>JAAXCT010000747.1:0-345137 GCA_012490785.1 Eragrostis nindensis | reverse complement strand
ACTTTTCTCTATATCGAATGATGTGTTAAATGCGCCAAATACGACATGATTTCGCACAAGTTCCATTGACGGTAAGATGATACAGGAAAAAACCAACCATCAGAGCATGATTACCTCCTTGTCAAGGGTGCGTAAACAAACATTTTCCCGAATCGCATGAAGTGACACTGAAAACTTGAACATACGTTTAGTAGCACCTTTCCTGTAGAAATGAGGTTATGTAAGTATCACTTCTCAATGGAATTTCCATAATTAAGAGAAATAAGAATTCTATAGGAAGGCAGTGGCATGTGCAACCTAAATTTTCTAATCACCATTCAAAAACATTGCCAAGATTGATAAGTATAAACTGATGAAGTCAATTTCAGGCAAAGACAAAGAGTAGTGCAATTAAGGAATTTAAATTTGAACTGTAAAATGTTCATATGCTACCAAAAGACAATAGATTGATTGATGAAGCCTTATCAACATTTCAGGGTACTCCCCTTAAAAAAAAAATTTCTGGGTACTATATAGACATTCAGCTGATGATATATACAGCTGTATAAGAATGCTCTCATCTTGATCATATTTGACTCCAATAAGATACTCCTTAATAAATTTTCTGATTATTAAATTGGTGACAGAGAATTTGCGTAATGGAACATGAAGCATAGTCCAATTTTCGGTCGAACAATGAAAAAAACCTGTTCAACAAAGGCAGGGGTGCATGTGGACTGGCAAATATTCCATAACTATTGAATCTGTCGGTAGATTTTAGCAAATACATCTTACAACATATTAACAAAAATGCTTCATAATCAATTATCTTATTTTCCAATTGCAAATGCACCATAAACTATGCGTAGTCCCTGAGTCCAGCTGAGATGAAAAAACCAAAAAAGAAATCAGTGAGAAGGTATACGAAGTGGTAAAGACCGAGAAAACAATGTGTGAACATGAAAAAGCAGATGCATAAAAGAATACCCATGTGAATGTTGGCGCATATATCACCTATTTATTACTAGCAACTTTATGTTGTAACAGCAAAGAGAGAAGATACCATTTATGAACTGAAATATTTGGTTGTTGTTAGAAGTTCACATGTCTTATTTCATGGAGGTAAAAGCTGTGATAATATGAGTCAAGTTTAAGAGTTCACCTTTGAACTGAACAACATGCCACATAGTCAGATCTTTGGAACTTTGATTAATGAATGAGGAAAGTAGTTTAACAACTGTGTAACGCAATCCAATGAAATTTCTCATTTTATAGTTAAGGTCCCATATGGCAAATTTTCTAGGTTAACCTATACAAATTTACAGTTCACTCAGAAAGTCCATTAAAAAATAGTGGAAGTTTATAACTTCAATGAAGAGGAATGAAATAAAAACAACTAAATGGTATCATGTGAGCCTAAAAGAGGACTCGCTAGTTAATGGTTTTATCTGAGTCCAATTGCAGTGCTGCGTCATCGTTGGTCCAAGACTCGAAATATATTTTTGTTTTAATTATTTTAGATACTAAAACAGGTACAGAGTAAGGCTCATCTATTAAGCACATCATGACATCGTTTTAGCCTCCTTTCAATTTGAAATGCATCGTCTATGTTTAGTTGTGCAGATGATCTGACAAATTATGCATATAGATATGTAATAGAGAAAGAAATGAGCCTTTTTGAGATCAGGTATCTGAAGATGAACATGTTGAGATTGTCAGATAGTAGATGCTCCTCCAGGCCTATATATGTTCAGTAAAAATTTGGAGTATTTTCCTATTAGTAACAATTCAGAGAAAAAGGCCACCATAATTGAAAAGAAAGAAAAGGATCTAGTGGTCTGTCCAGGAATCTAAGATGCTTATCGATGAGAACTCGTAACCTTGCTTCTACATAATCTCATGCTTACTTATTGTCCTGAAAAATATATGCATTGAAATACAAAGTTTTATGTATAGGTAAAACAAAAACTTGTATTTCCACTCGCGAAATACAAAGTGCTTATTCATGAGAAGGACTCATGATAACACAAATGCTAGTAATTTTGAGGAAGACAAATGATGTGGCTACACCAGTTGCAGGGCTTAAAAGATTTATCAATGGAAACACATGTATCATCAACCTTTTCTATTGGAGGGTTTTTACCATATCTTCCCAAGAATTTTTAGCAAAAGCTAAAAAATTTCTTCTATTATATTTACGCATTTCTAGCTTTATACAGTACCAGTTTGAGTAAAGATATAATAAAAACGTTTATACATTCACAAATATGTTCCAAGACTGGATTTATTGATTATAATTCCTCTATGTCTATCTTCAATGATGTAACAGAAAAAATACATGCAGTGTTCCACCTGGATACAGATGTTAAAGGCAAATAGAATCCCACTGCGAGCACAAGTGATTAAGCTGCATGTCCATGTTCAGAATTACAATAACTACTAATGGAGCATCAGTGCACTACATGGATAGCCTGTGTCTTTTATCTGATTACTCAATGACATATTCGACATTTCAATTCTCCTTTCCAGTCCTATAAAGTGTGCAGGCGGCTGAGATGGTGGTGTATATATCATCACACTGTTTTAGAGGGATACTTGACTGTGTTTAGAGAATTTCGTGTGATGTTTTTTGAAGCAGCTCTTATTAGGCATTTCATCAAGCACTTGTAGAGCAGAAGCCATTGCAGGTAAAGCAGAAAAGGAATTGAAACTTACGTTTCGCTGATGCAGGTGTTCAAAACAGAGAACATGTCAAGGATTGCATTTCTTACCCCTCTCCAGTTGCGGTGTAGAGGGAAGCGCTCAAGGCGGAGAGGCGACTCTTCGCCGTTCCTCCCGGTGGCGGGGCTCGCCCATTGACACATGGTGCCTGAAGCTTCCGTGCCTAGGGAGAGCGACCACGCACGGGGCCTCTCCCCTCGTGAGAGGGGGCAGCACTGGCGGCGCAGCAAGGCCGAGAAGGAAAACGATTGGAGCCACAGGCCAGCGACGGTGAGAAGGCCAGGTCGAGCACACGGTGAGACACGCTAGGGAAACGTGACGAGGAGGAGCGCCGGAAGATGGAGTGGCTGGATCTCGCCGTGCCTCACCTTGCCTCCGCCTGGATTCCAAGCGCGGGAGCGCCGGAGCGGGCCCTTGGTGGAGAGACGGGAAGGAGGCGAAGAAGCGGAGAGAGAGCGGGACGATGGAAACCAGGCGAAAATCCGGAGTTTTCGCGAGCGTTCTGTTTTGCCAAGAAATCAGGCGAAGATGCAGAACATCATTATTTACCGTTGAGGTTTTGACGGCGGTTATTTTTTTTGCTGACCTTTTCTCTAGACAGGGACGGACTTGCTTAGTCTTTTTGACTGGTGACTTGTATTTTTGGGCGGATCCACATTGGCCCGTGTGGGTGCGGCCGCACCCAGGCCCAAAACGAAAATCAGTGGTCTCCATCAATTTTTCACCCTTTTCGCACCCCTCTGGCCCAAAATGCAGCACCCACAGCCTAGCAGCAACCCAGCCCACAAGGTCAGCAAGACATAAGCCACGCACGTACTGGGAAGTGCTGCACCCCTCACAATTTTACTCTAGCTCCGCAATACTGGGCAGTTGTTAGCTGGAGAAGCAGAAGAGTCTGGAGTCACCTGGCCCTTGCGCGACGAATCAGGAGCTTGACCGAATGGGCCTGCCTCCAGTTAACGATCAGGATTTACCGTTTCACTCATCCAATGGCTGATTAGGTAAGTGGTGACGTGGAATGACGTGAGCACAAGAAAACTTCACGTTTTAGAATAGAAAAGATTCTTGCCGAAGTTGACATTAGAATTTAAAACTGAAAAAAGAAAACCATAGTACAGAGAATTCGAGTGCTAATTGAAGTGTGATATAATGGCATAAAGTAGCAGAAGCAGAGGACGGACTGAACTTTGCCATCGATCTGGTTGGTTGGTATCCCGGTCAAACAAATACCAACCATATGGCAAAATAGTTTATACGATACGTACGGATGGCATATGCTGGAATTGGTTACGGGTCACAGAACAGAAAGCGCCGATTCGATCAGTACACAGCTGTCAAGAGAGTGAGCAGGCCAGGTAGCCATATTCCATCTTAGGCCCCGTTCGGATACCCCTCTAAAACACCCTCTAAAGTTTATACCCCTCTAAAGTAAAAAGAATCTTACTATTTAGGGTACTAAATAAAATTTAATTACAAAACCTTTCTGCAGACGGGCGTTATTTTTCGAGACGAATCTAACGAGCCAATAAAAATCAATGTTTTGACACAGTAATGCTACAGTAACCATCGTCTAATCGCCGCTTAATTACCCTCATTACGTTCGTCTCGCGAAATAGATGGGGGTCCTGGACTTAGTTTTGTAATTTGACTTTGTTTAGTACACATAAATCGTGCCGGCATTTTGATGTGACCCCTCTAATACTAGCTGTTTGCATTTCTACCTCGAAGTGTGGTTCCCAGTAGGCGTGTGAATGCCTTCCAACTCTACTCCCTCCATGACAAACAAATCTAGTTCAAAACGCCCCAAATTGTCGTCCCAACAATAACAATTCAAGGACGGAGGGAGTAGTTAGTTAGCCATATTCTAATTTTTATGTCGCGATGTGATTGTGAAGGAGAATCTCAAGCAGCATAAAGAGGCAAGGTGAACAGTCTGTCAGTGTTGTACCGGAGATATAAAAAGAAGAGCAAAGAACAAACAAGAAACCGAAAAGGGTATAACAACGAACGAAATGATGTTTCAGGATGTTCAGCGACGCTCGGGGGTCAAGAACCCCTTCAGATAACTCGAGGTCAAGCTACTGTATAAAACAATTACCCGCGATAATCCCTTAAATGGATCACGGATGTGAATCTCACAATTCCCAACATTCTATTCTCCACAGAATTATTCCCTGAATCATGGTTGCGAAAGGTAGAAGAACTCTAATCTGTTCTGAATCTTCTATTGGCGCTTGACTGCGGTGGGAACGTACGCCATGGATCATGGATGAGAACTCAGACCTCTGACCGGCTTCTCTGCTTCTGTTCGCCTACGGGCGCACGCAGGATGGGGCGCCAGGGCGGCATTGGATTCTTCTCGCAATCGCCGGAGGCCGTGCTGGGAGATTTACTTCCATAAACGCAGGCCCGTCGCGCCGCCGTCGACGGCCAATCCAGCCATCCTCCGCTGCTTCCGCCTCCGCAGATCACCATGCCAAGCCCTCCTGCAGCGTCCGAGCCTGAGGATGAAGAAGATGCCTCCAACCTGGGCCGCACATGTCCGATCGGACGGTAGTTAGGTGCCCAAGGGGTGGTCGCTATTCAAATAACGACCGGGCGGACGCTGTTCCAAATAGCGACCACCCTGGGTTCCCGGAAACTCGCCCGGAGCGCCGCCGCGCGCAGGCTGTCGAGTCGAAGGATCCTTTGGTTCACAATTCTTCTGCTCCTTAATCGTGTCTCGCCGCGGCGACCAAGGCAGCGCCCATAAGCTGTTCGCGTCACGGTGCCCCCTTGACGTCCCCTGCGCCATGGACTCGGCCATTGACCATGAATTCCCGAGTTATCTGGACCACCGTCCGGACATCGTCGTCCTTCACGAGCTGAAACGGCCCCACGCGCTCCTGGACAGAGACAGCCGGCGCCGGCGCCCTTGCCGCGGTGACCGCGTTCCGGCCCAGCGGCGGCCCTTTTTTCCTGATATGATGCATGCATTGAAAATTTGCAATGGCCATTTGCTTCATCACGGAGCCACTGTGTCAGCGACAGCCATGTAGGAAGAAGCCAGGAAGGGGTCAGATTCTGTAGGGGAATAAGTTGTTCTGCACTAATGCGAATGAAACTGGTGAGGACGAAGACACTGTGATCATATTTTTCATTCTGATCATCTGTTGTTAGGATGACTCTCTGTCACTGAAATGTTACATGCGCTGATTACTTTTTGCGTAACTTATATATATTCAGTCTGCATGCAGATACAGATAAATGTTCCATATGCCTGCAAGATTTTGCACCTCGTAACATGACCAGTCAAACACGGCCTTTCCTGCTGCTTATCGCGGCCTTCTTACAGGATTTAGAGCGAAGGAAGAGGCAAGAGACTCGTGCCTTTAATTTTCCTGCTGAAGTTGGCACTAGAATTGAAAACTGACAAGGTCGTGAGTTTCAGAAAACTGACAAGGAGCAAGAAGCAGAGGACGAACAGAACAACGGTACGGACCACAGAATGCGCCAGATCAAGACAAAGTACTTTCATCGCTGTAGTCAAAAGAGTGAGCAGGCCACGCCGTCATTCCATCGCTGTTTGCTTTCTGCATCTCAAGTGTGGTTGCTCAGTGGGGACACCGGATCTGAAGCGAATGGCTGCCTACTCCAATTCTCGAATTAAAAAACCGAAAAGAGATTACAATAACGAACGACACTGAAATTTCTAGCAGGGAGATAGATACCCTTCCCGACTGAAATTTGGCGAGGCCACACTGCTGAGTTCCTGATATTCAACCAAGGCATCTGCGTCATCGTAACGGGCTGTTTTGCCCTTCTTCAAGCTTTGGGCCCTATTACCTGGCTCTGCGTCGGCCTGCCTAGTTGTTCTGGCCTTTGGATCCTGTTGGGCCTGATTTCAGACCGCCCACTGGCTTACAACGGTTCCGAACCACGCCGTCCGCGGGCTTCTTCGTCGTTCGTCCCATGCTCCGAGGTAGTATGTAACGATGCAACTAACCTGGGCCGCACTGCGATCGGACGGTCATCAGGAGCCCAAGGGGTGGTCGCTATTAAATAGCGACCACCCTGGGGTCCCAAGACGCGCCTCGCTGCTCTAGCGCTGCGGCTCCCAGGAAGGCAGGAACTGGAGCAGAGGCATCCGTGTCCATTCTTAGCCAACTATTGCGTCCTCCCCTTTTGCAAGGACAAACGCGGGAGGTCAGGAGAGGATGACGACGACGAGCAAGGATTGAGGAGGATCCTCGATCGACCTGGTTGCATGGAGCAGCTGCGTCAGGTGGGCGAGGCCCTGGGCGGCATCCACGCGCTCATGGCCTTCGCCGACGACCTCCGCATGATCAACCCGCGGCAGTGCCGCCTCCTTGCCGAAGCGTGCGCGCTCGCCTTCGCCGCGGTCGCCGCCGAGGTGCGCGCCCACCTCCGCCTCGACGAGCGCCTGCAGGCCAAGTGGAAGCCCCTGGAGCCGCCGCTCCGCGAGCTCCACCGCGCCGTCCGCGACGCCGAGGGCTACGTCCGCGGCTGCCTCCTGCTCGACCACCCGCGCGACGGCGGCGGCTGGTGGGCGCGCGCCGCCGCCGCCGCCACCCACGGCGCCGACTGCGTCGAGCACCACCTGCACGGTCTGCTCTGGTGCGTCGCCGTCGTGCTCGAGGCCGTCGAGGCCGCCTCCGAGGCTGCGTCGTCGGACCCCGACGAGGCCGCACGGCGGCGGCTGCCGTTCGCCAAGGACTTCGACCGGGACATGCTGGATCCGAAGCTGTTCCGGCAGAGGCTCGGCGCGCGGTACCTGGCCACGCACGAGCTCGCCGCCCGGATGGACATGGCGTGGAAGGAGGACCGGTGGCTCCTCGCGCAGCACCTCGAGGAGCGGAAGAGCCCCGCGTCGCCGGCGGAGCCGCCGCTGACGCGGCACGAGCACCGCCTCGCCGACGTGCTGACCTCCCCGCGGGGGAAGGTGCACCCGGCGTCCGTGCTCTACCAGGGCGACTTCCAGATCCGGCGGCGCCTCGCGGGGGGGAGCCAGCTCAAGGAGGCGCAGTGGCTGGGGGACGCCTTCGCGGTGAAGCACTTCGTCGGCGTGGACGCCGCCGCCGACGACGCGGTGGGCGCCGAGGTCGCGGCGCTGACCTCGGTGGCGCACCCGAACGTCGCGCACGGCCGGTACTGCTTCCACGACGAGGAGAGGCGGGAGTTCTTCGTCGTCATGGACCAGCTCATGACCAAGGACCTCGGCGGGTACGTCAAGGAGGTGACCAGCGCCAAGCGCCGGACGCCGTTCCCGCTCGCCGTGGCCGTCGACGTCATGCTGCAGGTTGCGCGCGGCATGGAGTACCTCCACTCGAAGAAGGTCTACCACGGCGACCTCAACCCGGCCAACGTGCTAGTCAAGACGCGCCACGCCGACAGCGCGCACCTGCTCGTCAAGGTCGCCGGGTTCGGCCAGTCCGGCGGCGTGAGCGCGGCCAGCAGCCCCAGGCCCAGCCCGAGAGCATCGGCGAATGCTGCTAATAATGCGAACGCCAACGTGAACCCTTGCATCTGGTACGCGCCGGAGGTGCTGGAGCAGGAGGGCAACGGGCAGTCTCCGGCAAAGTGCACGGAGAAGGCCGACGTGTACAGCTTCGCCATGATCTGCTTCGAGCTCCTGACGGGGAAGATCCCGTTCGAGGACAACCACCTGCAGGGCGAGCACATGAGCAAGAACATCCGCGCCGGCGAGAGGCCGCTGTTCCCGTTCCAGTCGCCCAAGTACCTCGTCAGCCTCACCAAGCGCTGCTGGCAAGCCGACCCGGCGCAGCGCCCGGCGTTCGCGTCCATCTGCCGCGTCCTCCGCTACGTCAAGCGGTACCTGGTCATGAACCCGCCGCCGGTGGACCAGGACGCGCCGGCGCCGGCGCCGCCGTTCGACTACCTCGATATCGAGGCGAACCTGCTGAGGAGGTTCCCGGCGTGGCAGGGGAACGCGTCCCCGCGCGTCGCCGACGTGCCGTTCCAGATGTTCGCGTACAGGGTCATGGAGAAGGAGAAGACGAGAGCGATGCTGCAGATGAACAGGGACAAGGCCTCCGACTCCAGCAGCGACGGCAACTCGCTGTGCGGAGACGATGGCAGTAGCTTCAGCACCATGCTGCCGGACCACGACTCGTTGTCGGTGTCGAGCCGCACGACGACGTGGTCGCTGCCGGAACGAATCAGCAGCAGCAGGAAGGCGTCGCCGAGGAAGCTAGATGGCAAGGTCACCTCCAGGCTAGCAGGCAAGCCTTTTTCTGTCCATATGCCTCACTTCATGCTCATTGTTGCGCTGATCATGCTACGAGAGAATGAATGGTCTCCGCTGCAGGCCCCCCGCAGAAGTCCAAGTCGATGGGCGTGGTGAGACCGCCGCAGATCGCCAGGCGGACGCCGAGAATAAAGTCCGATGGCCAGCTGAATTCTCCAGTTCCACCATCGCGGCGACGCATTTCCGGCGGGGGGCATCTTTCAGACTCCGAACTAGCTTAGGACTGAGAATGCATCGACTTGTTTTTCAACACACTTCATTGTCAATTAGACCAATGCTAACGTCAAGATTAATTTACAGTGCCAGGAGATATTTGAGAAACACTTACAGAGCGTGCAAAATGTGCAGCTATTTCATCTATCGTGTAAAAAAAAAAATTAACAGGCTATTCTTCTACTACATTGACCAACCAGCGACTGGAAAAGAAGCAAACACATCGGTTAAAATCACTCTTCATCAGAAACCGCTTAAATGGCAATTGAGACAAAGAAAATCATTAGAATCTCACTATTAGCAGCACACAATACCGCTTAAGTTCAATCTCGATACATCAACATCGAATAGACTTTATGAGTTAGCCAAATGCTTATAGCTTTACAGCCAACTTATTACTCTCCATCATCCAGGAACAATTCAGGACCTTGCCAGCAGAGGATAATATATCAACATGGGCTGAGAGGGCCTTATGCTGAATGGAGCAGAGCCGCAGTCATATCCATCTACTAGCCCTGCCTACAAAAACAGAACTCAACACCTACAAAAATAGAAGTTGATAACGGCCAGCACTATCTCCATTTCTTCAGTCTGATATCCTCATCTCTACTCCTAGCACATCCTTCACAACCTCGTAAGTGACAAAAGCAATGGCAATCGAGGGCACCACCTGAAGCACAACAAAAAAAGTTTAGAAACAACTTCCTCAAAACCCATAGAAATCTCAAAACGTTAGTTCAGACAACGCACAGCAAATCTCAAAACCCATAGAAATCTCAAAACGTTAGTTCATTAGTCAGGATTACCTTCACTGAATTCGGCACGAGACCCTTGTACAGAGCACCAAAACCTTCATGACGAACAGTTTTCCTGAATGCATCAATCATACCATTGTACTGGAGTGCCTCTTTGCTTTGTCCAGTAATAATTGAATCTGCATGGTTCCAACCAACCATCTGCATCCTTCTCCTGATAACATCAAGAGGGTATGCAACGGTCTGGCCAATAGTTCCAGCCACAGCTCCACATCCAAGCCTTGTAACAACATGCAGCTCGTTGTCATTTGCAAGTCCAAATGGGTTCGTCTGGAGTAGCCAATCCTTGAGAGACTCATAGACAGCAAAGTTGAGGCCAACATATGGCACCTGCATAAAGATAACAAAGCATATAGCGGTAACTACTCATCACCAAGGTCCAAGGCACAATATTATAACAATCTAATAACCACAAGGAACGTACAACTCCAATTACAGATGGAAGCCACCCTCTGTACAGTGCACGGAAGCCTTCTTCACGGTAGACTGTACCCAGTGCATGAAACATACCACGGTACTGGTAGGGAGACTTGTCTGTCTGCAGATGTGATTTTACAGTCAAGAAGATATCAAATGAAATGGGAATATCAAAGTTTGTAGCAGCTTAAAGATACTATAAAAAGGTTGACAGTGGGGCTTGGAGGAAATAAAAACAACACAGTACCTGAACAGTAATCCTACCCCTAACCATATCCATTGGGTAAGTAGCAGACATGGCTATGATGCCAGCACAGGCTCCAGCCCCAAGGCGTAAAAGTGGAGTAAGCTGAGCATCCTCTGCAACACAGAAGAGTTGAATTCAGAAATGCTTATCTAATTCATGACAATACAATTTTGTAAAGCGCAATGCAATTTGCAAATGATGAAATCATGGTGACTGATATTATGGCTTCAGCAGAAACTTTTGAACCATGCTAATATCCAAATGACAACACATGGAAGAAAGTATGCTCTATATGAACCAACTGTGGTACTGGTATTGTAAGTGAGCAAACTAGCAATAGCGAAAGACGTGGTGGTGAGCGCAAACATTGAGATCACAGGACAGATGCTGCTAGTGTTCTATTTGTTTTCCCCTATTTATATGCAATACTGGGAAAAAAAATGTCAGTTTCTCTGATTTTAGTAAGAGTGAAACAACTTCAGGCTTCGTTGGTGAGAAAACAAGTCAGCAATGACTAGAACGGCAGATGCTGATACGGAGAAGGCCACAAAAGTTAATAAATGGACCTTCGCACATGCGCACAAGACATGACAAGTGCAAACAGTGCTTACAAGTAGGACATAGGTAAAACAAAAGCTGTTAGGTAACAAGAGAATTTACTAATGTCAGAGCAACCATTGGACACAAATGGCAGAAGAAACAAAGGTATGCGCAATAACAGGATGGCAAATCTCAACTAGGAAATAAATGAGTACAAAAAGGAAAGTAATTTAATAGAAAAAGGCATACCTTCTCCAGTCTGTTGGCGATAAAGCCATAAAATTCCCCTGTAAGAATAACATAGAGAAAAGTAAAATGTTAAGATTATTTCACTTGACTTATAGAACATACAAGCAGTTGAGTGAAAAAAGAATGCTTCTAATCAATCTCAGGACAAAACAGCCTGATTATGCAGTAGCGAACAGGTATGCAAACTAGCAATACAAGGTAGGTGACAGCATAACAGGAAAATTCAAGTCAGGAGTAATAGCGAACAAGAACATACTTTGATGCCTGCTCATAGCTGAAAAACTTCACGGCAGAATTGGGAACAATCCTTGCGCAATTGGTCCCATTGCCCTTGAAAAGACCACGGAGACCCTCGGTTCGCCATATATACTGTAGACCTTGAACTGTGCCATTGTACTTGATGCTGTGAGGATTTTGAACCTGCATAACCAACGCAAGTTAACTGGCTAAGTCAAAGATCAGATTCCTGTAATGTTGGCACCCCCATCGTATCGGTACAAAGTGCATCAGCACACTGGCCACTTTATTGACAACTAAACCCAGGTACATCCACAAATACAACATCTTTAGCATTATCTCAATGATTAACAACTGATGCTGACAACAAGAGCAGTCTATGTAGACCAAAAAGGTATCATTCTCAATTTCTCATGAAAAGCTACAGAAATGCCGTCCTGTTTGTAAAGGATTAGTACAAAACAGGTTGGTGGTATAAATGTGGCACAGTAAAAACGAATTTACAGAAAATCAATTAACCCTGTTATTCAACATTCGTGACACTACCAGGTCACTACATAACAGAAAAATAAAGGTCATTAGAAACTCACCTGAAGCAAGATTTTCAATCGCTCAAGTGGAGCAACAGCAGTGCGGGACCTGTGTAATATATAAACATAAACTGACTCAGAACAACAAATAGATATCAGTAACTTTCATGTGTTTCAAGTATGTCTTGTTCGAAAATGACCTAAACCTTTAAATTAGCTAAATTATTATTATGCTTCGACTTCAGCTGACTACAATAATATTTTGTACCAAGCTGCCCATTCTTAACAAAGGAAGACAAGATCAAGTTGCCATAGTCTTCTACCAATCAAATACATCACATAAAGTACATAAAGTAAACCATGAAGGCCTGGTAGGCATTTAGTGGTTCAGATTTAGAAGACAACAGACGGAATAAGAAAAAGGACAAAGCTTAAGAATGCTGAGCGCACTGAAATAAGATTACAACATGGGAAATAATTGGCTACCTACATAAACAGGTAAACCGTGGTGCATCATTCCTTTTGAGGTGGATTTGTCAGCTACCGACCATGCCAAACATGAACATTAATGTGTCCGGAACACGTGTTAAATTCTTTCGTCATCTAAATGAATCTATTTCCAAATAGACTAACCCTGCATGCAGGACAATTTGACAACAATAACTGAAAGGAAGCAAACGCGTTAAGTGACAAGCTCTAGAGTTTTCGCTTGAGTCAATTATTGTAGCTTGTTCACAGTTACGCAACAAGCAGACTCTCACATAAATCTAAACCTGCTCCAGTGGAATCTATCTAAATAATTAATAACAGATCACCAACAAATCAACAGCCCATGGTAGGATTAAAGTCAATCCGAAAACCCAGTCCGCACCGTTCCATGACACGGTGGAAATGTGTTTCCTCAGCGAATCAAACCAAGTCAGTCAACGAAACGAGATCTGAGTGGCTTGCGCGTAGGGTTTAAGCCCCTCTCGAATCCACCACAGATCACGCACGCCCGCACGAAACGATCGCGCTGCCTACTGGAGCCGGCTAATCAGGCACGCGTCACGGAGCCTACCAGCACGGGAACCATTAATTCCCTAAACCTCGAGCAGCACCATGCCAATACGGATCAAGCACCAATCTAACAGCAGAACCTAGTAGAACTGTACGCAGTCGGGCAGTCACTCACTGACCCAAGACACAGGAGAACGAAATTGAATCCCAAAACGACGAAGAGAGGCGGGACGAGGAAGAGGATCGGAGCGGGAACTGGGACTCACACTCCACCGGCGACGCCTCCAGCGACGAGCGACTTGCAGATGGTGAGCACCTGGTGGCCGGGGCCCTTGACATCCTCGCGCGCGCGCTTCGCCTCCTCCGCCAGGTTGACGATGGTGGTGACGGCGGTGTCGCCCCTGCTCTTGCCCACCACGTCCTCCGACGCCATCTCTCTCTCCCCCCGCCGCGCTCGCCGCTAGACCCCTCACCGGCCGGATCGCCGACGCGGAGGAGAAGGAGGAAGAGGCGGCGCCGCCGAGACGGGGTCGGCTCGGGTTGGGGTTTTGTGGCGGCGGCGGCGGCGGCCTGGGGGAGATGGGGGCGGGCGTGCGTGCGCGTGCGGGGAGGAGGGGCAGATGCGCGCAGGGGAGGTGGTGGCTATTAACTTGTTTCGGCGTCTGGTGGCGGACGCGATTAGCCCTCCCGCTTTATCGAGGAAACTGTTACGTGCACGCACCTCACGGCTACACTCTGTCTGCTGCGCGTGGGCCAGCAAAGGAATGATGGTGAGGTGGGGCCGGCACGGAAGGTGGAGGGTGGAAGCTGCTCCGAGTGCGTGGAGCATTTCGGTGCTCTGTAATTTGCGAACTGAGAGATCTCGCCGTCCGTGCTCAACTCTCCCGGCGGGATCATCATCGTGATGGACGTCGTGGACCCACGTGTCTGTGGGCAAGCGGAGCAGTGCATTAGCGAGGCTGGAGCTTAACGGAAACCTAGATCCGACGGGACGGCGTGCTCCCGGCCTGCTGGGCTTGAGCTAAATCAACGGCGGACCGGGCCTCTCGGCCTTCTTCATCATGTTTCATGTTGGTCCCACTAGTCTAAAAGAAAGCATATGTTAATTGTTTCTCAAAAAGCAACCATGTGAAAAAATGTATTCTGGACTAGGATTGGAAATGTGTTAGTACATCTTTCTCCACGGTGGATGCGATGCGATGCAGATGCAAGCATGGGAGCATTGCTTTTGTAAATGACGACATTACATATATGTGCATACAAGTTCTTTTGTGTACTTGGCGCTTTTTATTTCAGTGGTATAAAAGGGGGCATTGCTTGATTCGTAAGGCTCAGGGAGTTTGGTACCGAAATGACCCTATGATTTATATTCGTGGAAGAAAATTTAACTCTATTTTTACCGAAATGAATATTTGGTGGGCATCATACCGTGCGTGGCGGACGAACATGATGCATTTCTGTGGCGCTCGGCCACGGAGTACTAGTCAAGCACTCAAGCCGTCCACCCATCTGAGAACCAAACTCGCCCGTCCGTCATTCAATGCGTGTTGTTGCTTCTTCGCAAAAATAAAAAAGTGTGTTGTTGATGCAATTAATCTCCACATTATTATCGCAATTAATCTCCTTTTTCTTCCACGGGACTGTAGTTACGCTGCCGAAAAAGAAACTTCTTTGATCGGATATGGATGTGGACTAATATTTGGCCTTTCCTGCCCGTTTGGGCCATCAAGAATCCCTGGACCACCGAGGCGCGTCCCGGATCACGAAAAATGAGGCTCGCTCTCGC
Source organism: Eragrostis nindensis (assembly GCA_012490785.1). Lineage (NCBI taxonomy): Eukaryota > Viridiplantae > Streptophyta > Magnoliopsida > Poales > Poaceae > Eragrostis > Eragrostis nindensis. Next base: position 330,136 of record JAAXCT010000747.1, on the reverse strand, counting down.
CGGCGAGCCGCGCAATAATAATTTCGCCGTCGACGTCGGGGCCGTAACTCTTGGACGGGAAGGCTCATCGCAAGTCGTCGGCGTCGTGGGCTGGTGGCGTGGCGAGCGGACCGCTCGGAGGCCGTCGCTTTCCGCCCGTCGTCTCTCTCTCTCTCCAGAAGCCACAAAAGGCCAGCGGCAGCTGGCACGGGGCCGGCCGTGTGTTTTGGGCTGCTGCAGCTGCAGATAAGAAAGAAGGGGCCTACGGTTGACGCTGATGGGCCACGTGATAGCAACTTGCACGTTCGGCAGAAATGGGCTAAGCTGAAGCCCAATAGATTGTGTGACTTGGTTTTGTTTGGGCCCATGTACACGACGCCCTGTAAAGCAAAGGAATAACTTGATGCACACAACTACACAAGGCCGAAGTCAAATACCGCTGCAACACACTGATTGTGCTTCTGCCGGGTTCAAGTAAGTTCTCTGCAATCGGAATCGTCGCTCGCTCCTGCGATTTGTCATGGAAAAAATAGCAGAAAAATGTATGAGACGACGAACTGGAAGAAGAAGAAGAAGAAGAAACTAGCAACAGTGGGCACACCAAACCAAGGAACAAACCGAGCCTGCGTGCGCATCCCGCCGTTTCCCCTCTGCTTCCAAACAAGCGAAAAAAATTGTGTGCGGCCCGTCCGCAAACCTGCAATTTGCGGACCCTATTTCGATCGCTGCCGCCTGGACATCCTGGGAAATCGAACGGCAGCACATTCACTTGGTCCAGCGGACTCCAGCGTCGGCTTGGCTCTTTTCACCCAATTGTCGAGCCAGCCGGAGAAAAAGAAAAAAAAAACGCAATCGACATCCAGATCAGGATCGGGCTGCCGCTCCTCCTTCCGCCGGCAACGATGGCGCTGTCCTTCCATTGCCTTGGTCCACGACGTGGGCGCCCTCCTCCCCCGGCTGCAGGGTCTGTGATCCAAGACGCCGCTATCTGCCTCCCAGTCATCGTCGCAAATGGCGCTTCCTCCTTCTGGTCACGAGTGACGACGGCGGATGCTCGCCTCCTCCGACCGTTGGCGGCGGTGACGACGGGGGATGCTCGCTTCGTTGATTTTCCGTTGGCTTGTTTTCTTTCAGGGGTTGAAGCCGAGTTGAGCCTGCCGTTCTTCTTTGAGCCGAGCTGGATATCCTGAGTTCCTGACCAGGAAAGACCACCACATTCGAGCCCACCTGCTTCTCCGTCCAATCTCCACGCGGCAGCGATCTAGACGGGGTCCGCAAATTGCAGGTTTGCGGACGGGCCGCACACAATTTTCTTCCCAAACAAGCGCAGATTTGTCAGCGCTCGCCTTCAGCCAGAGCAACGACATGCATGCACCGCGTACGGTGTCACCTGCGACCGATCGACCGAGTGCTTCCGTTTCTGCATGCTTCCGAGATCCTCTGTCACCGTCTTGGCGTGCCTGGTGTCGCCACTTGTTTTGTTTGTCCGTAAGTTTAGGCTTGTCGCCGATGCTCCAAATATGGCCATCATGGCTTCTTCATGTCCGTTCGGGCTAGGTTCAGTACAGGAAGCTAATACATGCATCGATCGATGTCACGACCATGACAGCGCGCAAGAGGGCACAACTAGTACTCCAATGTGTCTTCCTTGTTTTTCTGTCAGATCTCAGATGGGTTAAAAAGGGACCAAGGGGGGCCAAGTACTGCTCTACGGCTCTACCTTTCATGAGCGGTGGCATCACTTAACCTGAGTGTAAATGGGCAAATACAGTATTAGTTTCTTGTGCCACCAGCTACATATTGTAGCTATCCTCAGTTTGTTTGCTACGGGTGTGTTTGGTTGGTTGGACTAGCTAAGCCCTGCATAGCATCCTAGCCAGGCCAGTCCAAACCAGCCTTATGCTATGCAAGAACCGAAATGAGCTGTATGTTTGGTTGCCTGTATTAGCCAAGCCCTACATTGCATTGCTTTTGTTTGGTTCCCTGACTTGCATTGTGTGAGATCACCTTCTACTAGATAGGGTGAGTTTTAACTCCCTCACCTCCTCTTCTTCCCCAACTCATTCCCCAACAGTGTGAAATACAAAATAAAATCAAGAAATATGCAAGATGGAAGTACAATTTCAGCATCATCCAATCAATTGAATTACGAACACCAAAAAAAAAAAAGCACTGTATCGAATCCCCAACTCAAATGATCAGCTCACTCCAATCCACCATGACTCGGCGTTGCTCCCAGACTCTGACCCCGCCAGCATCTCCACCGCAGCGAGCAAGAGGCCAAGCGTGCGACGCGCTGGGCAAATGCTGGCCGAGGGAGCTTCGCGGCGCAGTCAGGCGTCCGTGCGCGCGACATGCTGGGCGAGCGCGCTCTCCGGCGGCGATTCTGTGCCAGTGCGGACCGAGGAGCTCGCGGTGTTGCTGGCCGGGCTTGCGCGCGGCGCGCTCGGGCGGCGATTCTGGGTGAGGGCGTGCCGAGGGAGCTCGCGGCTGGAGGATTAGACAAGAGTAGCGGCTGCTCGGTGAGCTCGGCGAGGGAGGGAGGAGTTGGTGGCGAGGACGCGCTTGCACGCCGCCTAAGAAGGACATGAGCTGGATGTAGCCGCGGATGGCGGTGCCCGACGTGACCTCCGCGGAGCCGAACCAGACGGCGAGGTGATGCGCAGTGATGGCCCCCGCCGTGTCGCCGGAGATGAAGATCCGGTTGAAATCCGCAGCCTCGGCGAGTCAGGGGTTGCCGCCGTCATGGGCCTGCACGGCGAGCCACAGGACCGCGGCGGCGCCGTTGTCGAGGGCGGCAGGGAGGCGGTCTCAGGGGCGAGGCGGTAGTCCGAGGCGACGACAAGGGAGAGGTCGCCGGCCATGCGCAGCACGGAGAGGTCGCCGACCTCGAGCGGGATGGGGGCCGACGCGAACGGGGTGAATGAGAGATTCAGCTCTCGGAGCGTGGAGGTCGGTGAGCGCGTCGACAGCGGGTCGACGAGCGCGGCGGGGAAGAAACCGGCGGGTCAGGCAGCGGTGAGAGCGAGGCGATAAAGTATGGGGAGGTGATGCTACTATCTTTTGCAAGCCACCAACTCTAGCACAAGCCTGGCTAGTGGGAAACGGTGGATCTGAGCGTCTCCGTCTGGCCAGGCTAAGAGGCCTCTTTTGCATGACTAGAGCCAGGTTGCTTTTGTATCCAGGCAACCAAACATGTAAAAAAGTAAAGATGCTGCATAACATAAGCCTGGCTAGGCCTATCTACGAGAACCAAACACACCCTACTAGTACTACATATTGTAGCTCTATCTGAACCGACCAAATTACCACTGATGGCCCCTAACTGGGCTGGTACGTACCGTGGTCGAACGCTAGCTACTTGTATTTTCGGGCGTACAGTACCATCGTTAATTAAGATGGGAATCCTTTTCCGGTCCATGTATACCAATACAAGCATGCGATTGGTGTGAGGACAAATCTCCGGCCTACAAATGTTTAATTGTCGCTGGTGACGGCCAACAAACGTACACAGGCGATGTGTTTGGTCGGCTCTGTGTCAATGCCCGCTTTGCCCCTCCTCAGGACTATGCTACTAGTATTTCCATATAGACATCCATCTGCTCATTACGCCCATCTCTCTGCTCATTTTGTTAGGAGTGCTATACCAATTAAAGAGCTGCAAAATCAATCCAAGTGTTTTTTTTTGAAGGAAAAAATAGCAGATGTTTTGCCTTTTCATTAAGCAAGATAGAAGCAGTCTCAAAAATCTATTCAAGTGTTCGCCTACTTCCTGCAGGGACACATGAGCGACACAGCGAGTGGGATTGGAGACGGACTCCCAGCAGCTGGTGGCGCTATGGACCAGCAGAGTTTGTCAGGAGAAGTGCCAATGTAGCAGCGCACTTATGTGCTTAGCAGGTCTCCCCGAATAATCCTAGCCTTGTAGTATGGTCGATCATCCACCTAATTCTTGCAGGCTTGCAGCATTGTCTGCGGAATGATTTTAATCTCTCTGCTTAATGAACGAAGAAGCTTTCCCCGAGAAAAAAAAGCAAAACTTTGATGTGTTACTCATCAAAGTTTCAAATTTGATCGCAAAAATGACATGTACCAGTGATAATGTTACAATTCAATGGCCACTCCAGTCCAGATGAATCAAAACAGGTTCGTTCCAGATCTGACGATTATTCTGACGTGTCGTTAAGGATTGAATAGGTAGCCCGTAGGACTAGTGGTAGTACTCCACCAGACACCACACTAGTACCACGAGTACGTCTTGCACCGTGTCAGTGTGAGCAGTGTATGCAGGTCTGGTTTGGTCGGTGGGCGCTGAGTCACACGCAGGACAGGAGCATGCAAATTGCAACGCAAGTGGGAGCTCCATGCAAACCAGCACATCGGTGGTTCCTTCTCCAATTATTTGGAAATCAATGGCTCTCTTGTTGGCCTTTCCCTGCCCTCCTTTACTACTGGATCGGCAATCCAATTCCAACGCTCAAATTTCTGCAGCTTCGGGAGCGCCCCATGGATAGGTGTTTTTTTTTTTTTTTACTGGGACCCCTAGATGGTTCTTGCTTACTTGCAAATAAGCATCGTAGCAACAAATCTGATTTGGACCCCTTTTGTGAGTTGGATAGGACGGTTTAACATGTGCGCTAGTGCGGACCACTATTTTTTTTCTGATCTGACCTTTTCATGACGCATTTGCTGCAATATTGTTGCTGCCCATATGAAGCATGAGCAGCGAGGTCTTTTACTAATAAAGGAGCTTAATAAAGTTCTTGCTTCACTGTCACTTTCTGTTAAGGGATAATAGCAAGAGACGGTAGTTGAAATAGTTGTAATCGTGCGCTGTATGATGATGCAATACTGCTATATATATGTTGTTTATACTCATTTTCTTCCCTAGAGTTTATGCTATTTTTCTTCGCTAGTACGTAAGACAGCATATAGGACTCTGTGTTCTTGTCTATAGGTCCTTTTGAGTGATTCTCGAAACGAGAAGGATCATCTTGTAAAGGATGTATCTGGAGGACAGATCAAAATTCAAGCCGTTGTTACAACCTTTCAAGGTAGCAATGATATTGGATGACTGACCCTGAAGTGTCCCATCGGTTTCCTTTTCCTGTTTAGGGTTAGGTTGTCCCCTTAAAAACGCAGACTTGGAACGCTCTTGACTGCTAGCTTAGCTTGCTTTCCTTGGGCCTTGTAGGCCAAGACTACTGATCGAACAAATCATGTTTCCTTTGAACAAAAACTCCATGCATGCATGCCAAAGGATTCCTCTATCGAATGCTGCGGCGGTCAACTATCTATCCTCTGATCTACACAAGAGTTGGTAGTTCATATCTAGTCGCTCGACAACATGTTACACGCCGGGCTTTTCTTTTTTTCACTACTATACCGTGCATAGTGGCATTACCATACGATTAGGGTTGTTGCAACTGCAGCTGGTTAAGAGAGAAACTAGTGGAGAGGTTGGCTGAAATCGATAGATAACCGAATGAATTCAAAGGCAAGCGCCGTCGGTCCTAGCTAAACCACAAAAGACAAAAAATATTCATTGAACGAATGTATCATAAACATTCACGTTAAAATCAAAGATTATGTTCAATAAACAAGAACCCTTGTGGTTGTTAGTGAATGTGGAAAGCTCATATTCCCTTGAACTATGAATATGTACAGTCAGACTTGACAAATGACAAGCTTGCATGGAAATACATGGAAAAGACCAGGGAAGGAACAGAATCATCGGTGGGATCACGGATCGGACAAGCTAGGAGATGATGCTGATGTTTCGTCAGACAACAGTTGCCGTACTTGCTGCAAGGACCGACGCGGCTGAAATGAAGCCCAAATGTCGCAAAGACGCATTGGTCTTCTCGGTTCCCATTCCTAGCATTTTCCAAACCCCAGCGTATATGTGTTTCTCTTTTTTTCTCAAGTAAAGTAAAAAAGAAAAACTCCTCTATAAGTAATGCAGCTGACCCCCCCCCCCCCTTTTTTTTAGAAAAGGGAATATATTGCATATCCCAGCCTCTGTATCAATTGATACATGTAGCTGTTCCATTATTACAAAATCTCCCACCAAAAGATCCACGGTATCATAAAAACAAAGTATTGATCCATAATCACCAAATTCTGGTACTAAAAAAAATCAATCAACAGGTGATTCTATTGTTTGAACACCACCCATTACTTGCGAAGATTTCCAAAGATGCAGCTTCAAGCCGGCTGCACGCCATCTTCAACAACGGGCGATCCACCCCCTTATTGATTGGGGTTTTCGTGAATGTTAGTTTAAACACCCAGGTAGCTCATGTTTGTCTTTAGCATGAACATGCATGTGATTCATGTAGTTAATTAAGTCCTATTGCTAGAGAATCAATGTTGTTATCATTGATCAAACCCGAAGTGTTTATTGTCCTAATTAATTACAAGAGCTTATCGATCGAGGAGCTGGATTTTTTTTTTTTGGTATAACCCAATCACACATTGTTAGTTTCGCCTAATGCGTTTGTCTCATCTGTTGGACACCGCATGGTTTGCATAAGAAATACGAATACCCAACATAATCCATTCTTGGAGACCACAACCAGTCAAAGTCGCAATTTACATTATAAAAATGGAAACGGGAGGAAGTACACATTATTAACTAATCTATTGGTACTTTAATTATGAGATATAAAAACCTCTACTAAAGAACGGCTTTCTTTTATTGACCGGACAGTGACTTTGTTGTTTTGCTGGATAATCAGTCGCTGGTTCGCTGCTTGTTGCCATACGAAAAGTACAAGGGCCTGTCTGAATAATTGACTGCTTAAGTTAAGCTGCATTATCATGATGCATTATCTGAGGGCACCAAAAGAGGACATAAGGATTAAGAAGTAACCGATTGAATATTCTACCGATTTGCGCCACGCGTATCTCATGTCGGCGTGCGATGATTAGAGCACATGAAACGGACGCATATGGTTAATTAACTTGATATACATTTTTGTGCGCGTCCTTTTGCTTACGAAGCCAGGCTTTGCGTGGCTTATCGGCCCCTGCTAATTTAGTTTAATGGAGGTGTTGAGCGGGGCAGCCGTTGATCGATGTGTTGCAGCGCCGCAAGCAACTTCATTTTTGAAGAAAAGAAAGGAAATGGTAACCGTGTCGAGCAATTGATACGCAAAGCGTGCACACGTGCACGGACCGCGACACATTCAAATCAAACATATAATTAGCCGTGCGCGTCAGCCATGCTGGACCAAGACAGCACCTATGCACCACCATTTTGGGGCATGCACGGTGGTGACAGTGCGAAGGCGATCGGTGGTGGGATTGGCATTGGCTCGACCAAACCTGAAATCTCCAGCACATGATGGTTTTATTTCTATTTCCAGAATGCGCGCGCACTGCGCATTCCTAGTTAAGAAGAGATAAGCCTGCAACACTTTTGAGCTTTCCGGCCGGCTGCAAAGATGAGACAAATACTCCGAGCTAAAAAAAACGTCACGACAAGGACGTGGTATACGACATGGGTTAAGCGAAAATTCTACTATGCATGCCTCCCTCCTGCAAAATGACAGCGACCGTGGCGTGCACCTGACGAGCTGCTTTTGTAGTTAGCCGTGGTCCACTGCTGAGGCTGATCATGTGGCGTGATTCGGACTCGCACCAACCCACAGACCCCTGCGTGCACATTTGATTGCTCGGTCCAAGGGCAGCCGCGAGTGCTTCCTGCTCTAATGGAGGAACGAAAGCTAATCCGACGCATGTCTCTCTCCACAATTTTCACTCGCTTTTGTAATAGTGCACGGCCATTAACAACGGCCTCCATCATCGATCGACAAGATGACGGCCACTGATGGTGACAAGATTACTGCACATGGCAGGGAAAAATCCAAAAGATACGACGGAGCTATATGGTAGTACTACGTATTTTTTTCTTTGAGGAAAGAGTGGTACGGTAAAATCATGTCACACCGGTCGCAGTTCTTGTTTTCCGGCCGGAGAACTACCTATAAAGTGAATAGTAGTAATTTGTTTTTTGCAAGGGAAGTGAAAAGTATATTGGGCACCAACACGAGTGAAAATGGCATTGCCACGTGAACCCACGCAAGTGTTTCTTTCTGTGCACTATTGTACTCTACTGTTGTGTGTGGGCCCGTGTCGTCGTCCGACAGCTATGGCCTCGGCGACTGACGCGGTATGTACCAAAGCTTATCTTGGTAGCGTACGTTTAGGAGGGGTGTACATGTATGACTCCCTCCGGCTGGACGTACCGACACACGTCGCCATCTCCGTCGTCAATACCAATACGCGGCCCAGACACTCTCTTCCCATTTCTATTTCTGGCCGGGACACAGAATCTCTGCTACGGCTCCAAGTGAAGCATCTACACACGTACCTAGCATGCCATGGATATATCCAGTTGGAGTCCCACTATGAATTGTACCAGAAAAGATATTGTCTTTGTCGACTATTTAAGTTTGGTGCCAAAAATTCATATTTGCGCGAGTCTGAAGTGGACACCACGCACGATTGTTCTTACCTACCGTTCATGCCACACCACTAATATTAGTTTGGTCGAGTGTATACGCATCTTTTTTGCTACAATGAAACAAAGTCTCCTGAAATATATGTGCTCCGCACGCTCTCTCTCTCAAAAAAAGTCTCTGTATTTATAGTGATCAGATGCTAAGTGGCACATTATATATATCTTCTCACTGCACGCCCTCAAACTAAAATGAGAAAGTAACACATGGTAAGTATCACCACTTGTGGTGGTTTGGCAGAAACAAAAGAAGTCCATTGCTATCATTGAAAGGGAAACCTTGAATATCAAGAGAGCCAAAACGGCAAGAAGTGTATAGGCGTTTGTGAGGGGTATGTTATCGTATCACCGCACGTCACTACTACAAGTTGTAAAACTAAAATGAGAAAGTAACATGGGGTAAGTATTGCTACTTGTGATGGTTTGGTATACCAAAGGATCGAGTAAGAATAAACAACGGAGTTGAGTTCGATTTGTGAAAAGAAAAGTCACACGGTATGTGCCTAGAAGAGAAAAAGATGCTCTGAGTTCATGTACACACCCTTGGACAATCCTTCTACGGTCTTCTTGTACATCTCTCGGTGGAAGATAATACACTAGAAATGCCGAACTATCCATGTCTCCACAAGCTAATGTTGCCTCCGAAATACACATGCAAAAATTCATTAGGTCACCTAAAAATTATTTTTCAAAGATTAAAAAGAGAAACAAATAGTTTGGTGGAACATCATTCATATACGATGATATCGTATACATATTTTTGTTAGGAAATTAATTTCATATATTTTCCAAAAAAAAGGAAAACAAATGAGGCAACATTAGCTCGTGCAGCCATGTCAACATCATTATTTCACTACATACATATTTCCGAAAAAAAACACTACAAATATATTGAAATCATCTCATAATTGTTTCTAAAGAGAAGAACAAAGCATTCAACATCAGATATTGTATATATCCTCCGTGTACGCTAAGTCCCAGATACACATGCTACTTATAGGAAAAAAAATAGTAGTGCATGAAGATATGTCCTATCATCGTATTATATTTCGAACCAATATTCATAAATCATTCAAAAAGAATAAAATAAGGTCATAAACCATGCATATATGCTAGAGTCATCATGTCATGCGTGTCTTAAAGTTGTCGGGGATATGCTAAGATCACACAATGTTTGCTTTAAAATGAGAAAAAGATCCAACAATAGCTCATGCAGATTTCAAGATATCATTATCATTGTATTTTCTTACACATGTCAATCGTACACATTGAATACATATGTATGCTTGGGGCCAAATGCATGGGATATGGCAACATAAATTTTAAATATGTATTTTTTTTGAAGAGATATAGGTATAAACAACATGGTCTGGCCTTTGGGCTGCGCAGTCCCTCCTCCGTTCTGTATAAAAGGGTAGGGAGATGCGAGAGGGTTCAAAACACCACATACACCTTTCATACTCTCAAGTTCACCATTTCGTTACCGAGCATTCTACTCCTCCATCTTGTAGGAAGCTCAAAGCCCCTCTCCTCGTTGCAAACGAATTGATGGCACTACCCCTTTCCTTCACTTGTGATGGTGGTATGTGACTATATATTCATGCTTCTCTCATAAGGATTACGTTTTGGTGTTTTCATGGAGATGAGAGGGAACAATCACCCGTGCCTTCTTTGGCAGAGTTGTAGGACAACATGCTTTCTAAAACTAGGATTTTGTTTTAAAAGTAAAGCAGCACTTGCTCAAAGAATATACTATATGCAGCTTTGATTTGTTTATGAGTGAACTGACAGTGTGGTGGCAATTTTATGAACAATCGTTTTCTTGAGATCGACAAGATCAAATGTCTTTTAGCTTACCTTGGATGGTTTTGCAGCTTTTTTTTTTTTGAGATGGGGTTTGCAGCTTACATATAGTAAAATATCCTTTTGGCTTCTTCTTTTAGTAGTAGATCAGGACACAGTGGACACTGGCGTTTAAGAGTACCTTTCTATTTTCGAAATTGACGGTGCGATTTGACAGCCCCTGTGAGAAAGGAAAGTGTAGGCGCGCGCAACCTCCTGCTGGCCTGAGCGACGTGAGCGCGCGAAGCCCGTGTGCATGACACTGCAAGACGTGAACCATGCTGTGCAAGGCTTGGCGGGCCCACCAGCCGTTCGGCCAGGTAAGACAAAGGGAGGAACAAAGACATCGGCGAGAGCAACGGCGACGATGCGGATGAAGACGCGGAGCAGGGCGGGCAACGAGGCAGCTGTTAACGGGTTTGAATCGGAGGGACGCGCAACCGGGTCAATCCCCACCTCCCACTCCCTGCTGCCTGCCTGCTGCAACTTTGCACCTGTAACCCTCGCAACTTTCGAAATCATCATCGTCCCCGCCCCGCCGCTTCGTCCTCGTTATAATCCTCCCTCCTCCGCTGTTCTCCCGGCCCTCGTGCTGCCTTCTCCTCAATCCCATGAACCATACCAAGCTCCCGACCTTCCTGTCCACCGCCGTTCCATTCTACTCCGGCCTTCTCGTCCGGACAACCTCACCGGCGGCCGGTTCCTCGCACTGACACCCTCCTCCCGGCTCCGGCAACCGCCGCGCAAGGCCTGTTACTGCCTTGCCGAGCACGGCTCCGCTCTGCTTGTGCTGGGAGTGCAGATCCACCCGGGGTCGGATTAATTGATTTCTTCTCTTCTCGGTAAGGACCTCTCTGCTTGTTCGCCTCCAAAGTAGTTGTTTAATTGTTTGTTCCATTCCAAGAGCTCGTTTTCGTTGAGCTCTTTCTGCCTCTCATGGAGGCGAAATTCAAATCTTTCTTTCCGGTGCCCGCGCTCCAATCTGTTTGTTAAGTAGTGGAGCGCCGACACCTGCTGATTTTGTCGCAAAAAATTGGTATGCTTTATAGCTGAACTTCCAAGATGCTCTGCCGCTTGGTTTCCGATTCCTTCGCCGGTAAAAATCCTCCGAGAATCTCTGGGTCAGCGAGCTATTAAAAGGGCAGGGCTCTCTGTTTACTGGTCGCAGGTTGACTCGCGTTATATGGTTATCCCATGGCTCGCAAAGGAGATTTGCCAGGATAATTCAGCGCATATATTCCTGCCCTCTTTCGCTTGATTCTCTTTTGACAGCCAACAAACAATTTCGTGCGCAGTATGCACAGCAGCTTGCCCACGGATTCAGCGGCCAAAAAGAACACATTTTTATCCCTCTGCGGAAATGTTTGCACAGTTAGCTTTGTGGATTTGCTTCCCTTTTTAGCTCGTACTAGGTCGAGGGAGCCGTGCGGGCAATTACTCCCCTCCTCCTCCTTCCATGGTGGTGGATTCCTGTTCAGTGCGCCCTGGAAGGCTCTCCCCTGCCTTTGCCTTTCTGGGCATTTCTTCTTACCCACCCACAACAGCTTGTTTTCGTGGTGTCGAGGGCTTAGGGGGCCTACTACTTAAATAATTCAGTAAATCATCCATCAATCTGACATTTAATTTTTTTCATCCGTATGATTGCCCCAATATTTCCCTAAAGAAACATATCTATATGACTGGTACGCAGAGTCCTTTCATAAAGTGGTCAGCGGTAGGTTATGTTGCTAGTCTGGGCACCGAATGGGTTGCTTTTTTTTTTTTTTTTTTTGAGATGGCAAATGGGTTGCTGGTTAAGATACCTGAAGGGATTTACTGTTATGCTGAGCAGTAAGCTTCCAAAAAGCCGCTAATCTTGTGGGGTTTTTTTTATGGCTGTTTCTTTGATATACTGCTTCAAACTGGCATCAGTAATCCCCGTAGCAAGATTACCAGTTGTCCTGGCAGCATGCATCTAGCTTTTAGAGGTTTGTCTCATGTTCTGATTCATGTGTTAGTTGAATCTCTATCTAATAAAATAATTTAGTAATAATGCCTTGCTTTCTTGGGATTCTGACGGATTGAATTAGTAAACGTTGTGTCGGAAAGTAAAGGCAAAGCTAACTAACATTTTTCTGTCAATGTTTCTACAGGTGGTCTGTAAAGTCGCCTTGTTAGTAGTCACTAGTCATGGTCATTAGCTTTAGTAGGTGTACAGTATACACAACTTTTGTTTTTTTCCTTTCTCTCCCTTTGCCATCCGGGCTTGCAGTGCTATGCGGTTATTTGGACAAATTAAGTGAGTTCTGCATCACTCAATCATTTGTTAGCATTCTGGTGATTCTCCTACTGCAGTGCATGTTCTTGGTTTCACCTGAGTTGGTGATTACAAATCGCAGAAATTTTTTCTATGCATTCTTTTTTTTTTCTTAACTTAGTAGTGTTTGATTTGAATTTGCAACAGAGCAATGCCTTAAATTCACCGAATTTTTTGTTGCTTGCTTTAAAGTTATTTAATGTCATTCCTCTTACAAACCAGGTGATAGCGCCAAGATTCTGCCTGTACAAATGCCGATCTGTAGCTGTGAAGAAACTATCAATGAGTTTGAGGCGTTAACACGTGATGCTGGACGTGTGCAGCGGGATACACTGAAAAAGATCCTTGAGTCGAATGCTGATGCTGAATATCTGAAGAACTTTGGTCTTGGAGGCAGGACTGATGTAGAGAGCTACAAATCCTGCATCCCTTTGTCTGTGCACAGCGATCTTGAGCCATACATTCAAAGGATCGTTGATGGTGATTGCTCCCCGGTGCTCACTGGGAAGCCCATCACCTCCCTCTCCCTCAGGTAGTCATTGCTTGACCATCGTGTTCCTTTTTTCTGCATGTGTCTATTGATCTATAAAGGTAGATGTTTGTAACCTGGTTTCATCTGTCTTTGGATCCAGTTCTGGTACAACACAGGGAAAGCCCAAGTTCTTACCATTTAACGATGAACTTCTTGAGACCACACTTCAAATATTCCGGACTTCTTATGCATTTAGGAACCGGTAAGGAGCACTTTCGTGTGTTATAGTTACTCAAGTGATACTGCTACTGAATGCCTAATATTTAACCGGACAAATGGAACATAAATTACATTTTTGTACAATTTTCTGATTTGTAAATGATGTCATATGATTAAATTGTTGGTTTTGTTTGTGTGTCTCTTCAAAGTCCTACAAGTCTAAGACAAACTTTTTTTTTTGACAGTGAATATCCTATTGGGAAAGGAAAAGCCTTGCAGTTTATTTATGGTAGCAAGCAAGTGATAACAAAAGGTGGCATCCTTGCTACAACTGCGACGACAAACTTGTACCGGAGTGAGCGCTATAAGGAAGGAATGAAGGGTATCCAGTCTCAGTGCTGCAGTCCTGATGAAGTTATCTTGGGCCCTGACTTCCACCAGGCCTTGTATTGTCACTTACTCTGTGGGTTAATATGCTCGGACGAGGTCCATCATGTGTTTTCGACATTTGCTCACAGCTTAGTCCATGCATTTCACACCTTTGAGGAGGTCTGGGAAGATATATGTGCTGACATAAGAGATGGTGTTCTCTCAAATAGGATTACAGTGCCATCAATTCGTGAAGCTGTTTCGAAAATGCTGAAACCCAACCCTGAGCTTGCTGACTCAATCTACAAGAAATGTATGGGTTTGAGCAATTGGTATGGTGTTATACCAGCTCTCTGGCCAAATGCAAAGTATGTCTACGGCATTATGACAGGATCCATGGAGCCATATCTGAAGAAATTAAGACATTATGCCGGGCACTTACCACTGATAAGTGCTGACTATGGTGCCTCTGAAGGATGGGTTGGTGCTAACATAAACCCCACAATGCCACCTGAAAAGGTGACATACGCTGTTCTTCCACATACTGGTTATTTCGAGTTCATTCCTTTGGAGAAGCCAAATGGGGAGGAGACAGAGAACAGTGCCTCCATTCATTACATAGAATCAGAACCAGTTGGCCTGACTGAAGTCGAGGTTGACAAAATCTATGAAGTTGTAATAACTACCTTTGGAGGTACATTCCTTCTCTCTTACCAAACTAGTAGTATTATGAAACTTGGATTCATAAATATAGAAAAAGATAGCATACGGTTGCCATCATATCTTCTATTTCTTACATTGTCATCTGATTCAGATATGTGAACTTACAATTTTCAGAATTATAAAATAAAAAATGTGATGCCTAACGGTTTGCATTTTTTTTTTAACAATACGTACTGCTTAGCCAAGCTTGAGCACTTTTTGAACAGAAAACCAAAAGGCTCACAGTTAGGGTGCATACATCAAGATTAAGCACTAAGCACATGGAGGAGTAATTATTGCTTACATTTGTGGTCCAATTGTCAATCTGCTTCAAATCTTAGGTAGACGAAGTTGTCGGATCCTTTTTGTTAGTAGAGTCACCAAACGTATCCCGATCGTTTAACTGTTTCAGTGGTTCTAGCATGGGGAAATGTTAACTCTAAGGTGCAATTATCTCATTTGATTTTCATCTAATTAAATTGCTGGATAAATACTCGTATTTTGCCTAAAAAATACTTGTATCTCTGAATATTATTGATAATTCTTTTTCGGCTGTGTTTCTGTAGGTCTTTACCGTTACAGGCTAGGAGATACTGTGGAGATAGCCGGCTTTCACAACTCAACACCTGAACTCCGGTTCATCTGCCGCAGAAGCTTAGTCTTGAGCATCAACATTGACAAGAACACCGAGAAAGACCTCCAGCTGGCTGTCGAGGAGGCAGCAAAGCTCTTGGAAGGGGAAAAGCTCGAAATTGTTGATTTCACGAGCTATGTTGAGAAGTCAAGTGATCCGGGTCGCTATGTCATCTTCTGGGAGCTGAGTTCCGATGCCAGCGACGAGGTCTTAAGCAACTGTGCAAATTGCTTGGACCTAGCCTTCGTTGATGCAGGCTATATGGGTTCAAGGAAGATCAAGACCATTGGGCCCCTTGAGCTACGGATTCTCAGAAAAGGAACCTTCAAGGAGATCCTAGATCACTTCCTGAGCCTTGGTGGCGCTGTGAGTCAGTTCAAGGCTCCCCGATTTGTGAACTCATCAAACATCAAGGTCTTGGAGATACTGAGTAGGAATACCACCAATAGTTACTTCAGTACAGCCTATGGGCTCTGATAAAGAAAATAGAACATGTTGCTAGTGGTTACATGTAATTATTTTCCCTGTTCCCCTGTTTCATCTAGTCTCTTGATAAATGCAAAATTTCGATTTAGTCTCTTGTGCTAATGCTTCCTCACTGCTGTTGGTGCCTCTAATCATCGTAAATTGCTCTAGTAAGAGGGATATCAGAAAAGATATGCTATTGCTGCATGTGTTCTGATGCTTTTCTTAGCACCCCTTAAGATATGCTATCTGATGTTCTGATGCTTTTCTTAGCACCCCTTAAGATATGCTATCTGATCCTAGTGTAGTCCTCAAGATTTAAGGCACCCCTTAATCATCTCAACAGCACTGGCATGCTATTGTTAGCACATCTAGCAGAAATGCAGCAACAAAAGGGGAAGGAAAGATGCACCGTGTCGAAAAAGAAACCACAAAGTGGAAGGGACCCGGGAGACGTGACAGCAGAAAGTATCTGCACGCAGCTTTGTTCAGTTAGCTGATAATGGCAGCACAAATCAGTTGTACATATTATCGCTGAATATAACAATAGTACTAATGTAGTTGCCCCAATCAGTTTACATAAACACAAACAAACAATACACATTTTACTATATGGCTAAGCGCATGCGGAACGTGGGAAATAGCATCTTGATTAAACAAACATTTCGATGTTAACAAGAAGGCCCTTTTTTGTTGGTACGGAGACTGCTGCAGATCACAGGGTGTAGTTGACGTCAATGAAGTTGAGGATCTGGTGGACGGCTCCGGCGATGTCCTCCGCCGAGAATCTTGCCTCTCCGGTGATCTATCACATCGCAGCAACACATTTAATTAACCCGGATGCAAGTATGTACGTATCACTGTCAAAGCAATGTACCTTGACGTTGAACGAGTAGAGGACGGTCTGCTCGATGGTGGTGATGTTGGTGTGGAGGATGGACATCTGCATCTCCTCGAGCGCGGCGATGGTCCTGATCAGCTGCCCGGGCCGCCGGCGGGACAGGATCTTGATCATGGCGTCCGCGCCCAGCGCTCGCACCTCGATGTCCGCCAGGCACGACTTGTTCTCGGCCACCTCCTCCCTGATCCCGCCGCCGACGTCGAGGTCCAGGATCTTTCCGGCGCCGTCGCCGGCACTGCCGCCGGACGCAGTCGGGAACGGGAGGCTCGGAGAAAAGAACGGCGGCGGCGGCGGCTGCTGAGGCTGGTGCTGCTGCATGGACGACGGTGGCGCGGGAGCTCCGGCCGCGTCCACCACCGGCCGTGGCGCGTCGCCGGATCCGCCGTACAGGCGGCGACGCTTCTGCGACTCCAGGCACTGGATCAGCTGCTCCAGCTCCCTAATGAACTCGATGGCGCCCCCGATGATGGATGCTTGATCTCCCTGCGATCAACGTCCATGCATGTCAGTCTAGCATGGCGTCTCAATCAGGAAATAGGGCAATTTAACAGCTGTTTGTGTGGAATGTATATTGTCTCTATACTGTACTTGCTTGTTTTTTTCTGCTTTGGAAATCATCAATTCAAGTCGCTTGCACCACAATATAATTTCTCATCGATCATTCGATCGTAGCCTCTTGGGGAAAAAAAGGGACATGGCACATATTTGGGCTGGGGCTATCATCAGTTGTCAGAGCTCCAGTTCCACCAAAAGTACGCATGCATATATCACTGTGAAATCTACTCAAAATAATTTTATGTGTTCTTAATTACTGCTGCAACATTTGCCGTTTGACTGTAGTCATAATGATTGATGAATAGGAAAGCTCTTGATCTGGAAAAATACAAGAAAATCTTTTTAAAAAACATTTTACATGAGTCTATCCACGTTTTCTTCGGATGAATAATGATCTGGTTCAAATATCGGTGTAAGAGGAGCTTACGGTGTACCAATTGACGTCGATCTGAACAAGCGAACGTTTTCTTTGTACTGATCTGGCTCAAATGTTTGAGTGCAAACACTATCTAGCCTACGGAGTAAGATCTGGACGAGTAGTGGACGACTGGACGTACCCTCTGGACGTAGGATCCTGGCATGAGCGACCGGAGGATCCTGAGGTACTCGTTCATCTGGCGGCGGCGGTTGCGCTCGACGGCGATGTGCGTCATCCGCTGGCTCTCCACCTCCTCGCTCGTCTTCACCGTCCGCGGCCGCTTCCGCCGCCCGCTCTTCCCCTGCTGCTGGTCCTTGTCCGCGCGCCCGCCGCCGCCGTCCGCCTGCTGCACCAGCGTCGTGCTCTCGGAGATGCCGCCGTCGGCGGTCGTCTTGCTCCCCTCCTGCTCCGCATGGTGCTGCTGCTGGCCGGCGCCGCCTCGCGGCGGAGCGGCAGGGAGTGACGGCAGGGACTGGAACGACCTGAAGAAGTAGCCCTCGTCGTCGTCGTCGACGTCGTCGCGGTCGGCGGACGCTGATGGCGCCGGATGGTTGAGCGCGAGCTTGGGGCCGAAGTCGGCGAACTGCAGCACGTCGGAGAAGCTGAGCTTGTCGAAGGACGACATCTGCTGGCTCTGCCCGGTGGCAGGCTGCGATGCAGCAGTGTGCGCCGCCGCCTGGCCCAGCATGTAGTCAACCATCTCGGCTCCGCCGCCGCCGCCGGCGGGCTGCTGCACCCCCGGCGCGCCGTCCAACGGCGCAAAGCTGTCGAGGTGGCTGTGATGACTCCCCTGCTGATGTGAACGATCATGGCAAACAATAAGCACAGAACTTTTCAAAATTGGATTCCACGCGAGCGGAACCGAAATGACGACGATCGAACTACCTCTTTGTCCATGATCATATCACGGTATCACGCACGTCGACGAGGTTAGAAATTCACGGAACTCACGGCGGGCACATGCATGTAGGCGCTCACACACGCCGTACGTGCGCATGCACGCGCCAGTTCGACAAGCTAGCTAGCTTTGGTAAGTCTGATAAAACTCGGCTAACACTCGCTGATCACTTCACTATATATGTTTAGTTTCTCGCAGATTCGGCGACAGAGCAACGAAGGCCAGAGGAGGAAGAAGCAAATGATGATGCGGGTTTGTAAGGTAATAAGGACATGCATATGCAGGCAGGAGACCTAGCTTTGTGTTTGAGCTTGTGTGAGGCGCCTCTTGGACGCTTGCCCGCATTAATTGAGAGGCAAGGATATGTGACGTGCGTGGAGACGGCGAGGCTTGGGATTCCGATGGATGGAGGTAGCTGATGAATTGGGCCGCCGCGCGCGCGGCGCCACCTCAATCCAATGCTCCGGCCGGTGAGTTATGTTCTTCACATGCGCGGCGCTCCCCGCCTCTGCTTTTCTTTTCTCGTCGTCGACCGGTCCTTGGTTCCTCGATCTCCGTCGTCATGGATCACGGATTTGTTCTTCTTTTTTTTCTTTTCTCTTTTCCGACATGCATGAGGTGCATGCACGGGTCGGGATGTATGAAAGGTCACCGCGCGCGCGCGCCCGTGATAATTCCCCGGTTTGAATTGATGCGCAGATAAAGAGATGATGGTGCTCAATTTGGCGACGGCGAAACGTCACGTGTGCGCAGTACGTACGTGCGTGCGTATCAGCCAGCGTATTATACGTGCCGTGACGAGCCGGCTGAACTGGGACTTCCGCTGAACCTCGATCGTTCCAACATGGTTCTTGACTCTTGAGGCTTTTTGTGACTGGAACGCTCTAGCGTGCAGTTCTCTCCTTGACAGGCGGTGCAGAACACAGCTGGAAGGAAGGCAACGACTGACGCGGTCACCACTGGCTACTTCCTGCGCGAGCAGAGCGGCTGATCACGCTGGAGTCCTGGAGACATGCTCGCGTGCCTCGCCGAAGCGGCGGCCGAGCATGAAGCGGACATGCACGCGGCGGCGGGGCTAGGCGTGGCCGTCCCCGGCGCGCGCGGCGACGCAGCAGGCCATGGCCCATGGAGGCGCGCGCGGCCGGATGAAATGGCGCCCAACGCCTAGAAGGGATTTTCTGGTGCATGCATGCCGCGTTCGAACAGCGTTACGGTCTTCGGCGCCGGCGAATAGGGAGACTGCGCCGGCGCGGAACCGTTGAGCCGGGCAGTCGGCAGCCGAGCGCCCAGGTCGGGGGTGGTCGCTATTTCCTTCAGCGACCGTGCTGGAGGTCTTTTAGATCGTTGGATCTCAAAGCTGCTGGCAGGATTAGACCAGGCGGCGGCTTCAAGTGCTAACGCGCTTCCTGGGCCAAAAGGAGGCCCGATTGCTGATGCCAGTCTTTGCTCTGTATAGGCCCGTAGCCCGATGACTGAACCTTCAGCCCAGTTACCGGTCTAGCAGATGCAGCCCCCGTGACTCCATCGTTTGCTCAAAAAAGAAAAAAAAGGCCCATGACTCCATCGACGCCGGTGGGTGGCCGGTCGGGAAGGTCCCTCGTGCCGGAGCTGCGAAGGCGACGTGCGGCGAACGGAGAGGCGGCGCTGGCATTCTGGTTCTTCGCTTGTGGGTCTTGAGTTCGGTTAATTCAGCCAGTTACATGACTCATTCGTTTCACGCATCCTTATGTGAATTCATCATTTTATCCGATCATCAACTCCTGGTGAGATAGTAAAGTCCCACCCCAATTATTAGATAGTAAAATACCAACCTGAAAATGGCCATGATCGATCAATACTAAACATGGGTTGATCAGGACCATGGCAAGCAGCCACATCCACCCCTCCCGTCTCTCCTCCTCACTAACACCAATCCCACCTTTCATGTACGCCCAAACGAACCGCAATGCAGCGGGGAAGAGCACCAGCAGATGGCCTTGCTACACAACTAAACAGGAAGAGAAGAACTCTCACACAATTCGCAACATGTCAGATTTGTGGTATGGAAGATGAAAGTTCCCATCATGCAGTTATCAGGTGTACCAAGTCAGTTGCTTTGCGTCAGGAACTAAGGAAGTTTTGGCCTTTGCCTGATGACAGAGACTTTGCCATGACAGGGCCGGACTGGCTGCTGATGCTTCTGGGAACTGTATCAAAAGAGGTGGGAGCATCTATTTTGTTGCTGCTATGGAGAGCATGGCATCTCAGGAATGACATTATACATGGGAAGGGCAACTGCTCTATTATTGGCTCAGTCCGCTATCTGGTGAGCTATGCTGAATCTCTGTTCATCGCCCAACAACCTGAGGCGCAAATCACAGACACCAAAGGAAGACGGAAAATTGATGTTCCAGAACAAATGAAGAAGCACAAGGCTAGTGCAGATGTGGGGTCGATTGCAACTGTCCACAAGTGGGAGCCTCCACCATCTAATTGGGTAAAAATAAATGTTGATGCAGGTTTTATTGATGGTTTAGGGGAGGCAAGCTCTGGAGTTATTATCAGAGATGCTGCAGGCCGGGTCCTTCTAACGGCTTGGCGCCTCGTCCGGCACTGCGTGTCAGTGATCGAAACTGAAGCTGAAGCTTGTCTTGACGGGATCAGACTAGCAGCGGAATGGGTACGTCAGCCGGTGATCCTTGAATCCGACTGCTGGAGTTTGATTGATGCACTGAAGGCTCAAGTTGATATCAAATCGGGTTGGTGCAGCACTGCAAAGATGATACAGGCAACATGCAGACTGCTTCCGGAGGTAGTTTTTAACAAGGTCAAGAGAGAAGCAAATAGAATTGCGCATGCGTTAGTTCAGTCAGAGTCCATGTCTTCTAGCATCTCTCCTAATGCGTATGGGAGCGATGAGTTGACCCCGGCGGCCACAGCCGCCCGCCGGCGGCCACTCCGGCTCCGGCGGCCACCTAAACAACCCCACCTCGCTCCCATGGACACCGGACCTGGGTGGGGTGTGCTCGCCTCCACCCCTCCCTCCCAGTCACCCAGCAAGCCTGCGGCCACCTCCTTGCCGGCGACCATCACCACCACATCCAGCCCCATACACTGCACACCCACCCAATCCCCTCGTAGCCACCATAACCACTCACTCAGCCTCGACCAGGTAGACTACTCCTTCTCGCCAAGCCCGCGCAGCACCGGATGCAGCCAGGAGGACGGCGCCAAGCAACTCGACTTCAAGGCGGCGCTGCTTTCCACGCCTTCGGCTCACCAACCTCTTCAATGCACGTCCGGGCTTCAAGCCTCCTCCGTGGAGAAAGGTAAAGGAAAGGTCTTAACTCCCAACCGCCCCAGCCCAACGCGGCAGCCGAGGCTGCGTTCCGTGCTGGTCGTGCCGGAAAGGAGCTCGCGGCGCGGCACCTTTTCCCACCGGGCACCACAACTTGCTGCTCCGGTGAAAGTTTGGAGGCCTGTGGCCAAGAAAGTCGCTGAAGATGGCCATCCTGGCCATAGCAGCCAAGATTGGCAGGAGGTCCGCGGCAAGCGCCGACGGGAGAAGGCAACTTCTCGACCGCCACCACAGCGGCGGCCGGTGTACTCCCGCCTCTGGCCTGCAACCCGGCCACGGCCTTCTGTGCTCCAGCGGCTCGGGCCCTCCATCTCGGAGCTCTTCAAAAGGCAGGCGGCCGGCCGTTGCTACAAGTGCCTTGCCTCCGACCACAAAGTCGCTGATTGTCGCGACCCACCGCGCTGCCTCCTCTGTTTCCATTCCGGCCACCGGGCGAGACACTGCAAATCCCCGCCTGCCGCAACTGCCACTGAAGCCACCACACCGCAACTACCACCACCGCCACCACCCACATCCGCCGTCGATTTCCCCCCGCTACCCACCATGCCACCCTCCCGCCACTTCCCCGCTGGGCACAACAGCCGCCGTCCCAAACGTGTGGTGGCCTGTGCCGCAGCCACTACCAGCTTGCTCGCTGAGGAGGAGAAGTACACCCGCTGCGCCGTCGTTGGCGTCTTTGCTAGCTCCGACGGGACCCGGTTCGTCTCTCGCGATGTGGCTCGTGCTGCGATGGAGGAGCAGCTGCTCATCCCCGGCAGTGAGATGGAGGTCTCGGTGTATCCACCCGCCGGCTTCCTCATCCTCTTCTCGGACAGCCGGTTCAGGGACCATGCCCTGGACTGTCCCAATGGTGTGCACTTCGGCGGGGGCAAAATGCACTTCCTCCCTTGGACACGCATGGCGAATGCGGAAGCCACCAATTTATCATTCAAGATGCGCCTCTGCATTGAAGGTGTTCCACCGCATGCCCGGCAGCCGGAGACCTTGAAAGTGTTGTTCGACCCGGACACGCTGATCGAGGGCGTCGACCGGCCGGCCTCAGACAAGGAATCCGCCTGCTGCTGCGTCAAGGTTTGGACGAGCAACCCGGATGGTTTTGCCATGGAGGGGGGCCTCAATCTTGAGGAGTCGGTGGACCGTGGCAGCCACCGGCGATCCTGGCATGGTCCGGTCAACCTGCTGGGCTATGAAGTCGTCATCCACCTCGACTACGTCCTCGACTACTCGCCGTCGACCAAGCCGAACGCCGCCTGGCCGAAGCGCACGCACTACGACTGGTCGCTGGGCATCCGCGATGACCACCGAGCGCCGACAAGTCGTCGGTCTACTGGCGAGCGTCTCGGCCACTATAAGCGAGACCGCTCACCTCCTCCCGGGGCAGGCTCGGGCGCTCCCTGTCATGGCCGGGACGACGCCTTCGACGGCGGCCATCGTCAGCGACACACGGGTGGCCGGAACGGAACGGCATCGCCTTCCTACAACAACGATGCCTCTTCCTCACGTGATGCGCTTGGCTTCAGCAGCAAGGCATACCGCTACGGACACGCTCCGACAAGCATCCAGTCTGCGCCATGGGACCAGCCGGCTGCAGGAGCACGGGTCTCCCACGTCTCTGCACCGCGTGCCCGACACAATTTGTCTACATCCGTCGACGCAGGTTCGCAGTATGCCATTTTCCCAGTTTTTCTCTCACCGGCTCGGGCGGCGCCTTTTGACTTGCGCACCCCTCGCGACGCGCTGCCGGTTGATCCAATGCTGTTGGAGTCCAACCTCTCTCCTCCGGTACCGGGCTGGCATCAAGGCCCGTCGCAGCCGGCCCATATAATATGGGCTGCTGTCCCGGGTATGGTGGCTGGCCCAGACGGCGAACCATGGGCCTCCTCCCCGGCCACGCACGACAACAACTCCTTCGGCCCACTCGCTGCTTGGGAGGCCGACATCTGCTTCGCCAAGCCCACCAATCAGCCGTCAACGCACTCCACCGACTCAACGCCTCTGCTCGACGCCGAGGCTGAACTCACGACTCTTCCGCCGAGCCTCCTCGAATCGCTCCCTCACGGCAACCTCTGCGACGACGACAGCGAGCAGTGCTCAACACCGCCAGTCCAGCACTTCCTCGACACCATGACGACCCCGCCTCCACCCCCGGCTCTTCCCCGACCACCGAACCCGCCGCCGCTGGTTGCTGAGGACGGCGCAAACACCATGCAACGCCGCCAAAGCGAACGCCAGCGCCTCGCCTACAAGGCCTGCACCAAGACTACATTAGAACGTGCACAAGATAGGAAGATCAAGCAATTGGGGTGCGAGGAGGAACCCGTGAACAAAAAGGAAGTAAAGAAGAAGAGCTGCCTCAACAAGTACACCGGCCCGGACACAAAGCAAGCGCAGAATGCTCTCGATGACCTGCTGCTGGACGCTGCAAGCGCCCCCTCCAAATTATTGGGGGCACCTACTGTCGCTCAAGTGTTTCCCCAATGTTAACATGCTTATCAGTTTTTGTTGTCTGCTGTGGGTCGATGGCCGGAAGGGTGGTTTCTGCAGGCGGATGCCATGGCTGTCAGTTTGTATCTGTTTCAATGGATGGGTTCAAGTCGTGTTTCAAGCTCAGAGTACCATCTGCTTTGGTGTCTTCAATTATCAATGATTAGTGATAAAAATTGTACCATCTTCAATTGGAACGTGCGTGGTCTCAACAATCCAGCTAGAAGGCAGGTGGTCCGGGATCTAGTCAGAGATCATCATGGTACCATTATATGTTTACAGGAGACCAAGTTGTCAGCAGTGGATGATGCTGTTATAGTGTCAACTTTGGGATCGCAATTTTTGGGGAACTATGCCGCGGTGCTAGCAGATGGGGTCAGAGGTGGTGTGATCATCGCATTCTCACAAGACCATTATGAAATGCAGAGTATGGATGTCCGTCAATATTCAGTTTCAGCGACAGTCCGGAGAAAATCGGATAATGAAGTCTGGACACTAACCGGAGTATACGGACCCCAGAGTGACAGTGACAAATTGCAGTTTCTTAATGAGATACGGGCAGTCAAACAACAGGCTTTGGACAGATGGGTGATCTTAGGGGATTTTAACCTCATATACCGGTCGTGTGACAAGAATAACAGCCGCATCAATCATCGTCTGATGAACAGCTTTCGTTGGGTGCTGGATGAGCTGGAATTAAAAGAGCTGCATCTCAATGGCCGCCAATTCACTTGGACTAGCGAGACGGACAACCCCACACAGACGAAAATTGACCATGTCTTCTGCACTCGAGATTGGGAGGCGGCGCATCCAGATTGTTACCTCCAGGCTATTGGCACATCAGTCTCGGATCACTGTCCAATGGTGTTGACATGCACACCGTTCCACAGAAGGTACAAAGGGTTTCGCTTCGAGGCTTTCTGGTTAAGGCAACCGGGGTTCTTGGAAGTGGTCAAGGCCTCATGGGACAGACCGGCTCACTCCAACAACAAAGCTCGTGTGCTGCACATCAAGCTTGCAAGATTGGCTAAGGAGCTAAAGGCCTGGAGCAAGCAAAGAGTTGAGGAGCTGAAAAAACAAGTCGTCATAGCCGAGCAGGTGGTACTGCAGCTTGACCAAATACAGGAACAACGTCAGCTCACAGATGACGAATTATCTCTCCGGCGCTTAGCCAAGAACAGAATTTTGGGGCTGGCATCCTTAAGGCGAGCAAAAATCAGACAACGATCCCGGTTAACAACAATTCGAGTGGGTGATGCAAACACAAGACTTTTTCACCTCCGAGCAAATGGAAGGAGGAGGAAAAATCACATCCCAGCACTGAACTACCTAGGCACCACCCACACATCGCAAGAACACAAAGCCGCAGCCCTGCATAGTCACTACACCACCCAACTCGGTACATGCAATCCACGGGCGCAAACTCTCAGTTGGGACCTTCTTGATATCCAACGGCACGAGCTAGGACATTTGGATGCAGACGTCACAGTGGTGGAGATTAAAGAAGCGGTTATGCAGGCACCGTCAGAAAAAGCGCCGGGTCCGGACGGATACATAGGGGGGTTCTATAAGGCAGCCTGGGAAATCATAAAGCATGATTTGGTGGCAGCGATCCAGGAAATCTTTGATCAGCGGGCAGGGTGCTGGAACCTACTTAACTCAGCCAACATAGCGCTCCTGCCCAAAAAAGATGGAGCGTCCGAAATTGGTGACTACCGGCCAATCAGTTTGATGCACAGCATTGCGAAGATTCTTGGGAAGATCCTAGCGAACAGATTGGCACCGCACTTGAATTCTTTGGTTTCTCATAGCCAAAGTGCATTTATCAAAGGAAGATGCATCCAAGATAATTTCCAATATGTGTACGGGGCAGTACAGCATTTCCATAAATCCAAAACCCCAATGCTGCTAGTCAAGCTAGATATTGCAAAAGCCTTCGATACTGTCAGATGGGAATATTTACTGGAGGTCATGGATCGACTCGGATTTGGGCAGCGGTGGAGGGACATCATATCGCTCACATGGGCCACCACAACCTCCCGCATCTTGCTGAATGGTGAGCCTGGAACACCAATACAACATCGACGAGGCCTTCGGCAGGGTGATCCGCTCTCACCCATGTTGTTTATCTTGGCCATGGATCCACTCCAGCAGCTCCTTCATCAGGCCACAACACATGGGCTGCTCACACCCATTGGTGCCACTCCGATCAAAATGAGAACCAGCCTCTATGCTGATGATGCTGTTCTCTTTGTGCGCCCCATAGCTGCTGATATTAACAACCTCCAACTGATCTTACAGCAGTTCGGTGAGGCCACAGGTCTCTGCACCAACTTCCAAAAGTCTGAGGTCTTCCCAATCCGCTGTGAGGATGTTGATGTCGACTCCATATTGGGCAATCTACAGGCCCGACGGGGACAACTGCCATGCAAATATTTGGGACTCCCGCTGCGCATTGGACGTTTACACCGAAGCGATGAGCAAGCCATTGTGGATAGGATTGCGGCCAAGCTGCCGGGTTGGAAAGGGAGGCTTCTCAACAAGACTGGCCGTCTCACATTGGTTAAAGCTGTTCTATCCTCAATCCCCACCTACCATATGACTGTCTTCCGCCTCTCCAAATGGGCGATCAAGCGCATCGATAAGATAAGAAGGAACTTCTTGTGGAGAGGGTCCGAAGAGGCCAGAGGAGGACATTGCCTTGTTAATTGGAGGCGAGTTCAACGGCCGAAGAATTTGGGTGGATTGGGCATTGTGGAACTTGAGAACTTCAATAGAGCCCTTCGTCTGCGTTGGCAATGGCTTAAATGGAAAGACAGCAGCAAGCCATGGTCTGACATGATACTACACCACACACCAACGGAGCTCGAGTTGTTCAGGACATGCACCACCATCACCCTAGGCGATGGTCATCGCGCCACCTTCTGGCATGACCGTTGGCTACAGGGGAGAATTCCAAAGGAGATTGCGCCGGACCTATACAAGTTGGCATGGCGGAAACACGAGAACGTGGCCACTGCCCTCAATAATGGGCAGTGGAAACGGGGCCTGCGTCGGATGTCCACCACGGCTGAAATCAACCAATACGTTGAGTTATGGGCACTCATCCAAGAGGTACAGCTTAGTGATCAACATGATGATATCTCGTGGAGATTTTCAACCAACGGCGCGTACTCGGCGAGCTCAGCCTACACCATTCAATTCACCGGAGCTCATGCTGACCATGACTGGCAACGGTTGTGGCAATCAAAGGTTGAAAACAAATGCAAGTTCTTTGGTTGGCTAATATTGCAGAACAAGGTGTGGACTGCAGATCGCATAATCAAAAATGGAGGGCAGGCGAATGCAATCTGCTCCTTATGCCGCTCCACGGCGGAGTCGGCAACACACATGATGGCTACCTGTTCCTTTTCAGTGCAGGTATGGAATGCATTCGCTTCAATGGGAATTGTTCCGCTGCAGCTACCGCCGAACCGATATCGAAGGCTCAAGCGATGGTGGGCAGCCATGTTGGGACCAGCTGGGACGCAGGAAGCCAGGCAAACAGAGCAGGCTGTGATCTACATCGCCTGGAACATCTGGAAGGAAAGATGCCGCCGCGTTTTCGACAACAAGGCCTTGAACGTGGATCAATTAGTCCTCATCATCAAGCAAGACATTCAGGCTTGGCAAAGGGCGCACACACACTGGGAGGAGTAGCCTAATGATCTAACATTGGAGCCCAATGTAAATATTTCTGTTTCCTACTTTGGCTTAGGCCGTTTTTGTTTGTACTTTGAACACCTGCTATTCGATCTATAATGAACGGCAGAACACCTGCCATTTACGCTCAAAAAGTTGAGTCAAAACAACATTGTCTGTACCTCAGCTGTGCCTTAAGTAATATAGCTTCTCTTTCGCAAAAAAAAAAAAAAAATCAACTCCTGGTGAGTCCTGTTTCAGTTTGTAGTCTCTGTACCCGTTTGCTATGCCAGATCGACCTTATGTTTGATGTTCATACAACGGTCGCAGGTAATGACGCGAAGCAGATGGTGGTGCCCCGCGTGTCCACCGGATCAGGTAGTTCTCTGACGCTGGTGGCAGCGACACCGACGAACAAAGTTGGCGTCCTTCGCCCGCCCAGGTCGTAGCACGTGTCCAACAGAGAGTTAGGGAACCTGCCGTGGGACGGCCGGAGCCCCGCCCTCGCGGCACGGAACGCGTCGCGCAGGGCCGGCGTCCGGCGATGCGGATGACGGACTGTCCAGGACCACGCCGCCGCGGCCGGTGGACGGGTTCAGGTGGAGGTCACGCTCGGCCGGGCACGCGACACGGAGCTCCCCGTTGTCGTGGCCGCACCCGATGGCGATGCGAGCCGCGGGCGAAGGTGAGCGTCTCGGTGGCCAAGTCTCCCGCGGTGACGGAGCCGTCCCCGTAGGCGACCTGGTACTCGCAGGCCCTCCGGCGTGAGTCGCAGACACCGGAGTCATTGGAGTCGAGTCGAAGACCTAGCAGCCGGACTGCAGCCACACGACATCGCTGCGGGGGTCAAGCACTAGGAGCGCCAGCGCGGACGGCGTCCCCATGCCCAGGCCGGACCCCACGGGCGCCGCGAATTGGCACCTCCTCGCCGCGCCCGCGCTCTGTTCCCCATCGCCGCCGCCGCCGCCAAGGTTATCCCTCCTGCGCGCGTGGGGGTGGCGTCCCGCGCCAGCCGGTTGGCGAGCGGCTGCGACGCGGTGGAGTTGAGCGATCGGCGAGGAACGAGTTAGCAGTGGAGTCTTTGTGGCGGTCGCCCAAAGATGGTTGCAGCGAGGCCGGTGTGGAAGACGGGTCTCGCGTCCAAGGCGGTGGAGTGATGGGGTCTGGGGAGGGTGATCGGGGTGGCGACAAGCTTGTGGTATGTACCGCGTGGGCATCGCGGCAAGAGAAGCCAGCGCGCGGTTGGGCCGTGGATGGATGCCAGAGGGCGCCTCTTAGAAGCACTGAAGAAGCAGAGCAGTGGTTCCAGCAATGGCTGACTGCCTGGTTACAGAGAAGAAGGCGGCGAGGAGAGGAGCTAGCTAGATATAACGGGCGCTGCGTACGTCGGTGGTCAGGCGAAGGGCGGGCGCGGCGTCATGGATGGGGCCATACGCGTTATGCTAGGATGTTGGTGCAGCAGGGGACACGAGACGTGCCACCGGCCAGGTGGTGCGCCGCTGTAGCCGTGTGCGTGCCACACCTACTAGGGCTCGGTTCCCTTTCGTCAAAAAACCTGCAAGTGCAGTTCATTTGCTTGCACTAAGATCAAAATCACTGCACTTGCAGGCTGCAGCCTTGGGATCACAAGGCTCTCTGTCTTGTTTCAACAGGTCACTTTTACTTAATGGGCGCGTTCGGCGTGCGGCAAAGCAGCCGGCTGCTGCTGCTGCTGCTGCTGCTGCTGCTACAGTCCACTAGATTGTTACAGTGCGAGATTCCTCCGCTACAGTGTTTTCTCTCACTATTCAAACTGTAACTGCAACTGCATCCTCTAACCGAACACCTCGAATAGGAGTATCTCACGATGGTGGCTTTTTGCATCCGATTCTGAATATTCTGTACATGTGGAAGATTTAAAATTTGAGAATGGAACAGACGGAGCACGGAATATATCTATCTAAACTCTAAAGTTGGTCCAGTCTCAAGTCCGTTGGTTCTACTGTATATGAGAAGGAGTACATTGAAGAAAATTTGAAAATCCTTTATAAAGTGTTCCTAAATGAGTAACGTAATTTCTGGAATCAAATATGTTCTCGCTCAGTCATTTTAATGATTGATCAAGTGATTAATTCTATGCAATAATATTATTTGAACAGTTGAAAGGTTCAAAATTATCGACGAGTACATAATGCCTTGGATTAAAGGCCTGGAACAGGTGATATAAGAGTTGGGTCCTAGGGTGGTGAACATTCCAAAATTCAAAAGTCTGAGACAAGTGATATAGTAACTGACTAGCGAAAGAGCATGTAGCTTAGTGGTTACAAGAGTCTTAGTAACACCCTGAGATCCTGGATTTGACTCCCGTGGGAGCGAATTTTCTAGAATTTAATTGCATTGTGCGTTCAGTGGAGACGACGTGGCCATCGACAGCGAGGCGTCAGTGATGACTTCGTCAATCTCGAGGATTTGCCGGATCAGTCTTCGAAGATGCTCATAGGGGTAGAGTTTGCGTATGTGCGTTCATAAAGGTGAGTATGCGTGCATTGTGAGCGTCTGAGTTGTACTGTGTAATCGTAAAAAAAAAAGTATAGTAATTGACTAATACTGTGACTGTACTATCACAGCTTCAAATTTTGAAAATAATGGACGCCACATACTTTGTATAAGTCCCATCTTTCTAGAGTGAGGGATGCTCTGTAATCAATGGACTGTCACCAGTTTCGCTCTCCTCCCTTCCTCATGTACAGCCAAACAAATAAAAATACAAGAGGAATATGTATGTGCTCGTATGAGAATTGGAGGTTCCTGTTTATGGGGCTCAGTAAAAAAAAGAGGCCAAGACTATTCACAACATTATGAAAATACTTACTCCATCTGTCCTTAAATATAGGGCTTTCTAATATTCAAACATTAGAATAGTTAATATATTAAAAGACTACCATACTCTTCATTTTTACCTTCATTCACCCACCCACCAATTCTCCCATCAAACTCAAAGTTTATCCTATCTGTAAGACGTCTATATTTAGAGAAAAAATTCTAACTCCAAAACGCTCTATATTAAAGGACGGAGGAAGTAT
Source organism: Eragrostis nindensis (assembly GCA_012490785.1). Taxonomy (NCBI): domain Eukaryota; kingdom Viridiplantae; phylum Streptophyta; class Magnoliopsida; order Poales; family Poaceae; genus Eragrostis; species Eragrostis nindensis. The sequence continues at coordinate 299,298 of JAAXCT010000747.1, read as the reverse complement.
GTACTTACATGAGATTGGAGAGTTCTGTTTAGGGGGCTTAGTAAAAAAGGCATGGTCGGGGCTTAGTAAAAAAGGCATGGTCGCTTCGTTGCCAATTCTATGGCTATGTTTGCTTGGTGACACCACTTGGTCATTTCTCCCACACGCTCTTAGGAGACTGACGGTTGAGACCAGAGCTTGTCTTGTAGTTCTCCAGGCTACAAGAAGAACCAGCACCAGCAGCAGTAGCAAGAAGAAGCAATAATAGAGTGGCGAAGGACGCCGGCGCGGGGGAGGGGGGTTGTGCCCCCTCTAACGTGCACTTAGGCCCCGTTCGGATCACTTTAGAGGATGCTGTAGCAGTCACATCAAATATGCCGGCACGATTTATGTGTACTAAACAAAGTCAAATTACAAAACTAAGTCCAGGACCCCTATCTATTTCGCGAGATGAACGTAATGAGGGTAATTAAGCGGCGATTAGACGATGGTTACTGTAGCATCACTGTGTCAAAACATTGATTAATTAGGCTCGTTAGATTCGTCTCGAAAAATAACGCCCGTCTGGAGAAAGGTTTTGCAATTAAATTTTATTTAGTACCCCTAAATAGTAAGATTCTTTTTACTTTAGAGGGGTATAAAGTTTAGAGGGTGTTTTAGGGGGAACCGAACGCCACCTTAAGACACCAGATGTGGTTAGAAATCCTCGTCGCAAAAAAAAAGTTAGAAATCCACAGGATAGTGTTGTCATTGTGCCTCGTAACTGATTTCCATTCGAATTTCGCGTCTTTATATTTCGTTTGGTTTCGACCGTCTGCTGGTGCCAATGCAGAACTAGTTTCATAATTAGAAACGATTTGTACACAAGACACTAATATATTATTTTATAAATTTTTTTAGACTACATAGTACAACTCAGACATTCACAACGTACGCATACTCATCTCTACAAACACACGCACGCAAACCCTACACACACGCACGCAAACCATATAACACAGTACCATACACTCGCTCGCTCGCTCGCTCACTTACGTGCATTTTAATGATCTCACGCGAAAAAACCGCTTCATTGAATTCATAAATTGACCAAGAAAAAGAAATCAGGTTTGTCCCAACTATAGCATATATCTAAAACTAGTTTCTCTGTCGCCAGAAAACGGTAAATACCCTCTCTCCAATGCGCTCGACCAGTAACGAAAAAGCATGTAGCATAATGGTTACAAGAGCCTCAGTAGCACCTGAGGTCTTGAGTTCGACTTTCCGTGTGAGCGAATTTTTTAGAATTTAATGACATTGTGCTTTCAGTGGTAGGCGACGTTCCCATCGACAGCGAGGCGTCAGTAGTGACTTCGTTAATCTCGAGAATATTGTCGACTCAGTCTTCGAAGATGCTCATACAGTTAGGATTTGTGTACGTGTATTCGTAAATGTAAGTTTGCGTGTGTTGTGAATGTCTGAGTTGTAGTGTGTAATCGAAAAAAATACACCCGACCATGACAGTCTGCGTTGCAAACTAATTGCCGGCGCGACAACGGTGAGGAGAGGAAAGCCCACCATCGACCATGCTCTCGACCCACCGGAGCGCGCTTTCCTGCGTGCGGACGAGTGAGGAGACCAGGGCGAGCCGTTCCAGAAGGGGACGACGATCCCGCCGGCGTCCTAGCTAGACACCCGAGCTCATCAGCGTCGATCGTGCTCGATCCACCGCGGCACTCCCTGCCGTACGTCGCGACACACGTACCCTGCCCTTCAGCTCGTCATGCCGCTCCCCGAGGCTTACGACTAGTTGACTATGGCCGACGAAACGACTCTTGTTTGAAATAGCGAGCACCCCTGCTGCACTTGAGGACGCCGGTCCTGCTACGCACCGGCTTGTTCCGAACGTTGCTAGCTCCTCCTTTTTCGTCCATGGCAGGCCTTTGGGGAAGTTACTTTGTGCTCACCACACACCTGGAACGCAACACGTCCCCGGACGCCGGGAACCTCCACTCCACATGTACATACGGCTCCATGCATGTTTCGCCAGCAGCGCCTTGGCCGGCGCGAGCGGTTTGTCCGACTGCTCGCGCGCTCTGCTTGTTGCATCACCCCCGGTGGATGTCCTTGCACGGCCCGACACCGGGACTCCTCTGATATTGTCATCACCATAGCAGCGGTGGTGTTAAAAGAGGATATTCGTGCTTATGCGAAGTGCCGGAACTCTGACTTGGTACAGTTTCTAGCTATAGCACATTTTTTTTTTTTGGAAACTACGCCCCGGCTTCTGAAGAAGCCTGTCGAACCAAAATGTAAAGTTGTTCACACAAAAAAAGAAAGAAAACAAAAACAGACCAAGCAAGTGAGCAACGCGCCACAAGCGCGCTGCAACATCCGGCACGTCACTCACTACCCATCTAAATATCTCTTGCCTATTTCCACTCTCATCCACTAAATCTCCCTTTCGCGCTTATGTAGTCTTCATCCGCTTATGTAGTCGGCATTGACATTCAGCTCGGAGCAGAGCCGTGTTCTGCTATTCGGTGTACAGCCTATAGCACAGCCGTGCTGACTTGATGCGCCATCTTTGTGGGCGTGTCATTTTGGCGGACCAAAGTTTCTGAAAGTCCAGTACAACGGAGCAAAACCGGGAACTACTCCGCGCTGAACTAGCAATCTCGGCTGAAAAAAGTGATATGCTCGCAAGCTGATTCACCAACAGTGCTACCGAAAACAATCTCTGCTAATGTCAACGATTGGTAGAAGAAGAAAAAACAAAATGCCAGCCAGAAAACAGTGAATGGGTATCTCAAACTGAACCTGCTGAGTACGCTGAGCCAGTGCCATCTTCCTCTCCAACGCGCCCGTCGCTTCAGCCTGCGTTGCACTCGGCGAGGAGAGCGAAGCCGAGGCGTCCACCACCATCCAAAAACTTCTCGACGAACCAAAGTCCGAAGCTGCCAGCCATCGACCTCCCCCGCCTGTGTACGGACGAGTGGCAACACCAGGGCGCGCGCGGAGAAGAAGGCGAGAAAATCACCGGCCTCCTCGACGCCCAGTCTAGCTCGCCGGCGTGCCTCGCCGCAGCATTCTCTGGCTCTCTTCTGCGGTGACCCGCGACCCGCCCGGCCCTGCGCCTCGCCATGCAGCTCCAAGGTTAGTTGACTACGGCCGACGACCAGTCAACTTGCTCGATCCGATCAAACGACAGAGAAGCCAGGGGACGGTCGCTATTTGAAATTGCGACCGCCCCTGGTCCTCTCGAGGACGCTGTGCGCCGTGGCTCGGCGGAGCGCCGCCGAGTTCTGACGGTTGCTTGATCCCCTTCTCGTCCATGGAAGGTCTTCAGGTACGTCTCCAAACTCTGCCAGCCTGCGCGCCGCCTTGCCGGAGCTCTTGGTGGTCGGTCCGCGTGCTCGCACGCCCTGCTTGCATCGCCCCGGTGGGCGGTAGCTGTCCTTGCAAGGTCTGACACTGGCAGCCGAGATCGTCGTCGGCCTCGAGAAATCAAGCAGCCTAGGCGCCTCCGTGCATCCCGCGCTTGCCGCGCACCGTCGGGGTAACGCCTGCCCGCCTTTGTTTGCTTGCGGAGGTCCATAGCCAGGACCAGCTGTGTGTAACTGTAATCCACTCTCGGCCAATTCCGGTGTCCTGTTTCAATTTTAGCCATCCAACAAAGAGGTTGCTGGGGCCTTTTGCAGGATTGTAAGAAAGAGCTTGTGCGGGCCCTCTGCTTATTGACCCGTTCGCTACAGCCGACGACAGGTCAACTCGCTCGATCCGAACCGCGTGATCGAACGGCAACAACGACCCAGAGGACGGTTCTGGTCCTGTCTGCGGCAGAGCCGAGCGCCACGGAGTTCTGTACGTTGCTTGCGCCTTTTTTCGTCCATGGAAGATATTCAGGAGGTACCGTATCCAAACATTGCCGCCATGCGGCAGCGCCTTGGCCGGCGTCTCAAGCATCGCCAGTGCTCTTCGCGATCAATCCGTGTGCGCGTCCTGCTTGCATCGACCCGCTGGTTGTCCCTGCACGGTCGACCCTAGCACCGAGACTGGCGTTGGCCTCAACAAAATCAGACAGCCAAGGCTCGGCGACCTCCGCCGTCGCGGATCCCGCACTTGCCTCCGTCGGTTTAACGCTTTGCCTTTGGTTTACGGAAGCCGTAGCTAGGACCAGCTGAGGACTCCTCTGATCGATAGCTCAGAACGGAGTGTGACGGCGACGGGGTACCGCTTAGTGCCTCGCTTTGCATGTTAAATGAGAGGTGCAAGTCATGTGTCCTGTGAGTTGCTGGGCCCGTGAAGAGAGGGTGCTCGGAACATCATGGCTTGAACTGATGGGTTGGAGCATCTGGACTGTCCGAAACGACTGGACGTGTTGACGGGGTTGATCCATCCTGCAAGCATAAACAACAGTTGCAAGAATGGATAATCTCTGTCTTTCTTTACTTCTGCTTTTCTTTTGTTTTTTTCTTGACCTTACAAAGAACTTTGTTTTACTAAAATATATAGAATATAATTAGCAGGGGCCGTTCGAATCCCTCTTGTTTCGTCCAAAAGAAAAGAAAAGAGGGTGGTCTGGAATTTTACTAACATTGGTTTTTTTTTTGGGCAATTGTGTTTTTACCCTCAACTTTAGGTTGGAAAATCAGGGGTAAAATCACAAAGTAAAAAAAATGAGGATAAAATCAGAATTAGAGTTCAAAGTGAGCATAAAAATTATAATTGACCTTTTTTTTTTTGGGGGGGGGGGGGGGGGCACATGGCCCCTACCGACCTTAGTTCCGTCGATGGTTCAAAATGTGACCGAGAGAAATACATACAAAGCAGCTGGGAGAGCAGCCAGAAAGTAGTGCAACGGCAAATCGAGAATGGTATCAGGAGGAGCTTCGGGTTATGTTGCGCCTCAGAGCCTACTTGATCCATCTTTCGAACCTACAAACAGCAGTAGATGTAAATCAACTGGTCAGTATCATCAAGTACACTCTCTTTAGTGAACTAGATTTATGTGTCTTGTGGCAGATTCTTAGCTCACGCATCGTACAGGTTTTTTAAAGACCTATTTGATAGAGATTCTTTGGAAGTGATTTACTGAGAGGTAAATGATTCTCGATTTGAAAGTCATGATTGTCAAATATAAGCTCTTGAATAAGGGCAGAGAATCACTTCACAGGATTCGAAGATGCTAATCTTTTTAGTCTCCACCTTCTTAGTTCGCTTCAGAGAATCGCTGCACAGAAAAAAAGAAGCCTAGAATTACTTCTCCTTGGAGCTCCGTGAAGCTGTGCCAAACGATCCCTAGCGTCTTTCTTTCCGTTGGATTCCACCATACCTTGGATCTGATGCAAATTGAATCCAGAGTGAGAGAGAGATCCAACTTAGAAAGAGTTAGGTGGATTTTCACTAAAAAGAAAATGCCAAACTGACATCTGAATTGAAAGTAAGAGGATTCGAGCCATGATTCTACCATACCGTGGACCTGTTGCAAACCGAATACCATAATTTTGTTATCTTCAGTTCAGTTAATTAAGCACAACTGATTCCAGTTTCAGTTTGCATTCTTTGTTCACATTTGCTGTCCAAGATCGATCTTGCATTTTTTTTGTCCATACAACGCTCACAAGTTATGACACCAAGAACCTGCTGAGTACGCTGAGTCAGTGCCATCTTCTTCTCCAACGCGTCTGTCGCTTCAGTCCGCGTTGCGAACTAGCCGGCGCCGACGAGGAGAGCGAAGCCGAGGAGGCGTCCACCATCCAGAACACCTCTCGACCAACCGAAGTCCGACGGTCATCGACCTCCCCCGCCTGCGTACGACGAGTGGCAAGACTAGGGCGCGTGCGGAGAAGGAGACGAGAAAGTCGCCGGCCTCCTCGACGCCCGGTCGAGCTCGCCGGCGTGCTTCGTTGGGGCACTAGTTTCTGGCTCTCTTCTGCGGCAACCCGCCGCCCGGCCCTGCACCTCGCCAGTCGCCATGCAGCTCAGGTCCCCGAGGTTATGAATCGTTGACTACGGCCGAAGACCAGTCAACTTGCTCGATCCGAACCGCACAAGTCGGATCGAACGATAGAAAAGGCCCGGGGGCGGTCGCTATTTGAAATAGCGACCACCCCTGGTCCTCTCGAGGGGCTGCGCGCCGTGGCTCGGCGGAGCGCCGCCGAGTTCCGATCATTTGTTGACCCCCATCTCGTCCATGGAAGGTATTCAGGTACGTCTCCAAGCTTTTCTGGCCTTCAGCGGAGCCTTGTCCGGCGATTGAATCGTCCCGGCGGTTGTCCTTGCGCACGGTCCGACAGTGGCAGCCGAGACCGTCGTCGGCCTCGATCGACGAAATCAAACGGCCCAGGCGCCGCCGACCTCAGCCGCCGTGCATCCCGCGCTTGCCGCCATCGGTTTAACGCCTTTGTTTGCGGAGGTCCATAGCCAGGACCAGCCCCGTGCAACTGTAATCCACTCTTGGCCAATTCCGGTGTCCTGTTTCAGTTTTAGCTATCCGAAAAAGTCATTGTCTTTTGTAGGATCCCATTACCAATGCAGCGACGATGTTCGAAGATGATTGTGTTTATGCGAAGAGTCACTGTCTTTTGAAGCGAGAGAAAATCGTTACTACCATGGTCAGTATGTCTATTGATCGGAGCAGAAGCAAAAACGCGTTCTGCTTTTCTGTGTTACAGCCTAGCACATCCGTGTGGACTTGATGCGCCATTTGTGACTTTGTGTCGGTGTATCATTTGGACGGACAAAGTTTCTAAAAGTCCTCCAGGTACAACGGATAAGCAAAACCAGCCGGGAACCCTGCTTGCGTCGCCCCGGTGTGGCTGTACTCAGGCCTGCTGTCCTTGCACAGTCCGACGCTGCCAGGAAGGAAGCCGAGAGGCCGAGACCGTCGTCGGCCTCGACGAAATCAAACAGCCCAGGCGCCGCCGACCTCCGCCGCCCGTGCATCCCGCGCTTGTCGCCGTCGGTTCAACGCCTTTTTTTGACGAGGTCCGTAGCCAGGACCAGCTCAGGATAATCCACTCCCGGCTAATTCCGGTTTCAGTTTCGGCCATCCACGCAAGAAAGAGGCCGCATGGCTTCTCCTTTCTTTTCTATCAGAAATTCTGGAACCTAATAAAATCTGACCTTATGGCAGTAATCAGGAAATTTGAGAGAGGAGAGTTAGATGTCAGCAGACTCAATTATGCTGTGCTGACATTGATCCCCAAAGAAAAAGATGCTAAAAATCTTAAGAAATTCAGGCCCATCAGTTTGTTAAACTGCAGCCTGAAAATCATCACTAGAGTGATGACTATGAGACTAAACAGTATTTGTGAGAGATTAATCTCTCAAAACCAAACGGCCTTTATAAAAGGTCGTTATATACTAGAAAGTGTTGTCTGTGCTCATGAAATAATTCATTCGGCACATGAAAGTGGCCAGGCAGGGCTAGTTCTAAAACTAGACTATGAAAAAGCCTATGACAGGGTTAACTGGGACTTCCTTGAGGAAGTCCTAAAATCAAGAGGCTTCTCTAACAAGTGGATTGGCTGGGTTAATAGTATAACGCGCAGTGGCAAAAGTTGTGTTAGAATAAATGATGAAAATAGTAGTTATTTTAATACTGGAAAGGGGTTGAGGCAGGGCGACCCCCTCTCCCCACTCCTTTTCAACCTTGTGGCTGATGTTTTTACAAAGATGCTGAGCAAAGCAGCAAACACTGGGCTTATTGGAGGTCTACTAAGAGACTTCAATGAGGAAGGGGTTGTCAGCCTGCAATATGCAGACGACACCTTACTGTTTGTAGAGGCTAATGTGGAATGTGCTAGAAACTTGAAATGGATTTTGTGCTGTTTTGAGCAGATCTCAGGAATGAGAATCAATTTTCATAAAAGTGATCTGCTGACCATTAACATGAGTGAGGAAGATAGCACTATCTTTGCTCAAACCCTTAGTTGTAAAAGGAATAGCTTTCCTATGAAATACCTGGGGGTACCCCTTCACTATAGTAAACTGAAAAAAGAAGATTTACAGCTAGTTATTGATAAATTGATGAATAGGATAGCTGGGTGGAAAGGGAGATTACTCTCCTATGGAGGTAGGATTGTTTTGTTGAAAGCTTGCCTGTCTAGCATTCCAATCTATCTCCTTTCTGTTATAAAGTTCCCCAAATGGGCGGTTGATGCTATCAACAACCAAATGGCTCATTTCTTTTGGGACAACAGTGAGGAAAAACATAGATACCATCTTGCAAGATGGGGTCTGGTAAGCCAAAAAAAAGAACATGGTGGGTTAGGGGTGATGGACATCAAACTGATGAACATCTGCCTCCTGTCCTCTTGGATTAAGAGATATCATCTAGACAATGATAAATTGTGGAAGAAGATAATAGACTTCAAATATAACACTATGGACCCCAATGTTTTCTGCTGTCCCCAAAATGTGGGATCACCTTTTTGGAAAGGTGTCACCTGGGCCATGCAGGCTGCTAAATTCGGGTACAGGTGGAAAGTTGGGGATGGGAAGAAAATTCGTTTTTGGGAGGATCAATGGTTTGGTAATTCTAGTCTGGCTATCCAGTACTGGGAATTATACATCATAGTCAATGAACAAAATAAAACCATTGCTGAGATCTGGGATGGTTCCAATCTAAGAATGACCTTTAGAAGAACAGTAGATAACAGGTTATATAACAAATGGCTGGAGCTAGGTGCAATTGCCGAGTCAATTCAGTTTACTGAATCTGAAGATCTGCCTATATGGAAGTATGAGTCCAAAGGGCTGTACAGCTCACAATCACTCTATTCTGTCTTATCCTTTGGTGGAGTTCAACCAATTCATACTCCAGCTTTATGGAGCCTGGTAGTCCCACCAAGGATTCAGATTTTCTTGTGGTTGCTTTCTAATAACAAAATTCTCACTAGAGATAACTTGGCTAAGAGGAGACCTGTACAGGATGGCTCTTGTTTGTTTTGCTCTGAAAAGGAGTCTGTTCACCATCTATTCTTTGACTGTATAGTTGCTGGAATAGTGTGGAAGGAAGTCTCTAATTTCTGTGGCAGACAAGTAGGAAGGGATTATGAATCCGTAGCGAGATGGTGGATTAGTAACAAGTCAAACACTGCTATGAATATTATTACTTCTGTTGCATTATGAACCATTTGGAACTTACGCAATGCTTTTTGTTTTCAGGGACAGGTTTGGACGAGTATGAAGGAAGTATGGAAGAGAATGGTGACTACAGCCAGGATATGGAGGAAGATGGCGAAGGAGGAAGTGCAGTCGCAACTGGACAGTATGATCACCAAGATGGAGGCCAAGATGTTGGAGGTGCCGAGGCTGACGGGAGGCCAAACCAACGATGGAGCTGGGGGAGCTCTGAACTCGTCAAGTAGTGGTAACAGTGAGAGCGAGAGAACTGCTTATGCAGTGAGTACTAGTGCCGGTCCGGCAATGCAGTCGGGGCACAATGGACCTGTTGCTGTAATCGAACCGAACCTCTTGTTGGTTTTCAATGAAAACTAGGGGGACCCTCCCTTTCATCTAAAAAAAAAAAAGATAGTGTTCATGCGAAGAGTCACCGTCACTGTCTTTCGAAGCTAGAAACAATCGTTATGAAAGGGGGGGAAAATATGGCGTATTTTAGAGTTCTGAACTTATGGCCAGTAGTATGTCTAGCAACTCCAAGAGACTAGATAAAACATATTCTAAAATTTTTAATTTTAGCTAGTTTCTAAAATAAAACACACCTAAAAAAGTTGCTAGCTAGAAAAAGTGAAAGAAGGAATAGAGAGTGAAAGTCCCTAGCTAAATATTACTAGCTAGAAAAGTGGAATAAAGAGTGAGCTATTTTGGAGAAGGATTTGAAGAGACTGTTGGAGAGCCATTTTCAATAGTACTAGCCATATTTAGAGAAAAAACATGTTTTAGCTGGTCTGTTGGAGTTGCTCTGAATATCCTGCAAATGTTGTTCCTCCTAGGTTCCTAGCTCATTCAGCTTGTGATGTTCAGACATTCAGCTGTACTAGATCGGAGCAGAAGCAGAACGCGTTCTGCTTTTCGGTGTTACAGCCTAGCACATCCGTGTGGACTTGACGCGCCATTTGAGACTTTGTGTCGGTGTATCATTTGGACGGACCAAGTTTGTAAAAGCCCTCCAGGGACAACGGATGAGCAAAACCGGGAACCAGGCCGCCGTGCAGAACTAGCGATCTTGGCTTAAAAGAAAAAGTGACGATCGCAAGCCGATTCACCAACTAACAGCGCTAACAGAGGCAACCTCGGTTAATATCAACGATATGTAGGGAAACAAAATGCTCGCAAGTGATACTATTATGCAATTCCAACCTCCAGACAGCGACCGGTTGCGACGAATAGGTAGTTCGTGTGGAGTCCACGCTACCGTCAGACAAACAAGCAGTATTTAAACTCTGAATCAGTTGGAGGGATATTCAGACATCCAACTCGAGCTCTTAACTGAAGCAATTAGTGTCATGACATGACTACGCAACTTGAACATTTCTCTACTACAGTACGGTTAGGCATCAAAATATCAAATCCGTGTTGACTGTAAGCGCCGTTTAATTTTCGCGTCGGCGTGTGCTGATTGGACGAGCAGTGTTAAGTGAGGTGCTGCTGCTTTGGACAGAAGCGAGCGAAGCGAATCTCATGTGGCATGCAATGCATGCGGCGAGGAGGCATGGCATGGCATCCGTCCCTTTCCGGGCTGTCTGTCTGATGATGGTTTAGGTGGCGATTTGAGCTTCTTTCAGCTTCGTGGCCTTTTCCGCGAGTTAGGTTCGTTGCTTCGCTGTTTCTCGTCAGGCACGACATCACAATTTGACATGATCTCGCCAACTGCACCTGCACAGCATGAGGACCTGCACTGCTGCTGAGCTGCATGGCCCTCGTGCCACACACAAAAAAGATGCAAAAAAAGGGGGGCAGACCACATGCGAGCAGTGGAAGCAATGAACGAACAGTTTTGGATTAATCTCGCAGGCTTTAGAGTTGTACAGTAACTAGTATATTTGGTTCTTTGCTGAAGACTAAAACGTCATATACTGAATTAAACCGACGACTTATTTCCCGGCAGACATCGATCAATACGGCAAAGAATATCTGTCACTCCCGTCAGTAAACAAGTAGAGCGCCCCACATGCTCAACTCCATATGTGTCTGCAGTGTCGTTGACAAAAGATGATTTTTTTTTTTTTGGCGAAATGACAAAAGATGATTGTGTATGATTGAAGCAAGAATACGGCACTAAAGAAATGAGGTCCACGAGAGCCCGTTGATTATTATTGTACGCTAACTGCTGTTCAGTGCGGCGATTACGACAGGCAGCCCGTAGATACGACATTTTTCTATAGCTAGGCGCACCGTGGTTTTGGGACATAGCACATGACCCTCACACTCACACATCAAATTATTTGCTCTCTATATAAGTCCCTTTTTCGTGAGGTGACTGGGATGAATGGTTTTCAAATAAATTCGGCAGGAATTCATGTCGGTATACAAAAGCATGTGCAGGATGAAAAAACACATGGGCTCTTTTTGTGTGTGTGCTAAATTGTGTCTGTTTCATCTTTTTACCGCAAAGTCATGAAAGGTCGTCTCAGACGTTTGGCAATCTTGACAATGAAAAAAAGGAGGGGACAAAACTGTAATTAGCTGAACTAACTTTCTTCCTCTGCCCATTTTTAATCACAACTTATAAAGCAAGGACGGCTTTTAGTCAATCCAGATCACACCAGCTGTCCACCCTCTTCCACGCAGGTCCCGCACGTCAGCGAGACTGCCAGGTGTCGCGAGGCCCCACCCGAATCTCACAGTTCCGCCGAATTCTATCGCGTCCAGACCCCTGAGAAGACCGAATTTCACATTCCAAACCACAATAGCCTACGGAGTACATAACCCCTCTTCCACTTCGCCCCCTCCTCGTCTTCCTCGCCGCGTCACTCGAGCACCGCGCCGCCGTTCTCCGCCTTGCCAATGGCGAACACCACGAGACACCGCCGCCGCCACGCGGAACCCTAGCGGCGAAATGGAGGCGCTGCCGCGTCATCGCGCCTTATCTTCTGCGTGGACATCGCCGCCGCCGACGCCGTACAGCACTCGTTGAGGTAACTGCCGCCGCCGCCGCAGCAGCCATAACCTCTTCCTCTTCTCCCTGGACGCCAAATACGTCTCTATATCAGGTCAATCTCATCCGTTCTCAGCAATCCTTGGCGGTTCTCACAAAACTGATTCCACCCCTGCAGACATTTCGATTCCGCGAAGTGGGGAATCCCGCCTTGAGGGACGACATGGCTAGCCAGCAGAAGGAGATGAAGTACAGGAGAAGAGCTAGAATCCCGGAGCCATCCGAGTACGGACAATGCAGCGAGCGGAGCAGCGGCGCGCTGGATTGGGGCGCGCTCAAGCAAGACCCCGCGGAGCTGCTCCGGAAGCTCGACGAGATACGGGACCAGATCACCCGCTCCTGCGAGCTCATGGGGCAGCCGCAGCAGCGCTACCCCATGAGCCGCCGTGCGGTCTCGCTGCGCCCCTCCCACGCCGAGCCGCCCCCCGCTGGCCGTGAGCCGGATTACTACCGCTCGCGCTACGCAGGCCGGTACGGGACTAGCTTGCCGCCTAGTCCGTACGACCAACTGCAAAGACAGTCGAGCGGGCGGTTCCGCCAATACCCTGAGCGGCAGTGGGAAAACTCTGGGTTTGCTCAGGGAGGTCGCCATCACAGCACTTGCCAGTGCTCGCAGTGCCTTCAGGGCCAACGGGCGATGCCGCCAGAAGAGCATATTCTGATGGCCAGGTACTTTGCCGGGCAGCAAGGGTCCTTCCGGTATGATAGGTCCCAGCCAATCTCATCGGAGTTGGATCGGAGGTCTGTGGCTTCATCACTGTACTCGCACCTGTCGACGTCGAAGAGGAGGGTGGAGTACTTCAGGAAGAAGGCAGAGAGTTTTTGTCGGCCTATGAGAGGTGCGGCACCTTTTGTTGTGTGCAGCTCTTGTTGCCATCTTCTGCAGGTGCCTCAGGGGAAATGCACAAGCCGGAAGAAGAGTCAGGTTAAGTGTGGTTCCTGTTCAGAGATTGTTACTTTCAAGCCTAAGGAAGTGAAAGTTCACCCTTTGATCACACCATCATCTTTACCTGTGCCGAAAAGTGTCAGAAGTTCTAATCACCGCGATTCCAAAAATTTAGGGTGGTATCAACATCAGGATGAAGACAATTTTAGTTTCTATAACATTCAAGCACATGACAGCCACCGCCGGAAGAAGGATTCTGCTGATAGTTCTTCACCATCTTCTCCTGCAAGTTTTGGTAGGACAGACAGTGAGCGCTGTTCAAACAGGAGCATCCAATTAAAATCAATGCCTGCTGGCAGGTCTAGATTTTCAGACAACCCAAAAGACATATTATGTCAAGGAGATTCAGACAGTCAAGCAGCAGCTTCAAGACTCAACCCACAGGGGCCAATTTTAGAGGACAAACAGATTGATCCATTCTCCAATCAACGAAAAGATTACAATGGTGGTGAGCAAATCAGGAACAAGGGATATGGAAGAAATAGCAAAACTGATTGCGAAGCCAATGTTAGAGATGAAAGGATTAATATGAAATCTAAACAGAAGAGTGAAGGAGGTTATGCAGGTGGCCTTGAAGATGAACGCAGCAATCAAACACAGGAAAGAATAGGTAGACAAGGTAAGACTGGCAGCCCTGAAGATGAAATCATGGGTCACAGATACAAAAGTAAGATCAATGGCGATGTTACTAGCAGCCTTGAAGCTGAAGGTACGAGACAAAAGTGTGACCATAATAGTAGCTTTAGAGGTCAAGTTATTAATAAGGATCATAACAAGTGTGTAGAAAAAGATAGCAACGATACTCTTGAAGTTGAGAGCATAACTAAGATTTGTGAAAAAGAGAACACCGAAGATGGTAAATTGCTGCATTCAGATAGTAAGAAGGCAATTACATCAGCCGAGAACGGGTCATTCGTCAATGGACGCACAAATTCTATTTCTCGTGTTTCATCTGAGGCTGAGGTAGATGAGACACACTCTTCAGCTGCTAAGAATGGGGATTCATCCTTTTTTGCCGGTTTCCTGAAGAAATTCAGTCAGTCTGTTGACAGTGCCAAGGTCTCAATCAATGGTCATCCTATCTCGGAACGTGCTCTCCGGAAGGCAGAGAAGAAAGCTGGTCCTGTTAGCCCTGGTTCATATTGGTAAGTCGTTTGCTCTCCTAGAAATTTAGATTGTGTTATGCATTTTGTATTCTTACTTTGATACTAGCACAAACCAACAAATATAATGGGATTTCCATGTCAGTCATTACAAATTTATCTGTTCATCTAGAATCTTGGCACCCAGTAAAATGGAGACGTGCTATTTGCTGGCAATTAAGAATAACATTTGATTGTCCTTAAGCAATTTCTAATATGCTTTAGTTCCATAGCTATTGTTATCCGTAATGGTTAATAGGAAGTGCCTTCTGTTTGTGTTCTGTTCCGTAGCTCATTGGTCTGTATTTAACAAGCATTTTAACAACCTAAACTTCAATTGCTAGTTTGCATAATTCATGGAAGCATAGTAGTTTACTTGTCGCATTTTGTGCAGAACGCCTAAAGAACTGAACCACACTGTTTAAGTGAACCACTAAGCTTCTGTTCTAAAGCATGCTTACTTTCCAACCGAGTAGACTTCAACCTAAGATAATAAGATAAGCTTAGAATGTGTGAGCGTTACTTTGAATAACAGTTTCATTATGAACATAGAGACGCCTATGTGAAAATGTTCTGGGAAGACTCTTCTCGAAACTTTCCCAGCATTATAAACAGACATAATGCAATAGAAACCGGTGGCAATTATTATGTTTTCTGAAATAAATTTTTGGGGATCTTTATTTCTGGAGCACATTGATTCTGGTTTACTGATAATTTTATGTCACAATGCATTGTAAATTTCTTTAAAGCAAGGTAACATATCCTTTATGTAATTCAGGTATGACTACCGTGCTGGATTTTGGGGCACCTACGGGCGAGAATGTAGCGGCATTATCCCTGTAAGCTGAACCTTTTGCAACTTACAAATTAATATTTCCCCTAGCACAATTGTTTTCATGCCATGATAAGATAATATTTTCTTGCAGCCGTTTATAAAAGAATTCAATTACCCGATGCCCAAGGATTGTGCTGGTGGGAATACTTGTGTTTTTGTCAACGGCAGAGAACTCCATCAGAAAGATTTCGACTTGCTTGTAGGGAGAGGGCTCCCGCGTTTATCTGGAAAGTCATATTCTGTTGAGATATCAGGAAGTGTGATCGATGATACAACAGGCCAGAAGTTACGTGGTCTTGGAAAGCTTGCTCCCACGTAAGTTGCTTGACATGTTCATAGCCCTTTTTTACTTTGTTGTAGGAGATTGGAGAACATGCAGTAACAAATGCTGATACTTCAGGAAAGAGTTAGCTCTATATGTTACTTGTTTTCCATAGAAAACTGAAACCGTTTTAGTTCATGTGGCATAGTTTTGTGACAAATCGTGCACCAATAATATCTGATTTTTTAATACCACAATTTCTAGCAACACTATAAAGGTACTAGCCATTTGAATTAACCACTAAGGTTGAATACATATTTCAAGCATAGAAGGTTCAGCAATCCTCATGTCAGTGATTGCAAAATTATCTGTTCATCTAGTATTCAACCCCTCCTTCCCTCAAGTATTTTAAATTTTCAGTCCTTGTAAATATTTCTTCTACTTTCAACACGATAGGGTTGTTGACAGATGTGGCTGTAGGTTCATCAGTTTGTTACCGATATGATGTCATTCCTTTTTTTTTTCTGTTAAGAGTTTTGCTACCAGGTCCTACATAACATTGCAATTGCTTTGATTAACAGCTGTTTCTTTATCAGATTCCTGAATATGTTGGTTTCAAATACTAATCATTTTTTACTTTTTGATATTTCAGAATCGAGAAGATGAAACGTGGCTTTGGCATGCATGTCTCTGATGAGACAAATTAGCTCCCTGGATATGATGCTTTTGCTGCTTTGCTGATGTTTTTCACCTAAAAGCTGCCTATGGAGTCCAGGCTTGTTAGTGAAAATGGAAGTCTTTACAGTAATGCCTTGGAGCCTGATTGCATGGTAACAGTAGAACTCTGGAATTCGAGACACTGGATTTGTGGATATCACAACTCATAATCATTCAGCATCATCCTACAGATTACATTACTGTACCTGAAATATTCTTCCGATATATCTTCATGGCAGCAGCTCCGTCCGCCAATTCCTCCTGTGTCTTTTGTTAGCGGGAATTCTGTGTGTTTCTGTTCATTTTGTTTGCTTGGGTTGCTGGTACAGTTTGGCACACCATAGATAGCATTTTGCACATGTAATCGGCATTGATTTGTGCCATAGTGGTGCATTTCTTGTGCATCACAATGTATCTATATGTAAATATTTTACACTTGGACACCTTCCATTAGGTGGCTAATAACTATCTGATGTCATTTTGGCTCACATGGTGGGCGCCCCACATGATGAGGTGTTTGCACGCTATCCTTATTTCTGAAAGTCAGCCCGTTTGGAGACCGAACTACAGTACCCATTCATAAGGCACCATTTTGGCAGCTTGGAATATGGTTGGACATTGCACATATAATGTATTTAGAATTAGATCTCCTCCAGTTCTGTATCAGTCGGCTTATTTTGGAGATCAACTTCTTTGCTCTCTGTAGAAGCTGGTGCTCTGCAGCTTGTGACCAGTTGGCACATCCTCAGCTGGGAACTGGACGCAAATTAGTTCTGTAATGTAATCGGTTCATTTAAATGTGACCAGTTGCTATCAGTTGAGACATCAAAAGCAGTCCTAGGAATGTTCTACATTGCCCATTTGGCATTAAAATTTGCATACGGGGTAGCTGTTTTTTTTTAAAAAAAAAAGAACTGTCAGTTGAGTATGGAAGGCATGTATGCATGTCGTTGAGCAGTTTTCTGAAATCCAATTGCTGTAAACTTTCTTCCTTTTTGAAAATTGTGCGTAAGTGCTGCTATTTTCTTCCTTTTTGAGAATTGTAATGTGAATTGTTTGTACTCCATCTGTTTCAAAATAAATGCAGTGTCCAGATTCATAGCATCTTCTATGAATCTAGACATGCTTGTCTAGGTTCAGAGAAAGTTCAATAAATCTGGTACAAAGCCATAATTGCATATATTTTGAAGCGAATGGAGTAACATATATTGGAGAACTATACAACTCGTCTTGGTATTTATCTGATTGATTGAATTCAGAAAAGAAAAGAAGAAGCAGCCTTTGGGTCGGCTGATACGTGAGATTTAAGCAGACCGCAGCAGTGCCGTGCATCTTGTAGCTTGTCCCGCCGCTAGTTTCAGGCCGGAAGAGGGGAGGGCTCCTCCCTGTCTTTTCTCAGGTGAAGCAGAAACTGCTCAAATACGTGGCATTGACCTGAATTTCAGTGGACGATTGCATGAAGGATGTGCTGGCTGCGCAGCCGTTTCGGCTGTGGCTGCCGCAGCCAACAGGACCCAAGCTCAGCAGCAACACCACGCAGGCGCAGGCAGGGTTGGCTTACGACGCTCCAACCTCAAAAAAGTCAAAGGGCTAAGCTTGGTGGCGCGTCAACAAGCAAACTCTCCATCTATCTGTATTCACATGATACAAAAAAAGCAAACTCTCCCGACTCCCAAAGGCCTGGTGCTCACCGTCTCCCACCTCCCTCTCGGATTAGGATCGAGCCATGGCGAGGCTGCAGCAGAGAGCTTTCACGAGGCGACCGTGAATCTCGCTGCGGCGGCGAGGTCTTAAGACGACGGCGACAAAGCAGAGCAAGCAAGCCATGGCTAGCACCGGAGGCACGCCGTTCCTGCTCTCGCCCGTGACGGGGCGTGCCGCGACGCCGTCATCCGCGGTCTGCGACGCCGAGGCCACGGCGGGCGCGCACCACCGCCCCGGCAAGCCGCCGGCCGCCGACGCGGGCGCTGCCTTCGTCCTCGAGTCGAAAGGTTCGTACTAGCTGATCGACGACCTTGTCATGTCGAAGTTTCGAGTCTGCAGAGGAGGATGACGACGCGTGGTGTGGTGCAGGGACGTGGTGGCACGCGGGGTTCCACCTGACGACGGCGATCGTGGGGCCGACGGTGCTGACGCTGCCGTACGCGCTCCGGGGGATGGGGTGGGGGCTCGGCCTCGCCACGCTCACGGCCATCGCCGCCGTCACCTTCTACGCCTACTTCCTCGTCTCCAGGGTGCTCGACCACTGCGAGGCGCAGGGCCGCCGCCACATCCGCTTCCGCGAGCTCGCCGCCGACGTCCTCGGTACATCACGTTTTGGGAGAACTAGTCAACTGGCACTCAGTACTGCTGGCACTGAATTAACTGTGTGATTAATTCTAGATTGTTTTTGTAGGATCTGGGTGGATCTTTTACTTGGTGGTCACCGTGCAAACTGCCATCAACGCCGGGGTTACCACTGGAACCGTACTGATTGCCGGCAACTGTCTACAGGTATATATTCGATTGTTCCTATGGGATTCAAATTAAACCTGTTGATTGTGTCTAGAAATTTCGATTCATACAAGTCGTCATCATGTTTCTCTGAGATAGTACTAGCTGGAGCAGCATATCTCCGAATAGCGTTGTTAAACATACCACTACTCCCTCATGGCTCTGTCCCACAAATATACTTATTTCTGGCTCATAACGATTTGGTTCGGCAAGTTGACATGGCTGAATCAGCCATACTGCAAGGAGAGAGGGTGCCCATGTGGACACTATTCGTTAGGGTTTCAAATAATGGCGTAGATTTGATGGTGACATGGGATTTGACTTTGAACTCTCATTCAAGCAGCCAGCTAGCTCAGTGCAGGTGTCGATATGACGTGGAAGCGTTAACAGTTTGAGAGTCTTCTCTGTTGTGAAATTCGTTGTCTGAATTCTGAAACTGTAATTTCTTTCTTTGTTTTTCTTGAAAGTGGTATCTGAAAACGGCCTGATTGGTTTGGCTCTAGTAATCTGAAACTGCACTGAGTTTTGTTTCACTGAACTACTAGTTTTGTTTTTTTTTCGAAAGCCGTTTCACTGAACTTCTAGTATCTACTGCGACGTGAGCACGTCTCTGTTTTCGGATGCATCATTTGTTTCAGTGTAACTCTGACACCTGCAGATAATGTACGCGAGCCTGGTACCAGACGGCCCATTGAAGCTGTACCATTTCATCATCATCGTGGCGGTGGTGCTTGCCTTCCTGTCGCAGCTGCCGTCGTTCCACTCGCTGCGGCACATCAACCTCGGCTCGCTGATCCTCAGCTTCGCCTACACAATCCTTGTCTCCGTTGCTTGCATTCGTGCAGGTACATTTTCTTCAGTTACTGATATCTCAACAGAGAAAGAAGACTGAATTTTCTTTTGTCAAATGTCAGTTGCGACAGACTAACATCCGTGCCACGCTCTCTCCCGCAGGTGTGTCCAGTAATGCTCCCGTGAGGGATTACTCATTGAGCTCGTCCAAGTCCGAGAAGACCTTCAATGCGTTCCTCTCCATCTCCATCCTCGCCACTGTTTTCGGCAACGGCATTCTGCCTGAAATCCAGGTGCGGAGTATGAGAGTCTAAAGTTCAGACAATTCTTCGTGACCCTGAAATCTGAGAGTGTCAGATTTCAGGACCGACAATTTATTCGTGATCCTGAAACCTGACAAGTTCAGACACCTGATAGCTGTCCAACGTGGATGCAGGCCACGCTGGCGCCGCCGGCCGCCGGGAAGATGATGAAGGCGCTGGTGCTCTGCTACGCGGTGGTGTTCTTCACGTTCTACCTCCCGGCCATCACCGGCTACTGGGCATTCGGCAACCAGGTGCAGTCCAACGTCCTGCAGAGCCTCATGCCGGACAAGGGCCCATCGCTCGCCCCGACATGGCTGCTCGGCCTCGTCGTCGTCCTGGTCCTCCTCCAACTCCTCGCCATTGCTCTGGTAAAGAAACTGCTTCGTCTGGGCCTTGTCCTTGAAGTTCAGTATGCTGCTTGTCGAGGCCTTCATATCGTTTGGTCATGGTGAACTTTGCTCTTTCTTTGGTTGTCGGTCCTATTGCCAGAATGCTTTGGTACTCTAGATGTGTTATGGTTTCGGCTATCTCTGCTGTTTTAGTTTCTTTGTGTTTGCTCAGCTTGTTGCTGGGATTAGTTTTATGTGCACCTTAGGATGTAATCTTTGATTCCTACCTTAATGAATGGCAGTGCTCCTGCCTTTGCTTCAAAAAAAAAAAAAAAAGAAACTGCTTCGTCTTTGTAGCTGGTACAAGCAAGTGAACTCATCGGTGACATGGAGCTCTCGTCTGTGCAGGTGTACTCGCAGGTGGCGTACGAGATCATGGAGAAGAACTCGGCGGACGCGGCGCACGGGCGGTTCTCGAAGCGGAACCTTGTCCCGCGGGTGGCGCTGCGGACGGCGTACGTGGCGGCGTGCGCCTTCGTCGCGGCGATGCTGCCCTTCTTCGGCGACATAGTCGGCGTGGTCGGCGCCGTGGGCTTCATCCCGCTCGACTTCGTGCTCCCTGTCGTCATGTACAACATAGCGCTGGCGCCGCCCAGGCGGTCGCTCGTGTACCTGGCCAACGTGGCCATCATGGTCGTCTTCACCGGCGTCGGGATCATCGGCGCCGTCGCGTCGGTGCGGAAGCTCGTACTCGACGCCGGCAAGTTCAAGCTCTTCAGCGACACCGTGGTGGACTAATCGCAGCTGAGCGACAAGCGGACGTTTGCTTGTTCTTGGCGTTGTTTGTTTCTCCCCAGCTGCTTAATTTGGAAGCTTTAAGTCCTAAAGGTCTATCACCACTGATCTTGAAACCAAAACTTGGTGGCTGTTGTTAGGGGTAAATCAAATTCGACTATTAAATGTAGATGCAAATTTAATCTCGTGGGTGTATTAGTACTGTTTTTCTCAAGGGGTTGTTAATACACTTTAGAGATAGGCATGATTTCTGATGTAGGGGCTCTTGTGAAAGAGTGGGCCTAATAACGTGATTGGTTGGTTGTATGCAGTAGATGTTGCAAAAAGGCAGAACGGTTTCATTGTTAAAAATTAAAGTTATTCCAAATTATCAGATTTGTACACTAAACAAATCTTCAGTCTGTTTATCCATAGCAACAGCAGGTGCTGAAAGAGATGTCAATTTCTCAGCAATGCCACTCAATATGTTATTCATTGCCGTCACATTGTAGCTCATACTCGAACCCCCCATCAAAGGTGTACTTGTTGAGAGCACTACACCGTTTATGCTTGAGTTTATATAGATTCTTAAGCCACTTATAATTTATTGTCCTTCGACTTAAACTCACGGACCATTTGAGCCCATGTTTCCGAGCCTCGTCCCTGCATGGCCGCATGCACTTGACGAATATCTTATTGAACACTTTCAAACCAGGACGAGAAGTGGCATTCTTGGTGAGCAGTACGATGTCATGTATTTGGAAAATAGATAATCGTCTCATCAACCAAAAGCGCACAGCCATACAGAGCGACATGGCCTAAATTTTTTACCAGAAGCATTTTTGTCAAATGTGACTTCCCATTACTTTCAGGCACCGGTGCCTGCAGGTGAGCTTCCGAATACTAGATTGAACGTTTGCCATAGATCATTGTCAGCTGACTCTTCGTTTTGGATTGAGACAGCCCCTGTCTTGACGGCGCTGCCAGCAGAGCCTTGGTTGGGGTTGAACAACGAGGAGATGCTCGCCGAGAACGCGCAACAGATCACTGGTCCTGTTCTTCCATGCCTCCTCCTGGAGAAGGTAACGTCGCTGTAAGAATTCTTGGGCTGGTTCATCATATCAGCTGTGAAGAAACCAAGTGCGTCCTTAGGATTTAAAAAGTTCAATTGCTAATCCTCCCTTGTTCTTGGTGAAATCCTTAAACTTTCTGACCTTGGTGTTGTAGGGACGGCAGTGCCCAGCTCAAGCTCATTTGTTCATGACGTTTGGGCTGACACATCGTGTGAAGCGTTCTCCTGCATCGAGAGACTTCTAAGGCACTCAAAAGCCAAGTTCATGGTTGGGTTTGATTCTGAATTTGCAGGACCAGATGGCGTGAAGTCTTCGCCCCAAGAGCCCGCGTCCGCCGACTTGCACTACTCACAACTGTGTTCAGCGGCAAATTAATGGAGGAGACTTGATCCAAGTTGGAATTGCAATCGCTGATGAAAAGTACAATATTCACGGTGTGTGGCAATTTAACATATTCTTTGATCCCTCATGGCGTTGGCCCAGACACGAAGGAATATGTTTCCTTCGCGGAGTCGGTTTCAACTTGGAGGAGCACGCACGCAGATGAATTCCAGTCGTGAACTTTGTGCATTGGCTTTGGCGCTCGGGAGCCATCGCGAATAGTTCACTCACTTGGGTAACCTTCATGGGTTACCCAGATTTTGGCTTCCTGGTGCGGCTTTTGATGAGGAAGGAACTGCCAGAGAACCGGCAGGAGTTCCTGACATGGTTTTGGCAGCTTACTTTTCACATGGTGAAAGTTGGGATTGCAATTGCTAACGACAAGCTTGCGCATGGACGACGTTGATCACAAGCTTCAAAAGCTACCTCGAAGGGAGATGGTTGTAATCGTTAAAGTATGGGCATATAGAGATGATGAATTTGATTCTTGTTTCTTGGTCGACTGCCGTTGAACATCAACATTATTGGAACCTTAGGCACATGCATCGCGTAATGAGCTAAGACACCATATATTATGTTACTTTTTTCTTGACTTGTTTGTTTTTGTTAACAACTGTGATTGTATATGCTTGTTGTGAGCTCTTATTGTTTCTTCTCATGATATTTGTCACCCATTCATCAATTTTGATTCTTCTCAAACTATTTCATTCATTGGTAATGGCAACTCAATGATTTATGTTTATACTTCCATTTTAAACAACAAATTTCATTATTTAGAACAAGAGTTTTACTATTGGTGTTTTGCACTAAAATTGTAGTCTATGATTGTACCATTTTTGTTATGATTTAGCATTGTGGTGTTATTAATTGTAGCGCTCAAACTTTATTTTCTAAACAACTTGTGCAAAAATTGGGATGGTGAGGTATGCTTATGGAATTAATGAAGCATTCAAAGGGATCTTTAGTATATTGAGACAGTGAGAGGTATAAGAAATGTTGAGATCTATTGTGAGAGGTATATATCATGAAAAGTCACATGCCAATGAAGTTATATACTTGGATATTATGTAAGCAAGCAAGCTTCTAGACTGAGATTTTTAATAATGGTAACCAGCTTATTATTCAGCTCTATATTCGGCTGCGTAGGTTAGTCTCTACGTACTTTTCTAGTGATACGTTCATGTGCAGTCGCTACTCATATGACGGCAACTTAAGCAGCCGCACCAATCGACATTAGAGCAAAATCCAATGTCTCAGGTCATGCATGACCAAGACTATTTTCTATCTGAGGTTGCACAACCTTACCAATAAGGATAGTACCATGCTAACCAGTAAGCAATACGTGCTTTGTCAAGCTAGCAGTATTTGTGACGAGTTGACAGTTGACCATCCGAGAACTATAGACTGGTCAAACACCCACATCAGAATAATCTTGAAAGTCGTAAATAGTACTCCCAATGAAAGAGAGTTGAGTCACTCTGGGAACTTCATTGATGCGAGCTCGGGATGCCGAGGGGGTCGTCGAAGAAGGAATGCGAGACGAGGCTCTCACTGAACGCCAGGAACAACGGAGACGAGTGACAGTGCATTTCCTTGCGCAGTTTCCTCTGTTTGAGATCGTACAACCTGACAACAGGGCAGCATGGATCTCCAACAAGGACGGAGGAGCCGTCGTCCCCCACGGAGATCACCGTGCTCATCACCAATGCGGCACCGGCAGTCGAAGCCGCAACGTCCAGGGCTCCGCCCCGCAGGGATGCACAAAATTCCATATGTCAAGCCGCGTCACCCACGACATAGTAGCGGCACAAAGCCTCCCGTCGTCTAGCTCAAACAGGGACGCCATTAGTGTAGCTCCAGGAGGCAGCGGCGCGACACGACCCGGAACGTCTCGTGAACCGTATGGAACGCCAGAATCATGCCCCCGTTCGAGCGGCTATAGGGTGACAGGAGGACCAGAGGAGAGCCCCCTGATGGCACACGGGCACCTGGTGCCCCATTATTCTTGGGCGGTCTGCAGGAGAGCGCGCCAGCCGCCGCGGCTCGGTGGCGCCGGCCGAGAGGATGTAGTAGTAGATATATAGTCCTTCCACTCCCCTTCTTCTTCTTCTTCTTCTTCCACGCCGTGGCACAGAAGGCGGTACTCGCCGGACGGGCCGTGGAGGTAGAAGCCGCAGGGGAAGGCGGCGATGCATGGTAGCACCGGCAGGTTGGTCCACTGCCGTCCGTGTCACCGGGTTGCAGGTGGGGGCGGGTAACGGACGACCCGCGAGCCACGAAGGTGGCCGCGAAGCAGACGTGTGGGCTTTGCGGGAACCCTCTATCAAACAGCAATGAAATTTTACCTAATAACCTTCAGACCCGCGAGCCATCCAATGTCAAACAGCAATAATACTGGCAACGGTGCGCGGAGCCACGTTGAAGACATTGGGGGGACATGCACCGACATGAAATGAAATTTTACCTAATAACCTTCAGATTTTTACCATGCAATCAATTTTGTAACCTATTCCTCCACGATGATGCAACCCCCACTATTTTAGTCTAGTTTCACCACCAAACATAAGAACACATGGTAGATAACGAGTTTTTCACGCAATGGTAAGCTAATTAATTACAATCATCAAGACTTGGTAACTACTGGTAGCAAGGAACTAGGAAGACACTGATGATTGGCTAGAGCGGCTCGCCCGCGACGAAGCAGGCTGATTGATGCAGGCGTGCGGATCAGCATCACTCCGCCACCGCAGTGCCCGGCGGCACTACGCCGTTGGCTCCCACTTCATGGGCGTCGCCAGATGTTCTCAGGGCCGGCTCTGGGCTGGGGCAATGAGGGCGACCGCCTAGGGCCCGGCCCAGGTAGGGGCCCCAAACTTTCTGCCTACATACATGCGTAGCCCATTTAAACTGTAGGCCCAAGGAAGCCAACGCAAGCTAACAGGCCGGCAAGCCCAAGCAAACCAATGGAAGCCAGGATCAGATCTTTCTTCTCTCTCGAGTGTTCGTTCCCAAGCTACAGTAAATCGCAGGCGATTCCCGATTTCCGGCGCCGATTCTGTCGATTCCTTCTCGTCTCCGGAGGCCACTCTGGCGCTGGAGATGGGGAGGAATCGCGGAATCGGTTGCCGTTGTATATACCCTTGTTTCTTAGCTTATCTGTGTGTGTGCTAGGGTTAGGGTTAGAGTGTTTCCTCCTTGGCTTCCATGGAGATGTTCATGGTGGTGGGGGTTGGTGCTTGATGGTGTCCCATGGGCGTGCGGGGCATGGAGCTGGTACTTTATGCGGAGGAATCGATTCCGACGAGGTTTGTTTCTTCATTTTCTTATGCGTTGGTCTTCGATTCCTCTGTGAGCTTCCTTGCACTGGCTCTGCCCGTACTGTGTGTGACGTCGATGGCCTGGCAACCACCACCATGGATCCTGGGGCTAGGAGGATTATTTTGTCTCTCCAAGGTGGAGATATCCATCTCTGCTTTGTGAGGTTAATTATCCACCTGCTCGCTTGTATGAGCTGGTGTTCTGTGTTAACCCCTGCGGGTTTATTGTCCTAACGCGAGGAATCGGGTTGGTTTTCAGTTCCCACCTGCTTGGGTGGTTCAGTCCCCCTTCGGGCTATTTCGTCGTCTGGCGAGCTGGGATTCTTGGTGGAAGCGTCAGATTTCCCAGTGCTTGGCGATGTGTTTTGGCCGGGTCGTTCAGCGTTCTCAAGGCATGTCGAAGGCGATGTGCTGCTCAAGACGGCAACAAAAACCTACTTTCCATTGCCAGGGAGGAGGTCGGCTTCAAGCTTTGAGCTCCGGCCACCGGCGGCGATGAAGACCGGGAGGAGTTTACAGGGGCTAGGTTGTATTTTTCTTGTCATTCAAGAGAGTCCTTGTAACATTTGGGCTGTAACCACCAAAATTATCATGTGAAATATAAACCCGGTTTCTCAAAAAGGATCAGATCTTTCTTTTGCCTAGGACTCGATCGATGGCTCATCCCGTCCAACGCCTGTTCGTCTTTCCCGCAGCCATTGGTGCCTGATCGCTCTTTTCCGTTCTTATCTCAACGCAAGGCTTGATAACTCCTCTTTCTTTATCCCAAAAACTCCTGATTAATCTTTGAGTTTTTTCGCCTACGATCGTCGTTCCTAATTGGCTGCAAAGGCGCAAATCAGTTTTGTTCCAGTACTGGTTCGTGCGTGTTAAATCTGATGATTGGGACTTAATTAGGGCTCGCGGCTCAGGGTTTAGTTCAAGGCAGGACTGAGATAAATCAAGGCTAATCTGTTAATTTCCTACGTTTTCCTATATTTAATTAGTCTTTTCCCTTTTCTAATTAACAAATTTCAGGTTGAGAAGCATGCCTAAGAAACACTCCGTATTTGTTTGCTACTGCGAAAAGGAAGAAAACCAACAACCTCTGATGCTAGGAAATGCTAATGTACATGAAAATTTTAAATGAATAAAATGAGGGCAAGTGATGCTAAAGAGCGTGAAAGTTTAACTCATTATCTTATATCGAAAATATAGACCTGGCCCTATTGTTTATTTCAGCATTCTTCTCATGTTTATTTGTTTCACCATTATATGTATTTTGTGAGTGAGATATATATACACATAGCCTTAAGGGCCCTAACGTCGCGTTCGCCCCAGGGCCTATGAAAATATAGAGCCGGCCCTGGATGTTCTCACGTTCATCACCGCCGATGCTCCGATGCCGTAAGCGATGTTGGTGTTGGTGTTGTATACTAAGCTAGCTCCACGTGTAACGGTGACGCAACTTGAGCGGTGGCGGCGGCGGTGTTCATGGCGTCCCTACGCTTCTTCAGTCACAACTTGACGAGGTAGCCAAACGCTCCAAGCAAGATGCTGCCTCCACCTCCTTCTCCAGCAACACCAAATCTTCCTCGTAAACTTTGTGAGACCGCGGTGGACGCCTCCAACATGTGCCGGGTCCAGTGGAAAGGACTCGGCAGACACAGCTGGCGTCGAGCCGTTCGTCGAAGCCGTCGCCGTCACTGATGGAGCATTTTTCAGACTAATAGGAGCCTTGCCCCCCCCCCCCCCCCCACCCCCCCCCCCCCCCCCCCCCCCCCCCCCCCCCCCCTCCTTCAGGACATTTGACCAATATTCTCTACTGAATAGCAGTATGAAGCCATATTATCATCTATCAATCTCCAATATTTTTATCCAAACTTTGGATGTAAGCTCCGCCATTGGTCAACGTGCTGGCGATGCAGTCGCCAGCGGTGGTGTTTGCCGCCTGGACCAGGCCATCGGTGCATTTGCCGGCGATGGTGTTCTTCGTCGTGCTAGTCGCCAGTGGTGGTGTGGACGGCAATCGGCGCCATGGTTGTCTCTCTGCTCTGCCATGATTGCATGGTGAAAATCTGAATGTTATTAGGTAATATTTCATTTCATGTGGGTGCATGTGCCCCAATATCTTCAACTCGGCTCCGCCACTAGCTCGAACCACTGGGAGCCCTTGCGCCACAGCTCCCTGGCCACGTCCGGCGCCATGCGCGCGGGGGTTGTAGCGCCCGGCGCACCGCGGCACGTCCATGTTGTACGACTCCACGTAGCTGTGCGCCGAGTTCACCAGGTACTCGTACACGGTGAGTTGAAGACGGGGACGCAGCTCTCGGACACAAGCACGAAGCGCCGGTTGGACCAGTCAAGCAGCGCGTTGGCCATTCTCGGCGTCCACGAGTGTGATGGAGCCCCACGACACGTCCTGGCTGCGGGCGGCAGTGTACCATGGCAGCGCGTGCACGTAGACAGAGAAGAGGGCCGTCGTGCCCGCGGAAGAAGCGCTCCCAGAGCGGCGCGAACGGCAGCGGCCAGGAAGGCCACACGGATACGGTGTCGAACGCAATTAACAGGTCCTTGTCTGCCGAAATGTCTGTGCCACGCGCGTCCGCGCGTTGGCGCTCGCGCTGAGGCCCGCGCGTGGGGGAGCCGGGCCGTGCGGGGGTTAGAGCCTGTTTGGCCGGGCTTCTTGCCCGGCTTCTTGCGTGGCTCCTCCAAAACTTTCGCCAAACGCAGTGCTTCAGCAGCTGCTCCTCCGTGATTTCCAGGCGAAGCCGCGCACGAAAAGGCAGTGAAGCCGGGAGTACCTCCAAGGTAGCTTCGCTGGCTCCCTCGCCCATCCACGTCAGCAACAACCGAAAATGTCCTAGACGCGAGCGCGCGAAAGGTTCTCGGCAGTGCTGGAGACCCGGCGGCGCGGTGGCGCGGCGGCGCGGGAGGCCCGGTGCTGCGGGAGGCGCGGCGGCGTGGGAGGCCCGGTGGCTCGGGAGACCTCGGCTGCCTGCTCCCTTCGATTCGACTCGCCTCCGGTGATTGTTGGAGAAGAGAGAGAGACGAGCGGTGGATGAGAGACCGAATGAGTGCTGGTGGTGGCCGCGTGGGAAGGGATAAGATCGGTGGTGAGTGAGTGAAAAAATATTAAAAAATGGTATTGTGATGTTCTATTTGAAAAAAAAACAAAACTAAAGCAACTAGTTTAACTCTAATTATTTCTTATGACATAAAATAGAGATGAAACATAAACTATGTATATAAAATAAGTAATATGTCTAGGGGCAATATGGACAATTGCTTTTTGCATCCATTCATACAAATTAAAAGAAGCCGCAGGAGAAGCCATTTTACCAAACGTTTTCAGGCACAGCCGTAGCCACAGCCAGCACAGCCGTTCTTCCAAAGAAGTCACAGCCACAGCCGAAGCCAGCACAGCCGGAGCCCTACCAAACACGCCCTTAGTGGGGCCAGCGCTTGAGGCGGCGCCAGCTCTTGCAGACGGCGCGGCAGCGTGCACGGACTCCGATGGGAAGGCGGACGAGGATCTCGACGACGGCGTCGTCGCACAGAACAACCTCGTGCTGGCATGGCGTCTCCATCCTCTTCGATCTCCTTGTGCCGCTGAACTGCCGCCTCAGATTCGATCAGATCTCACACCGTTGACCGTACGTGCGCGCGCGTCACCCTCGGATACGTATCGTGCACCGTGATATTTTTGCCTTCGGTCGTCTGTGCGTGTTGTACGTCAAATCTCAAATGAAGACTGGCGGCGGGCAAATCAACTTCGGCTCACTTATCCTCCTCCACAATCGTCGTCCTCGTCCTGGTCCTCCTCCAACTCCTCACCATTGCTCTGGTAAATTAAGAATCTGCCTCGTATTGGTAGCTGGAACTTATCAGTGACACTATATATGACAGGGAGCTGCGATGGAAATATATGCAGTGCAGGTGTACTAGCAGGTGGTCGCTCGTGTACCTAGCCAACGTGGCTATCATAGTCGTCTTCAGCGCGGTCCCGTCGGTGCGAAAGTTAGCTCTCGACGCCGGTCAAGTTCAAGCTCTTCAGCTACACCGTGGTCGACTGATCACGGCTGAGTGACAAGCGTCCGTTTGCTCATTCCTGGCGTTGTTTCTTTTTCCCCAGCTGCTTAATTTTTGTCCGTGCGGTATAATCATGTACTACCATCTCCACGTGCTGTCCTAATTGTCATGTACTACCATATACATGTGTTGGCCTAATTGTCATGCGAACCATTCAACGGTGTCTCACCGCACCACGGTTCGACCCTCTGTCAGACAAGAAATCAACTGGGACACAGGGAGAGCAAAAGGCAGGTCAGACCACCGACGAGGAGACTCGAAGAAGGCGTGGGGCACAATGCTTTCACTGAATTCCAAGAACGTGGGAGAAACGGGGCGGACGTCGATATCCCTATGCATCCTCTTCTCTTTGACATTGTACAACCTGGCCACGCCGCAGCTGGGGCTTCCCATGAGGATGGCACCGCTCCCGATCGGGAGCACCATGGTCACCCTGAAGACGTCGCCGCATATCGTCTGCGGCATCTCGACCCGGTGGTCAAGCGTCCATCTCTCCGCCTCGTAGTCACGCAGCACCCAGATGTCCAGCGACGTTTCGTTCCGCATGGCCACGACGCCGAGCTCCCCGTCCAGCTCGAACAGGGTCCTCGAGGTGTCGCCGCCGGCTCGCTCCGGCGGGCGCGACATGAGCCGGAACGTCTCGGAAGCCGTGTCGAACGCCAGCATCTTGCCGGTGCGGTCGGCCTCGGGGTGCTTGGAGAACCAGTGGAGGATGCCGCGACGAGCCACGGGATGCTCGTATCTTGTGCTGTTGGGCGCCGCGACATCGGGAGCACGCCCAGTATGTCGCCGAGCCGAGGTGCGGCGACCGGCCGAGAGGATGTAGTAGTGGCGCTTCCTCCTCTCCCCGGCTTGGTCTTTCTCCTGTTGCAAGCAATGGCACAAGACGCGGTACTCGCCGGAGGAGCCGTGCAGGTAGAAGCCGCACGGGTACGCGGCGAAACACGGCTCCGGCGTCAGCACCGGCAGGTTGGTCCACTGCCTGGTCGTCGGGTTGCAGATGATGTAGAGGCCCGGGGGTCGCCGCAGCACGAGCAGGCCGTCGAGGGAATACAACACGTCGTACGTGTCGAGCAAGGCCCCGTTGCTCGGGGACCGCACGCTTCGGTCGCAGAGAAAGCGGCGGCGCCCCGGCCGCATCGTCGGATCACCGAGAGATGGTAGAGGCGTGGTTGTCACTGACGCGAGATCGTAGTTGAGTAAGATGACCATCTCGCGCGGGCGCCCGGCGGCGTGGGCGGCGAGGAAGGAGGGGTCGGTGGTGATGCGGCGCCACCTCGTGCAGACGGCGCGGCAGCGGAGCACCGACTCCGACGGGAGGCGGACGAGGATCTCGACCAGGGCGTCATCGCACAGCAGACCGCCGGTTTCCATCGATCCGTGGGCGGTTGTGCAGAGATCTTCCCGCCGGCGCGGGCATGCAACGATCCCCTACATAAAGTAGTCCCGTCGCGTCGAATCACTCTCGGACATCTTTTGACAGAACGAGATCACCCTCGGAGCCTGAATCGATCGGATCCGAAACTGCCGAGACTCTCTAAATAAAGCATTTCAACGGCGACGTGCATTTTGGCGCTGCCTTCGTGGTGTCCGTCCGTCCTTATCGGAGCCACCGGCTGAAGCTTTCTTCAAAGAAATATCCCGAAATCAAGTTGGACTGTGGATCATCAAATTTCGGTATAGTAGTATTAGTGTTGTGCCCACTGTTCCTTCAACTACATTTAGAGTCGAGTATGATTCTGATGTAATTTTTTTTTCATGATGATGTCGTAGTAGTAGTATTAGTGTGTCTAATAACGAGATTGGTTGGTTTGTATGCTCTAGATGTTCCAAAAAGCCATAATGTATTTCATTGTTAAACATTAACGTGATTCCCAAATTTCTATAGCAAACATCCAGTCTGTTTAGCCACACAGTAACAGCAAGTGTCATTTGCTACTGAAAAACAACCGTCAGGAACGTTCAATTAAATGGAAAACTTTATGGACTTGAGGTCGGGGCAGCGAGGTGAGTCGAAGAAGGCGTGCTGGACGAGGCTCTCACTGAAAACCAGGAACATGGGAGTTGCAGGGCCGAAATCGAGATCTCTACACAAGATCATCTTCCTTTTGAGATCATAGAGTCTGCCCACATAGCTACCGGGGTCACCAATGAGGATGATGCCGCTGGCAATAGAGAATACCTTGGTCACCGTTGCGCTGTAACGGTACAGGCAGGTCAACGGCACCTGTACCAGATGGCGCAGCGTCCAGCTCTCGGAGCCTTCCAAGGCCCATATGTCCAGGGACATCAAGTCCTGCATAGCGGCGACGCAGAGCTCCCCGTCTAGCTCGAGCAGGCTCCTCATCGTGTCGCCGGCGCGCTCCGGCGGCCGCGACATCAGCCGGAACGTCTCGGCGACCGTGTCGAAGGCCAGCATCTTGCCGGTGCGAGCGGCTTCAGGGTGCACGGAGAACCAATGGAGGAGACCGCGATGTGCCACGGGGAGTTCATAGAAGGCCACCCTCTTGACGGGGCGATTGGCTTCTGCTTGCGCGTATAACCACTCGATGAAAGTAGCATAATGTACCACGGGGACATAGTCATCGACTGTGATGCTGCTGCTAATGATCGGGTCATCAGGAGCCCGCCCTATGCGACGGGGCAGGGCGCCGCCGGCCGAGAGGATGTAGTAGTAGCAGCACCGCTTCCTTCTTCCGACGTCGGAAGCTGATTCCACGCCATGGCACAGGAGGCGGTACTCGCCGGAGGAGCTGTGGAAGAAGAAGCCGCACACGGAGGCGTCGGAGCAGGGTGCGGGAGCCAGCACCGGGAGGTTGGTCCACTGCCTGGTGGTCGGGTTGCAGACGATGTAGAGGCCCGGACGTTGCATCAGGACGAGCAGGCCATCCAGAGAATACAACACGTCGAACCAGCAGCCATCCTCGGTTTCGCCCTGCTGCTGACGGTGGCAAAGGAAGCGACGGCCGCGACGCGCCTTCCGATCGGAGGACAGGAGGAGGGTTCTCACCTCCCATGGTTCGAACTCGCATCGGATGATCATCTCGAGCGGGCGGTGTGCGGCGTGGGCGGCGAGGAACGAGGGGTCGGTGGTGATGCGGAGCCACCTCTTGCAAACGGACCGGCAGCGGAGCACGGCCTCCGCCGGGAGGCGGACGAGGATCTCCGCAAGGGCGTCGTCGCACAGCAGACCGCCGCTTTCCATCGTTCGATCCTTGCGCACGCTCTTGCCGCCGGCGCCAATCGATGAGATCTCCGGCCCTTCTTTTCCTCAAAAACTGATCGAGCCGCATACACCGAGCCCCCTCCCTATATATATAGGTTCATACGTTGCGTTGACCGTCGATCGTATCCCTGTCCATTGAGTTGTTGATCGGCAGTATTTAAGAGACATTGAGTCCCAACCAGATTCAACCCTTCCTAACTCAAAATTAAAGGTGAAAAATTAATATTCCCAGCTAAGGGCTCGTTTGGGTTGGAGGAAAATTTTTTCTTTTCTGTATTTTTCCTGTGAAATTGAACTGTTTCCTGTGAAATTCCTGTGTGATTCCTGTAAAATTTCTGCGTTCCAAAGGAGCCCTAAAGGAATGTGGGAAATTTCTGCTTCCTCCAAAAATGAATGCAAATTCTGCACTTATTTTTAGACTCGAGCCAGCTCGGCTTATAAAAGTCAGACAAAGCGTCCGATTCGAGAGCATAGACAATTTTGTTTCCTGGTATATATGCCCTTCTTAATTACATCAGTGAATCAAAATGGATAAACAGCATATTAAAAAAAAAATGGATAAATAGGGTTGCAACGTTGATAGTGGGGTGTTGATAACGTACATCGCCAAAATTAAAGTAATCTTAAGAAGAGAGAACTAATCGGAGAATTTGAGGCGTGAGAGGTCAGAGCAGCGAGGGGACTGGAAGAAGGCATGCGGCACCAAACTCTCACTGAACACCAGCAGCGTGGGTGTCGAAAGGAATTCCATTTCCCTGCGCACCCTGTTCGCTCTGAGGTCGCACAACTTGACCACGGGAGAGAAGGGCGGATGACCAATAAGGATAGTGCCGTCCCCTGCAGACACCGCCATGCTCACCGCTACGTCCTTGAGTCCAAAGTGCTTCGTAGGCGGCGGCAACACCACCTGATGGCGCAGCGCCCAGGTCCCCGCCTGGTAGTCTTGCAGGACCCAGATGTGAAGCATCGTCAAGCAATGCACCGCCGCCGCAGCGCAGAGCTCCCCGTCAAGCTCCAGCAGGGCCACCAATCCGTCGCACGGCGGCCGTGACACGAGCCGGAATGTCTCGGAAGCCGTGTCGTACGCCAGCATCTTGCTGGGGCCGGTGCGAGTGGCCTCGGGGTGCAAGCAGAGCCAATACAGAACCCCGCGATGAGCCACCGGGGACTGGTACCCCTTGTTGAAGGGGTTATCTGTACCGTATTTGAAGGGAGCGCGCGTCAGTCGTCGAGGCTTGGTGGCGCCGGCCGAGAGCACGTAGTAGTAGTCCTTCCAGTCCTCCCAGTCGACGCCATGGCACAGGAGGCGGTACTCGCCGGAGGAGGCGTGGAAGTAGAAGCCGCACGCGGAGGAGGCGACGCAGGGCGCCGGAGCCAGCGCCGGCAGGGTGGTCGCCTGCCTGGTGGTCGGGTTGCAGACGATGTAGAGGCCCAGACGCTGCATCAGCACGAGCAGGCCGTCGAGCGAAGCCACCAAATTGAGCGAACCGATCGTTCTTCCGTTCTCGTCCCTGATGATCGTGTCGCAGAGGTAGCCGCGCCGTCCCATGCCGTCCTGCGGCCTCGGGTTGAGGGACAGTGAAACGCTGCTCAGCGTCTGGGATTTGGTGAGGATGAGCATCTCCCGCGGGCGGCGCGCGGCGTGGGCGGCGAGGAAGGCGCGGTCGGTCGTGAGGCGGCGCCAGCTCTTGCAGACGGCGCGGCAGCGGAGCACGGACTTGGACGGGAGGCGGGCGAGGATCTCGACGATCACGTCGTCGCACAGACCGTGGTGGGTGCTGCTCTCGCCTGTCATCTTCTTGCGCGCTGCCGCCCGCCGCCCTGGCTGATTAAGTGAAAACCCTTTAAGTTGAGGCGAGCCACCACCCATATATATAGATCGCGCACTCGGATTGCCGACGAGTGATCCGATTCGAAGCAGGTGAATCAGGCGGTCAAATTCAAACTTCACTCGGAACTTCACCCGAAACTGTCGTCTCCCCCAAAAGGGAACTCAGATGGAGCTCAGTTTTAGGGATTTTAGCTTCTTAATTTTAAAATATGGTAATAAGAAAAGTTGTAGATAATGTCAAGACCTCTCCAACGAGTATTTAAACTCAATTTCTCATTCATTATATCAGACGATACGAGCCTCTGAAGATTGTTGTTGAGTTTAAATTTCAGTCTGAAACTGCAAGAGTTTCAGTGACGACTTGCAGTTTTGGTTGTCGCTTTTAGTGGTCTTAGAGGCCAAATTTCTCCGGAGCGTGAACTATGTTTTTGTCGTGCATTGTTTAATCTAGACAGAGAGTACTTCTTCTCTTTATTTGGATCAGTGGTTTGGGAGGTACGGATTTTCAAAGTCAGATAATTGTGACTAACATCTTTGAATCTAGAAATGCTATTCTTATAAGTTGAAGGTCACAATGAGTTGGGAGACATATTGATCAACAAGTTGACTCATAAAGCATTGGCTATGAAGTGGACCAAAACTAAGGACTTTTCAGAACTAAGTGTCACAAGGAGTTGGATGACACTTAGTGTAGATGTAGGTCTTGAGTCTATAGAAAAAGCCGTACTTTAAAGAGGAGTTTGGGTTTAATACCTTGATCTAGTATCTTTAGGTTAGTCACCAAGTTAATGATGCACTCTAGTTGCATCATTAACTTATAAAGATCCTCACGATCTTTCTAACAAGTTCAAGATCACTGAAATCGAAATTCAAAGTTAAAAGTTATGGTCGAAGCAAGAAGCGGATTGATGATGAGCTCAATATCTCTGCGGCAACTTATATGTTCACGTGATAGGTTTTTTTCTTGTATCTTATATACTTTGCTCTTAACATGTGTAGGTCTTAGCACATAGTTAACCTAACTTGATCATTATCACGTAGTGCATATATACTAATAGGTTAATGTTGTTTTACTTGTGCAATTAAAAAGATTAGCTAGAAGTGCAAAAAAAATTAGTTTTTGATGCGCCCGATTTACTGTCTTCTCGGTTACACGATTTTTATACCGGTGAGCAACTGCTTTTGTGCGTTCTTGCTGTAGATGGAATAATTGTTCGTTGCTGCCGAGACAATTCGTCTTTGTAGCCAAAATAAATGCTTTTAGGCGGTGCGCAGTGTACCACGAGGTTTTGATATTAAGTTGTTTGAGTCATATTTTGTTTTTTCGTCCCATGTCATAAGGTGAAATTTTTATTAAAAAAATCTTTTGAAAAATATTTATCACATTTGAACCCTTCCGAAAAAGATTCTCATAAGTGGACGTTTCAAACGGCTCCGTGTTATTTGGCGCTGCTAATGAGACAACGGCGCCACGTCATTTGACGCCATACCGGACTCCGGAGAGGCGTGAGAACGTGTTTTCCAACTAACGTGGCAGACTACGACGCCAATTCATTCATCTGGCGCCATGAAGAGAAGGTTGCAACGCCAAATAACGCGGCGCCATACGAAGGTTCAATTTTGGAATATTTTTCTAAAGAGTTTAAATGTGATAAACTTTTTTAAAAAAAACTATTTTATAAAAAATCTGCTATGAACTGGTTTATGCGGCCCGCTAGCTTCTTCGTTTCTTCATTTGACTAGACCAAACGGCCCTCGTCCCTTCCCTTTCACCCCACTACCGTGACCGTGAGTCCCCTTCTCCTTGCTCCCTCTATGGCGGCGGCGACCGGCTGCGCGGCGGCGGCTGACTAAGACGAGGCTGTGCCGAAGAAGCGGGCGGAGCGAGCGCTACTTGGACAGCAAGAGCGGGCGGCACCGTTGCAGTTGGGCCGGCATGAAAAGGCGGGCGCGCGGCGCGGCTGGGCAAACATGAAGGCGGTGCGACCTGGACCAGAGGAAGGTGCCGGCAGGAGAGGGTGGGGCGCGGCCCGGCTGGTGGGTGCATGGCAATGTCAGGCAAACAAGCTACAGGAGGACGCGCGGCGCAGCTGAGGCCAACAGCAGCTGGTCGCCTGGTCACGCGGCACGATTGGTTGCTGAGCCCTGCTGGATGCCAACCACTACAATGCCAATCCGGTATTCCATTCCGTATTTTTCTTCATCCTTGGCGCTTCAGCACAGCACAGCAGAGGTTTATTGATTTTTGCCTTTTTCCTGTTCCTGTGTCCTGCACCGTGTTGCTTGATGCTGATGTGAAGATAGCGTTTTCAACGACAGACCACGGCAAGATCTGCCACGCCGCCGGCATGTCCACTGTATTCCCCTGCTGCAGATCGCTGAGGCTGACGGTGAGCTAGATGTGATCCATTGACTTATGTTATTTGTTGGTCCCTGTGGTGTTTGATGTAATGCGCCTGATAAATTGTCTTGTCTTCCCGTAAAAAAAAACATGTTTTTCACTTCAGTGCTGTTTTTCTAGACTTGAATCCTGCATCAGGAGATAGGCTTCACTTCTGTTCTACATATGTACAGAATAGCTAACAGTTTTTTTTTTTACTTTACTTTTGAAATAAGTACACAAACAGATAAAATAAGTCATTCTGTACAACTGACTTATATAGGCATGCAAATTCTATCACAATTCTGTTACTTCTGAATGTGTCAAAATTCTATAAAAATGCTTATGTGAAAAGAGAGTTTAACCTCATAAAGTCAACAATGATAGTAGGGGCAAATCTGCAAGGGTATACCTGTCTTTCTACATCTCATTTGACACAGACCAGGGATAAACACAAGCTTCAATTTGAAAAAAGAGCAACGGAACAGGGGCTGCACTTGTGTCCTGAAGTTGATCGCCTCTTCCCATTCCTTGAAATCTTTTACGCCTGTTAGGTGTTTACTGAATTGTTGATTGCAGGCGATTGATGCCGGTGCAGTTGATGGCCTTTTATTCTGGCATATGATTAGCTACACCAGAAGTTATCTGGTATTTTTTTTCCTCATCACAGGTTAGTGGATCTATTTTCTTGTAACCATTTGATTTATTGATTGTTCTGTCTAGGACCATATTTTTTATTTTGTGTTTTTGTTTGTTCTGCTCCTAATTTTTTTGTTTGTAAGAGAATATTTGTTGTTCACGGTTCATACATTTCTTTGCTAGAGTTTGTTGATCTACGTATTGGTCCTATTTCTGTCACCTACGGACCTACCTGAAAGAAATGTGGCAGATGTTGGCGTTTTTTTAGGCGTTGAAGTGGAAATAGCATTGTCTGATCTGCATGAAAAATGGTTGGTTACGATTTTAATTTTGGGATGGCCGTGCTGCTGAATGTTTGCCAGGATGCGAATGTGCAGCATTGTAGGCTATTGTATCTCTCCAGAGTTTGTCTGGGTTTGTCATTGTAGATTACAATTGTTATGAGATGTTAGTGTATATAGGTTGTTGGCAAGCATATAAAATTATCAAAACCTGATGTATTCCAATTTGTGACTTTTGTGGTGCCAGAACTCAAAAATGCTTGTTTTCTCTGAAGTTGTCTTGAGAGCCATCCACTCAGTCTCCAGGATGGTAAATGATAAAATTCTTTTCATTTGCATGCCTTAGTGATGTTTTTGAATCATCTACTATATGCTATAACTATCCAAATGTGCCCACAAATTATGATCTTTGTTCAAATGAAGAATGATGATGCTTTTCTTGCAATGCAATGTTGTATGTACATCTCCTATGCATATTTGTTTCATGACATAACAACTATTTTGCTCAATGAATATGTTTTGAAGATTACGTATTGGTTCCTCCTGGAAAAAACTTAATTGATTATTCTTGAAGAATTAGATACTTCTGATTGAGTGGTATTATTCATTCCCGCACATAGATTTTGCTTAAATAGTTGAAATGTCTGAACTATCTTCATGCACGGGCTCATGCTGTTGCAGTTATTTTCTCACTTCCATGAGCTTGATCTTCGTTATCATCAAAGGTACTTCTAGGAATTACTCTGAAGTCAAAATTCAAACAGTCATGCTTGTTCTCTCAGTTTCTCCAGGGAATGCATTATTCAATTTATTGATAATATATGTGGAAAAAACATAAAACGAAACATGAGTTGTTTACTCAAATAGCTTCAAAGAAGTACATAACATGATTTCTTTTGTATTGGTCCAAAATGGACACTGGATTATTGTGGAAAGTGATAAAAACTCAGTTCAGAGATAGCGCTATTGTCATACACTATCGTCTATCGGCCCGCTGGACTCCCAGTGAGCAAGGGAGCAATGTGTGTGATATATGAAAATAAGCCTAAAAGAATCAACACTGTTTGTTACTCTCTGATTTTAAATTATGGCGTTTTAGAGCTGAGTTCAAGAAAAACGAAAATGCTAAGAGGATGTTTCCCTGTAATTATTGGGCATTGGAAAGATGCCTTGATTATTCACAAGGGGGTTATGATTAAATTAGCAAGGACATAGGAGAAAAAAACGCAGGTAGTCACATATTACAGGTCAAAATAAGAGGTTTTTAGCAGAAACATTGCTGTGGGTAAGATTTGCTGATATAAAATATCAGGGGTTCAGAGGAAAATTCTTGGTGTATCAGTGTATTGAAGTTTTCCTGACTTTGATAGTCAGATTTTCTGTACCCAAAAATCTAAAAATATGTTGTGTCTGTTTCCAGGCACATAGTTGATTGTGAGTTTACTGTTGCATTCAGTCTCAATTTTTTTTAAGCATCATCACAGATCATAGATTCTGGAGCTAGGTAATTTTCTGCATGCTTTTGTGCATTGCCTAGGCTGTTCTAGTAATTTAATTGGATTCAGGTATACCAACAAATGATTTTTCAATTGCTGCTGAGTGTCATTGCCTGGTAGATGCCTTCTTTTATTGTGGTAACACATTCTGAGATTAAGTGTTTGGTGATGCATTTTTTTTAATTAGTCGACCATGTCCTGCTTTAGTTTTTTGAGCTTCTTCACTTATTTTTAATAGCATCCATTATTTGTAAACTGATTCGGTGCTTTCCTTCATTTCAAGAATCTAGGTGCAGTGATGATGCAGTCCAAGATGTCGAGGCATAGAAGTGCAAAATACCCAGGTGAATGCTACTTCCGATCGCATTGAGGAGATTGCACATTTACGGAGTTTTTTATAAAAACTCTTGGAACTACTCGTGCTTGAAGCAAATATAGACTCTATTGTGGATGAAATATTTGTTGTTGTTCCAGTTACATTTCTGAATGAGTACAATCACTGAATGTGTATTTCTGCCCTTAGATCCTCTGAATTAATGCAGGGGCATTACCCAGTCACTGACACGTAGGCCCAATGCATGCCTGACCCACGTGTCAGTGATTGTCGACGCCTATGCAGTAATGCCACCGGGTATTCCCCACTCTTGCCCGTGCCCAGCTCCAGCTGCGCCCACATCTGCTAGATCGACAGCGGTCTGTCGATCTGCAGCGGCAGCTCGCGGGATCCAACGGCGCGCTCCGTCTCTTCTCTCTTCCTCCGCCCCCCTCTCTGCTTCGCGCGCCTGGTGGACGAGGCCGGGTTGCTGCTTGCTGTGCGACGGAGATGCCGGCGACTCGGCGGAGGTTGGAGCGCGCGGCGTGTCTGAGCTCGCTGCAGCGCCATACCATCACGCAGCTTGCATCGCTGCCGCCGTCTGGGCCCACATTCTATTGCGTCCCGTCGAGCTCACCCAAGAGCCGCCTCCCAGCAATCTCCCCAGAGAAGAAAGGTCGCCCGGCCGATGCTGCGCCCTCGTGGAAGCAGCGGCGTGGAGTGCGCCGGCGTCAGGAATTCGGTGCGCCGGATCTGGATTGTTTGGTAGCGTGAATTGATGGAACGGTTCTCGCGGGGGGAGAGGAGGAGCGAGAGCCGGCTGTCGTCCGAGGCGACATCAAGGCTGGAGGAGAAGAGCTAATTCTTTAGCTGTGTCTAATATGATGTTGGAGCTTAATTTACACGCATTTATCCAACCCAAATTTATGAAATTCCGCATTTAGAATGTTGCATTCATGTCGACACATTTTCCCCACAGATTCCTTTCAATTTTTTCTGGTGCTTGATTTAATTTAGCCATTACGTTGTGAGCTACAGAATCTCTGGCACAAGAAAACCTTCGCAAGATTTTCTAACATTTGTCATGAAGCTATTCTGCGTGCTGACAGGCCCTGCTTGTATATTGTACTTCTATAAACTAATGTTCCTTTCCTTTTTTTTTCCCATTGTCTCCCCTCTAGGGCTCTCATGCATGTTGTAGAAAGAAAAAGTTGGACATTTGAAATTGTGAACTTTCTGTTCTACGTGAAAAGCTTTATTTAATTAAGTGAATTTTGCATATTTGGTTACACGAAAAGTTTCTCACAATCAACTAACTTTTGCAGGGTTATTTCATAGGTATAAGAAGATATTTTGCGCACATTGGCAGGCCGAGACTTGCTAAGGTAGGTCCACGTAAACCATTCATTGCAATAACCGCCCCCCTCTAGTGCTCTTTTTCATGTACCGTATTGTTTCTCCAAGGTCATAAAATACAAGGATATCCCCCAAAACAACTTAGTACCAAAGAAGTATATAAAAAAAGGGGTTAACCTCCTTGGATCTGCAAAATGTCCACATTCTAAAATTGTATAGGAAAAAAGTCCAATTCACCTCCGTCAACTAGGTTGTACATTTTTCTTCTTGTAATTACAAAACTAGGTATCTTAACTCCAACTCTAAAATATATTTGTTTTCCCGTTGACGGTTTTGTTCGCTGTGGTGCCACATCATGCTGTCAAAAATGATCCCCCTTCATGTATCGACGTGGATCTGATCAATGCGTCAATTAAAGCCGATAAAATGGACCGACTGTATCAGTCCACAACATACATGATATATACAATTTTTTAAATTAAAGGAGATGAGACAAATTACAATGCATTGGTGCATAATTAATGCACTAGCATGGAGCAATGGAACGAGATCCGGTGTAGTTACTGCAACTTGTGCAGTGGTCGCCGACAGCTTGGTCCGAACTCAAATGGACCCACATGTCATTGAGCACTGCAAGCTTGCAGTGATTGTTCCGAAGTGAAGATATATGGACATGTTTGGCAAGCTTCAGCTCTAGCTCTTTCTGTAAACTTTTTTTTTTTTGTTTTGGCGCCGAATCACTTTAAAAAATATTTTGCAAAATGGCTTCATATCTGACTCCCGTAGAGAGACATGCGGATACTTTTTCTTAGCTCTCGGCTCCTAGTTTATTTTGCAAAACGGCTTCTTCCTGTTTGGTGTCGGGGCAATTCTTTTTGAACTGCTTGGTAGGGATTTACCCTGAAGCTCGAGCCGGAGCTTGGGCCGGAGCTTGTTTGGGAGTCCTACCAAAGGGGGCTGAAAGAGAGAGAGAATAATTAATAATGTTAAAAACTTATAAGTGAGCACAAGACGCCAATGAAAAGTAGCCACTTTTTATTTATTCAGTGTGATTTTTTGCTTTCGTAAGAGGAAGAGGCAGTGGAGCCTAACTTGGGTTTGACTAACCTCTGCTCCTGGGCCTGGCATACGGAGAAAAAAAGGATTCTCAAGGATTGGAAGATCAAAAAATTTTACTTTCATGCCGTGGTTATATGGAATTGACTTTCTCGTGGCGTCGTGTACGAAACTGATTATTTTCTATGACCACATGATTTTTTATTTTTCAAGCTACCGCTACAAAATTGCTTATTACCTTTTAATTTTTACAATGGCTGTATTATTTTTAGAATAGCAATCAAACAAAATTATTTTATTGGCCATAGCTGACTGGTGCACGTCGATAACATGATGTGGCGCCATGTGGGACAAACCACCATTTAAACCGCTTAGGTACGAAAATGGACTCGAGCTATTCGGTTTTATAAATGGAGGAAAAGTGAACAAATCGTAAGAGGAAAGATTGATAGAACATTTTTTCTTCAATTTCGGGCCGTCCATTTCTGTTTTCTTGTTTCCTCAACCAGAAACAGTAGGCCCAATTGGCCCAGCCCAGGTGGCGGATTTCGCACACCGCGGTGCCCAAATGTCCAAGCCCCTCAAATTTTCTTTCCCTCTACATAAACGTCGTCTTCTTCCTCCGGCTAGTACACACCCGTTCTCCGATTCCTATTCCTCCTCTAGTTTTCAT
This sequence comes from Eragrostis nindensis, assembly GCA_012490785.1. Taxonomy (NCBI): domain Eukaryota; kingdom Viridiplantae; phylum Streptophyta; class Magnoliopsida; order Poales; family Poaceae; genus Eragrostis; species Eragrostis nindensis. Next base: position 256,525 of record JAAXCT010000747.1, on the reverse strand, counting down.
CCGTCCTCCATAGTCGTTCGCTCTATCTCCCGTAGTTCTTCGTTAATCATCCCAAAGAGAAACTTCTTGGTTCCACGTAAGGGTGCCTCTGATGAGGGTTAAAGATTCCGGCCAGCAGCCGGACGTTGCAGGTATGAGCGGGGCTGCGGATGCAGCCATACACGACGCAAGAAAACTTCTTGGCACCATATATTTGCATAATTTAGTTCCATCATCGTTATTTTCATCGTTTCTTGGTCAATTGCTGATTCTTGCCGGTTCAACGTCCTCTTTTCCGTGAAGGCGAGGGGGCAGCGGAGGTCGTGCCGCCGGGAAGAGAATCCAGTGACCCGAGGAAGAATAAGACGGCGGGCGATGACCCAGGAACTTCGCTCTGTTCTGGTAAGTTCGCGACATAGTGCACATACTGGTTCTTGATTGCGGTTCTCTTGTTTCTTGGGAGTTCACGGAGTAGTGGGTATGCTCTGTTCTTTTTTGCGCCGTTCGTTTTCGATTGAGACTTGATTTGGTTCCTTATTCGTTCTTTTCCTCGTATCTTGATGAGTTACTGATTATTGGCCGTTCAATGCCATCTTTTCGTGAAGGCGAGGGAGCAGTGGAGGTTTCGCCGCCGGGAAGAGCATCCAGCGACCGGAGGAAGAATGAGACGGCTGGCGAGGACCCAGTAACTTTTATCGGTTCTGGTAATTTCGCGACATGCTACTCGACATACTAGTTCTTGGTTGCCATTCTTGTTTCTTGGAGTTCAGGGAGTAGCGGGCATACTCTGTTCTTTCTTGCGCCGTTGGTTTTTGTAGTGACACTTTCCGTATGGCTCTTTACAGTTGGTATGCTGGAGAAAGAGTCGTCAGCGCCTCCTCGAAATGCAGTTGTTCTGCCAGTTATCCTGCAAGCCATGGCTTCTGATGTGATGTCGTGTTTCTTCAAGACCTTGGCAGTGCCGGTGGCGATCGTCAGGGCATTCTGGACCTGGATTCGAAGCCACAGAGTGCAGAGGTGTCTTCAAACTCGCTTCAGGTGCAAGAGGCACCATAAGATTTGGAAGCTCCAGAACTTCATGATTCCAGGCACGGCAGAAGATCAGTCCAGTAATCAGTCTTTTGGAAGGCATGACCCAGCCGGTGAGTTGTGCTCCACAAACTAACACACAGTGGTGTTCTTGCTTTTTAGGTTCAGAAGGGTGTGATACTCTGTCCCATTGTGCTGAAACCTGAAAGTATTCCACCGAAAAAAAAAACTGAAAGTATTATACTAGATGTTTATGGGCATGTATTGCAAAACGATGAATAATTTGAATAAATGGACGTCCTTTTTAGGTTCAAGTAGAGTGTGTGATATTCTGTCCTTTTTTTCTTAGACCAAGTGATACTCTGCCCGTTAGACCAAGTATTCTACATCATGTTTATGGGTGTTTGTAGCAAAACTATGAGTAATTTGAATAAATGGATGTTGCAATAGTATTATTGTTGCAAGGCATGTTGATTTTAGATAATGAAATATAATTATACCAAAATTATGAGTACGCTGGTAGATACCTTTCCCTTGGGACTGTCCCTCTGGGGCAACTTGAGATGTATGAAGCCGGTGAGTATATTGCAGCTGATGGTACAATATAATGTAATTCCTTTGATATAATGAATTCTTCAATGTTAGTGTTGGTGTTAGTGCTCTATATTGTAGCCCGCAATCATGTTTATTTGCAGCAGAAGTTGGGTGTTTCAGTAGTGCTTACAATTTTAATTTCGTTTGCTAATAAGTGCACATGATTGATCCTGGGGTAAATAGAACTTGATATACTGAATGCTTCAATGTTTGTGTTATTGCTCAATATTGTAGCCCACAATCATGTATATTTGCAGCAAAAGTTGGGTGTTTCAGTAGTGTTTAGAATTTTATTTTCGTTTGCTAATAACTGCACGTGATTGATACTGGTTTTGGGGTAAATTGCAGGAACTGTAATGATGCCGATGCTTACAGTTGATTCAGACAGAGTACAGATTTGCGATGTGTGGGCAGATGGGGTGGCAGATGCGTTTTCTGAAATAGCTAAAATCATCGGCAGTGATGTAGACGGCGAATTCTGGGTCGCCTTCGACACTGAATTCGCCATCCCAAATGATGTAGTTGTGTCAAGGACAGAGCCTCCAACGGCTGATGGACATTACCGGCAGCTGTGCACGTACGTGAACGGAGGTAATCTAGTTCAGGTTGGAATCGGACTAGCAGACAGGGAATATAACTTAGCAAAAGGGAAGGTTTTCCAGTTCAATCTGCTGTTTGATCCAGAGTGGCGAAAGCCGGACCACGGTGGTGTTGGTTTCATGAGGCAGGCAGGACTTCAATTGGAGCAGCACAAGATCAAGGGAATTCCTTCAGAGCAGTTTGTGAAATTACTGGCAAAATCAGGTTTGCTTGTTAAGAAGAATCTGAAGTGGGTAACATTCAATGGTTACCCTGACTTTGGGTTCCTGATAATGCTGCTAACTGGGAACCGACCATTGCCGGCGATGCGGACAGAATTCTTGAACCTGTTTTGGTGTTATTTCCCACTCTCATTCGATTGCAAGTATATTGCAAAATACGGAAATTGTGTCCCAGAGAACAAAAGGAAACTTATCCAAGTAGCCAGCGCGATGGGGGTGAAGCTCGACGAGGACGAGGCCCATCAAGCGGGGGCGGACGCACTTTGTGCACTCAGAGTACTAAGGAAATTTGAGAATTTGAAGCCAGAATTTGTTAAGAAGTCATCTGGAGTGCTTTACGGCCTTTGTGCCACGAGAAGCTGGATGTTGGTTGAGTAGGTTGTTATGTAGTGCACTCTGTGGATGTAAAAAAGCTTAGCACCTTTTAGTTAGCGTGTAAATTATACTATATGTTTATTGATGACTTGTCATTATCTGATCGACTTGCACCCGCACCAGGGGCTGGTCACGATTTTTTATCTACTTGGCTTTGCTTTTTATTCTGAAACTGTGATGTTGTACAGTTTGTCCATGGGCATCTATGTCTAAGGAAACCAGCACGCATTTGCAGCCTCGTGTACAGAATGGTAAATGGAATTCCGTACCTCAAGTGTGGCAAGGTGTGATCGAAATGCTTAAAAGCTGGAAAATACTATGCCAGTGAAAGGAAAGGAACTAGTACGAGGATCGAGGAAATGAGCTCAAAGACCGAACAGAATCAAGGGAACTAATCGGAGAATTTGAGGCGTGCGAGGTCAGAGCAGCAAGGCGACTTGAAGAAGGCATGCGGCACCAAGCTCTCACTGAACACCAGCAGCGTGGGTGTTGAAATGAAGTCCATTCCCCTGCGCCCCCTCTTCTGTCTGAGGTCGCACAACTTGACCAAGCGAGACAAGGGCGGATGACCAATAAGGATAGCGCCGTCCCCGGCAGAGACCGCCATGCTCACCATCACGTCCTCGTCTCTGAAGTGTTTCGAAGGCGGCGGCAACACCACGTGATGGCGCAGCGCCCAGCTCCCGGTCTCGTAGTCTTGCAGGACCCAGATGTGAAGCATCGTCCAGCAATGCACCGCCGCCGCGGCGCAGAGCTCACCGTCAAGCTCCAGCAGGGCCGCCAATTCGTCGCACGGCCAGGGCGGCCGCGACATGAGCTTGAACGTCTCGGAAGCCGTGTCGTACGCCAGCATCTTGCCGCCGGCCATGCGAGTGCCCTTGGGGTGCAAGCAGAGCCAATACAGAACCCCGCGATGAGCCACCGGGGACTGGTGCCCCTTTTCGATGGGAGCGCTCGTCAGTCGTCGAGGCTTGGTGGCGCCGGCCGTGAGCACGTAGTAGTAGTCCTTCCAGTCCTCCCAGTCGACGCCATGGCACAGAAGGCGGTACTCACCGGAGGAGGCGTGGAAGTAGAAGCCGCACGCGGAGGCGTAGGAGCAGGGCTCCGGCGCCAGCGCCGGCAGCGTGGTCGCCTGCCTGGTGATCGGGTTGCAGACGATGTAGAGGCCCGGACGCTGCATCAGCACGAGCAGGCCATCGAGCGAAGCCACCAAACGTAGTGAACCGACCGTGCTTCCGTTCTCTTCCCTGACGATCGTGTCGCAGAGGTAGCCGCGCCGTCCCTTGCCGTCCGGCGGCCGCGGGGTGAGGGACAGAGGGATGCTGCTCAGCGTCTGGGATTGGGTGAGGATGAGCATCTCCCGCGGGCGGCGCGCGGCGTGGGCGGCGAGGAAGGCGCGGTCAGTCGTGAGGCGGCGCCAGCTCTTGCAGACGGCGCGGCAGCGGAGCACGGACTTGGACGGGAGGCGGAGGAGGATCTCGACGATCACGTCGTCGCACAGACCGTGGTGGGTGCTGCTCTCGCCTGTCATCTTCTTGCGCGCTGCCGCCCGCCGCCCTGGCTGATTAAGTGAAACCTTTTAAGTTAATCTATCCGATCAATAAACGATCTCACACGTGCGGCAAGCCACCCATATATATAGATCGCGCACTCGGATTGCGGACGGAGGTGATAGGGTGGTCCGATTTGAAGCAGGTGAATCAAGCGGGCTAATTCAAACTTGGACTCGGAACTCCGAAACTGTCGTCTGCCCCAAAACGGAACTCGGATGGCACACAGTTTCAGGGATTTTAGCTTCTGGATTTTAAGATCTGGTAGCAAGAAAAGTTGTAGATAATGTGAAGACCTCTCCAACGAGTATTTGTAAGCAATTTCTCATTCAGTATATTAGAAGATACGAGTCTCTGAAGATTGTTGTTGAGTTTAAATTTCAGTCTGGAGAACTTTCTGAAATTCTTGCAACCACTGAACTCAACGAAAGTGGCGATGTTCGCTGCAGCCTCCTGCTTGATGCCGAAGACAACCTGAGGTCAGCTCCCATCTACAAATTGCTCACCAACGCAAACGGATCACCATGTGAGTTCTTTGAGTTTGTGTGGCAGAACCGTGCACCTCCCCGTGTACAGTTCTTCGGTTGGCTGTTGGTACAAAAAAGAATTCAGTGCAAATCGAACCTGCTCAAGAAAACTATAGTAGATGACGCCACCTGTGAAGTGTGCAACTCTGGAGAAGAAACTGCTGATCACCTGATTTTTGAATGCCCATTCTCCCGCGCTTTCTGGACTGCGATCAAGTGCTCCCCACCCCCCAACTCCTCTGTCAAACAGCTGTGGAACATACCTCGCCCCAGGTCCATCCCCAAGGCACACTACCCATGCTACATCCTGCTATGCTGCTGGCAAATCTAGAAGCACCGTCACGAAATTGTGTTCAGGTCTGCAGAACCCTCTATCTCTCGCCTACTACATGATTGCAAAGAAGCCGCAAGCCTTTGGCAATGTCGACTGCCCCGAAACGAAGATTGGGTAGTAGACAAATGATGTCCATCCTTCTCACCTATGTAAACACTTTTTCTATTTTGCTGAAAATCATGTAAACTTTGCTTAGCTAGCTAAGCCTCCATTATCAATCTAATGGAAATCAGGTGGGGACATCTCTCTGCCCCCCCCCCTCCCCCCCCCCATTGACCGTCAAAAAAAAAAAATCAGTCTGGAACTGCAAGAGTTTCAGTGACGACTTGCAGTTTTGGCTGTCGCTTTTAGTGGTCTTGGAGGCCGAATTTCTCCGGAGCGTGAACTAAGTTTTGATAGTGCGTTGTTTGATCTTTACAGAGATTACTTATTTTCTGGATTTGGATTAGTGGTTTCGGAGATTTTCAATGTCAGATCCTGACAATTGTCGTCAGGCGGCGGCTAGCACAAGAGAGAACCACTGATCCGATCACGGCGACGCGAGAGGAATTGGTGACTGAGATCGGGAAGCGGCTTGTTTGTGCCGCAGTTAAATTGGGCAGAAGCACTCAAAAACCTGCACGAGTTTCAGCTCAAATACCGCAACAACTCCTGGACCTCACGAACTAGTGTTTGCAATTTTCCAAGCTTTCTCTCCTACTAGCCGATGTGCCCGTGCGTTGCAACGGCCATAAAATGTGATTTTTCATGCAAGATGTTGTAGATTCTATTGTTTGTTATATTTGAAAAATCATTTATACCGTTTGACGTGTCCCTTTGGTGCTTTTCATACTCACATTGGGATGCATAATTACTTTAAATATACCCCCACTACAAAAAATTTAGGAAAGATTCTTAATTTTGATGTAATCATTTAAACCAACAATTGTGATCTTGGTGAAATTAGAATTGTATTTTATAGAGGCTGGTACCCTAAATATTCATTGGAACCAATTTATGAGCAGTGGATTTTCACGCTTCAAATGCTAGAAAAGCAAAGCTATCTCGTGGTTGCAACAACTTGTATCCTGGATGCTGATAGCAACTTTTTGCTAGTGGAGTTTTCATTAGGATCAGCTTAGGGTGCGTTCGGTTCCCCCTCTAAAAACCCTCTAAACTTTATACCCCTCTAAAGTAAAAAGAATCTTACTATTTAGGAGTACTAAATAAAATTTAATTACAAAACCTTTCTGCAGATGAGCGCTATTTTTCGAGACGAATCTAATGAACCTAATTAATCAATATTTTGACACGGTGATGCTACAGTAACTATCGTCTAATCGCCGCTTAATTACCCTCATTACGTTCGTCTCGCGAAATAGATGGGGCGTCCTGAACTTAGTTTTGTAATTTGACTTTGTTTAGTACACATAAATGCTGCCGGCATCTTTGATGTGACCCCTTTATACCCTTCTAAAGTGATCCGAACGCAGCCTTAGGTAAGTATAGTAATATTTTCCTGCTCTGGAGAGAGCTCATCTTCTCTACCTTACAGCAGAACTCTGTTTCTTCCTCTTGGCCGCTCCATTCTCTCTTGGAGTGCTTCCATCAAATCCACCTCCGCTGATGGTGGATCTCACCCCTGCTGCGAAGTTCAGTTTCCGTTCTGCCCCTCCCCCCTCCAGGCTCCAGCTATCCTTAGTTTTCCATTCGATTGAGCATCCCGCAGTGGCCGACCATGCTCCCTTGCAGAAGTAGCAACAGCAGCAGCATACTTTTGACGATGCTTAAGCAGACAGGCTGGGGCGAGAGGACGACAGGCGCGGCAGGCGCAGCGACGACCGGGACGGGAAGCAGGCAAGCCGGGGTGAGCTCGTGCGGACCTGAGGCCAATGTCGCTGAGCCGCGATGCGAGAGAGGAGACCGGGGAGCCGGGGAGGTGTGTGGTCGTGGCGGCGGGCCGCAGGGGTCCTGCCTTCCTGCGCGGCTCCGGCGAGCGGCGCTACCATGGAATCCACGACCGAGCGCAAGTGGTTGGGGACAGGAACGGGATGAGGAGGAAGCGGAGGCCGGAGGGGCGCGGGTGGGTGTGGGCCCACATGTCGGCGCGGGCTAGGTGACGCCGGACCAACCATTCACCACCAACTCCCATTTTTATGTATGGTAAAGATATGGTAAAGATTTCTACCGTGCGTGTGGGGCGTGGCAAATTTTGATGCGGCCACCTCGAGTCAGGCCCAAAATGTCGGGACCCGCGTTTTACAGCGCCGCGTGTTGGCAGATTTCTCTCTACCACTACGAGTACTCTTTTTCGCAAAAGAAATGCAGATTTCTCCTGCAGGAGACGGCTCCACGCGCCCACTGCTGGGTGGCCCCCCGCGCCTGCGGTCGCGAGATCCCCAGAAAATATCACCCGGCTTATGGCGCTCGTCCGCGTGGCAGCCGCCTCATCCACGCATATCTCCCGCCCGCCTCCGCTCCACGCACCCGCGCTCCTCGCCGCCCGATCCGGCGTTCGCCCGTCGGATCTCGCCGAGCAGCTCGTGGCCGCCGTAATTCAACCACCGCTTATATGGCCGGGGCGCGGGCACCCTTGCTCGAGATTCCGCCACTCGACGCATTTGCGTTTCCTTCGCTTGCTTCTGTTCCACACGACACGACCTGCTTGAGTTGAGAGATCGCCGCTCGACGTCGTCTCTGCGCCACACGAAAGTTCTAGAGCCAGCCATGACGTCCACCGTGACGACGCCCAGCCGGCCGCTCGCCGCCGGGTGCCGCCGCGAGGCCGGGCCGCGGCGGTCCGGCCCCGTCGTGCTCTCGCTCAAGGGCCCGCGGCGACGGGCGCCGTCCACCACGAGCTGCGCGGCCCTCGCGACGCCCGAGAAGCAGAGCACGGCCAAGCTGCCACTGCCCCCGCCGCCGCCGCCGCCGTCGCAGACGGAGGAGGAGAGCACGGACTACAACGAGGTGGCGGCCGCGCTGGAGAGCATCTACAAGCTCAGCCCCGCCGTGGTCGAGGAAGAGGACGACAAGACCAAGAAGAAGAAGAGGAAGGGCAGAGTGGTGAGCATCTCGATCGAGCATCTCGATCCGTCTCCATCTCATCCCACACACGACCCATTTCAGTTTCAGTTCCGGCAGAGCATCTCAACTAATCATCTTGTCTGCGAACGTGGATCTGCAGGGGAAAAGCACGGTGATCGTGAGGAGCCGGCGGAGGCGGCGCGGGCGGCGGATGGACCTGGGGAAGAGGGTGGAGATGAGGAGCAAGGCCGGGGAGAAGCAGCCGGAGCAGGAGGAGGAGCGGGAGTTCGAGGAGATGCTGCTCCGGGAGCACGCCGTGTCCACGGACATGGGCAGCCTGGACTGGAAGCGCATGAAGATCCCGCCGGTGCTCAGCTCCGCGCAGAGCGCGCGGCTCTTCAAGACGGTGCAGCCCATGAAGGCCATCTTTGAGGTGCAGGAGAGCCTGCGTGAGGAGCTGCAGAGGGAGCCCACCGACGCAGAGCTCGCGGAGGCCAACAACATGACCGTGCAGCAGCTGCGGCGACGCCTCGACGTCGGCCGAGCCGCCAGGAACAAGCTCATCAAGGTAAACACCACGATTACTCTCGATGATCTACTTCTACGGATTGTGTGACGCGCGAAACCCACTGTAGTTTGTAGTAGCGTCATTTAGTCTCTGGCCAATGAACCGGCAACGTCATACACATGCCAAAATGCAGCAAGTAGTACTGAATTACTGATGCGGTTGGTCTGAAACTCTTCATCGACTATATTGCAGCACAACCTCCGGCTGGTGCTGTACGCCATCAACAAGTACTACCCGGACATGACCAACGACGAGCGGTTCGACGACCTCTGCCAGGCCGGCGCCAACGGCCTCATCACCGCCATCGACCGCTTCGAGCACAAGCGTGGCTTCCGCATCTCCACCTACGCTCTCTTCTGGATCAGGCACTCCATCGTCCGCGCCATGACGCTCTCCAACTTCACACGCTTCCCCTTCGCCATGGAATCGGTAATTCATTGCATGCTGCTAGCTCTCTTCATCTACTAGTGTCTTCAGATCAGAGAAGGGAATCATGCCGTTTAGCCTGCTCAAAGTGTACTGATGAGTACGTTGCAACGAATGACTGACGCAGGAGCGGCAGGAGATCAACAAGGCCCGGGAGGAGCTGGCGTTCGAGCTCGGGCGGACGCCCACGGACGACGAGGTGATCAAGCGGGTGGGGATCTCTCCGGCGAGGTACCGCGACGTGCTGCGGATGATGAGGCCCACCTACTCGCTGCACTCGCGGAACCGCGTCACGCAGGAGGAGCTCATCAACGAGATCACCGACGCCGACGCCATCGGGGCCGACGCCGACAAGCACAGCAACCAGCTCCTGCGCCTCGCCATCGACGACCTTGTAAGCCAGTGTTCCTCCTCCTGACGATCGAAGCCAATAGTCCATCATTAAGATGTCATTATTAGGAATTAAACAAACAATGCTGATGAATGCGATGGATTGTTGCAGCTGGACTCTCTGAAGCCCAAGGAGAGCTTGGTGATCAGGCAGCGGTTCGGGCTGGACGGGAGAGGGAAGCGCACGCTCAGCGAGATCGCCGGCAACCTCAGCATCTCCAGGGAGATGGTCCGCAAGTACGAGCTCAAGGCGCTGATGAAGCTCAAGCACCCCACACGAGTGGAATACCTGCGCAGATACATGTGAGCTCGGTCACCAACATACATACATATCCGTATATAGCATCGATCTTAGTAGTAGTACCACGAGACAGAGTCACTCTGCTGTATATATGCGTGGCGTACCCCGCACTCTGCCCTGCAGACTACACGAGTACATAGTCCATTGCACAACACAGAAATTACGGTTCATGTTATACTAGACATGTACATATACAGGAGTGGTGTGTGCGTATTCATGTGAGTTTATTCGAGTGAGGCATTGTAAACCTCGCATGTAATTCTTAACATTCAGAAAATGTTACACGAGATCAAACACGAAAGGTAACCTGTTCCTAATTCTGTGCTGAAATCATCTTTTATTTTCGGCTTTACAGCAATCAATTCAACCGCAGTACTAGATGCTGTGCTAGAATGTCGTCAATAATCCTGATTCATTTTGGGTGAGGTTGAATTCCAACGAACTGATGAAACTGAACCGATCTCGACGAAAAACTATGAAATCTCGGTGCAATGGAATTCCGGGGATCATCCCCTCCGATTTCCGGACATTGACGACTGAAAGTTGCGCTCACTCACTGAACAACTTGAGAAGTCACGAGCGCAGGACAAAACTACGATGACACACGGGCATGCCAGATGTAACCGATCACATCAAATTTCTCCGTAAGGGCGTCCATCTGGACACAACACGCCAAGCTCCCAAGTCCAAACATTTGATCAGCGCGCCGTGCATGGTCGCCACGTACAGGCGCACAAGTCCTCCATCCATCCCCAAACCAACCTCCACTGAGACAATAATAACTCGCGCACGCATCTGCTTCGATCCGAAGAAGCCAGGAAAGCAGCTTTCTTTCTTTCACACGGCAGTTCCAGGAGCCCAGCGATCGATCCGGCTCCGGTGAGTGAGGGATCATGGTGAAGCTCGCCACCGCCAGGGAGGCGCGGCTGTACGGTCCGGCGCTGGCCGTGCGGCGGTGGGAGTACATCAACGCCGGGCTGTACGTGTTCGCCACGCTGCTCCTGGCGGCGGGCCTCGCGGCGTTGTCCGCTGGCGGCGCGGCCCGGGCGGGGCTCGCCGTGGCGGCCGCGGCGCTGGCGGTGGCCGCCGCCGTGAACGCGCACGACCTGTGGGCGCACCTCGCCGGCGTGGACTGGCGCGTCGGGCTGGCGCTGTACGACGTCCAGCTCGGGCTCGTGGAGCTCCTGGTGCCGGCGATGCACGCGGTGGGGTGCGTCCTTGGCGCCGTCGGCATGGCCACGCTGGTCTCACAGGTAGTCGTCCCGACAAATTTCTAGCTTGGATTCCTCCCAATTGGATGGCGAATCGGGGATTCAGTCAATTCCTCATTTCCTCGGTTGGTTGATTACTGACGGAGTGGTGCAAGCATGCGCAGGGCGAGGGAGCAGCGTTCAGCTACGGGAAGGAGAGGCACGCGGCGAACATGGTGCTCGCGGCGGCGCTGCTGTGGCTGGTGGGCTCGGTGCTCAACGCGTGCCAGGTGTACGAGCGCGCCGACGGGCGGGCGCAGCTGCTGCAGGCGAGCGTGCAGGTGCCTCTGCTCATGGGGAGCCTCTTCTTCCTGCTCGCCGCCGTCGCCAACCGCGGCCGCGTCCTAAACCTCGGCCGCGCGCCGGTCCTCGTGGTAAGCCTCGGCACCTCCGCCGTCGTACTTGTACCTTTGTTGAGTGATAGCCAAGGACTAATCAACGGAGAGTGGCTGCAGAGCCGGAGCTGGGTGTGGCTGAGCCTGCTGGGCAGCGTGCTGTGGCTGGCGGCGGCGCTGTTCAACGTGCTCAAGGTGTTCATGATGCACCAGAGCGACACGCTGCGCCTCGAGAAGCTGCGCGGCGGCGCGCAGGAGCGCCTCAGCCGGGACCGAGAGGGCCGCGTGCCGCTCAACTGGGAGGAGGCCGCCAGGCGGAGGGCGCTGCCCACCGAGCTGCGCTGACCACGTGTCGACCAGGAGGAGGACCGACGTGTTCGTGCTGTAAAACTTTTTAGGGGAAGAAGAGGAGCCGAATAAATTCTTTGGGCTCGTTTTAGCATGCGATTTGGGCCTTTTGCTTTCACTAATAACTCGTGGACTTCTGTAATTTAACCCGTCATGACCTTGGGCCGACTAGTCCGGACCGGGCCACCTTTGTTACTACATAAGATTCGAAAAATATCTCGCCTTTTACTGGATTATCCGCAACAAATCCTTTCGTCTTACCCCGCCCGTTGCTGGTTCTCCTCCAATGGCGCAAGCCATCTCCGTCTCGCTCCCCACGCCGCTACCCACCCACCACCACCAGTCCAAACCCTTGCCACCACACCACGCCCGCGGCCCGCCACCGCCTCGCCTCTTCACGACCACCTCCCTCTCCGCATCGCTGCGAGGCGTGGACTCCTTCCGCGACGGGCGCCTCCTGGTCTCCCTGCTGCGCCAGTGCGCCGGCCTCCTCCACCACCAGGAGGACGCCGAAGGCGTCGGCGCCGCCCGGCGGCTCTCACCGCAACTCCACTCGCTAGTCGTCAGGTCGGGCCGCTTGCGCGACCCGCACGTCGCGTGCGCTCTCGTCGACCTCCTCGCGCGCCTGGGCCGGGGCGCCTCGGGCCGGCGGCTGCTCCAGGAGGCTGAGGAGGAGGCAAAGGACGCGGTGCTGTGGAACAAGCACGTCGCCATGCTCGCCGAGGCCGAGGAGTGGGGCGAGGCCATCGCCGTGTTCAGGGAGATGCAGGCGCGCGGGGTGCCCGCCGACGGGTACACCTGCGCGCGGGTGCTCCACGCGTGCGGCCGCGCCGGCGCGCTGCGCGAGGGGAAGGCCGTGCACGCGCACGCGCTCAAGGCGGGGGCCGACGCGCACGCGCTCGTGCCCGGGTTCCTCGCCGGCATGTACGCCGAGAACGCCGACGTGGCCGCGGCGAGGCTGGTGCTCGAGGCGACGGCGCCGGCGAGCGTCGTCCCGTGGAACGCCGTGGTCGCGTGCTGCGCGCGCCTCGGGCTCGTGGATGACGCCTTGGACCTCGCGGACCGCATGGCGAGGGCCGGGCCGGACCCCAACATGGCGACATGGAACACCGTGTTGTCTGGCTGCTCGCGGAACGGGCGCGACCTGGACGCGTTTTGCGTTGTCCGGAGCATGCTGGAGCAAGGCCTGCGCCCGGACGAGACCACCGTGTCTAGCCTTCTCAAGTCTATGGCCAACTCGGGCCTGCTTGGCCATGGCATGGAAGTCCATTCCTTCTTCCTGAGGCACCAGCTCGAGCCGGACGTGTACACGGGGACAGCGTTCGTTGACATGTACGCCAAGTGTGGCCGCCTCGGCTACGCCCAGAAGGTGTTCGATACACTGGAGCTTAGGAACCTGACCACATGGAACTCACTGATTGCAGGGTACGCAAATGCCGGTCAGTTCGACAGAGCATTGGAGCTCGTGGAGGCCATGAAGAGGAACAGACTCGATCCGGATATATCCACTTGGAATGGGCTGATCACCGGTTACTCGATGAGTGGGCAGAGTTCGCAGGCCGTGCTGCTAATCCGGCAGATCAAGGCACTCGGTGTGACGCCCAATGTGGTTTCTTGGACTTCGCTGATCTCGGGGACCTGCCATAACGGGGAGTATGAAGACTCATTCTACTTCTTCAGTGAGATGCTGAAAGATGGTGTCCAGCCCAGCTCGGTTACCATGTCGGTTATGCTGCGGGCTTGTGCTGGGCTCGCGTTGCTAAAGAAGGGCAAGGAGCTGCACAGTTTTGCCCTGCGAAGAGCATATGATGATGACATGGTTGTTCGAACGGCGCTAATTGACATGTACTCAAAGGCAGGTGGCTTGACGAGTGCAAAACGGGTATTTGAAGGGATTCAGAAGAATAATTTGGTGTCTTGCAATGCCATGCTGACCGGGCTGGCTGTCCACGGGCAAGGCCATGAGGCAATAAAGCTGTTCCATGACATGTGCAGTTCAGGATTGAAGCCAGACAGTATAACCTTCACAGCACTGCTAACTGCCTGCAGATCACTGGAGTTGATTACTGAAGGGTGGGAGTATTTTGACAGCATGGAAAACAGATATGGCGTGACGCCGACAGTTGAGAACTATGCATGTATGGTTGACCTCTTGGCAAGGTGTGGATATCTGGATGAGGCAATGGACTTCATCAAGAGGTCACCAGTTAAAGCAGCGAGCTTATGGGGAGCGCTGCTCACAGGATGCTCGATACATGGAAATCTTGCACTTGCAGAGGTGGCTGCAAGGAAATTGTTCAAACTAGAACCGTACAATTCAGCCAACTACCTGCAGATGGTGAACTTGTATGAACATGAGCAGATGTATGACGAAGCTGAGAGTCTGAGGTATGCGATGAAAGCAAGAGAACTAGATACTAGGCCTGGATGGAGCTGGATACAGATAGGACGAAGTATCCATGTGTTTGAAGTCGATGGGAAGCCACATTCAGATACTGCAGAGATATATGAAGAGCTGATTCGTTTGATTTTTCAGATCAGAAAGGCAGGATATGTGCCAGACACCAGCTGCATATCTTATAATGTTCCAGAAGAAGAGAAGGAGAAGTTGCTGCTCAGTCATACTGACAAGCTCGCGATCACATATGGGCTGATCAATTCAGATGCAAGCAGAGTGCCCATCAGGGTGATCAAGAACACCAGGATGTGCAATGACTGCCATGAGGTGGCCAAGCATATTTCAGCTTTATGTGATCAACAAATTATTCTTCGAGATGCTGATAGGTTTCACCACTTTGTTGATGGGAAATGCTCTTGCAATGATTGCTGGTGAATATCAAATAACGTAGCATGTTAAATGGTTTCCACTGAGGTAGCAGAATTAAGAAATAACACTCCGTGGAATTGCATAAGAGCTTTCCACAGAAGGGACTGTCCAACCCTGTAACAAGGTACTGGATTATCAATCATATAGTGACAGCTCATTGTCTCGGGCACGTTTTCTAGTTAATGTGCTTGCATTTATACCCTCCAAAATTAAAAAGAAAAACATAATGCTGACATCTTTATTGCAATTTTGCAGGAGGAATTATGTGCCAAGACCGAACTAAGAGTAACAACATTCACTTCGGAAAATAAGAACTAACTAGCACAAAAGCCTGTCCTAGATGTACTGACCAGCTCTGTACATGGTGAAGGTTGCACATCAAGTGCACCACCACTGACAGCTCTACATTTCCATGGCCCGATAGATGAAGCGCCGTAGAGCTTGACATTCGACAGGCAAATGCGACTGAAAACCGAGTTCCTGATTCCCCTTATCAGCCCAGCTTGCCGGATGTTCTGACCCCAGACATTCTTTATCGTCACACTATCAACAACAGGAAGCATGTTTGGGTTGTAGGATGTATCAGGGTGACCCCCAACATCTCCAGATATCCTCAAACCATATCGAGCTCCATTCAAGGTCACTTCAGAGACAGTGATGTTTCGGACGAATCCTCCCCTTCCTGAGTTTGTCTTGATGTGGACCCCAACTCCCATGCCGAAAAAATTCAAGTGCTCGACTAGGACATTCTCCACACCACCTGATGTTTCACTTCCGATTGCAAAGCCAGCAAACGGGCCTGACCCTGTTATCCTTCGAATTGTGATGCCGGAGCTTGGACGCCCAAAAGCAATGCCATACTCATCCCAGCCACTCTTGATGGCAATCAAATCATCTCCTGTGGAAATGTAGGAATCCTCGATGCAGACATTACTGCTTGAATCTGCAGTGCGAAGGCACAGATGTAACTTCAGAATCAGGCATACACAAATTCTGCATGGTTTATACAGGGACTGGCACGTCGGTTACCTGGGTCAATCCCATCGGTGTTTGGAGAGTCATGCGGTGCCAATACAGTCACGTTTGCTATAACTACATTGCTGCATTATAAGAAGCAGCGAACATTTAGAATCATCATGGTTGTGACCCTTAGTCGTCTGGTAGAAGGGTAAAACATGTAAATACTGATTCCGCGTCAATGGCCCTTGATCAAATGCATCAGCTTGTCCTGAAACTATATTGGTAGTTTGCAACCTCATAACAGGCCTTGCAAGTTGTGAAGGTGCAAGCTGAAGCTCGGGAAACTGGCAAAGCAACTTAAACCAATTGGACTGAAAGATGTGGCTCCCTGTTTGTAACCAGGCGATGCTTCGGTGCTCACCTGCAGTAAACTGGGTGAATGTTCCAAAATGGCGAGTCTTGGAAGACGAGATTGGAGATGATCACGTCGGTGGAGTACATGAGCTCAAGCAGGTGCGGCCTGGTGAACGGCAGCGTGCGCTTCTTCCACATATCCCACCACACGCTGCCTTGGCCATCAATCGTGCCATTCTCCCCTGCACAATGTCATGCAAAAGCTCAGAACATGAACCATCCATATAGCATGTCCAAACTGAATTATTGGTAAGTCTCGAACAAATAAAAACGTTGAGATTTACGTTGCTCGTGTTGAACTGCATAGAGACAGCTGATGACTGGTGGTGAGTTACTGACAGTACGTAGTCTATGCAGAGCACGAACCTGTGATGAAGACATCCTGGAGGCCACTGCCATGGATCAAGCTCATGTACCTTCCCCCGGGCAGCTCGCGCCCTCTCCCGTAGGACGGCAACGGGTCGACCAGCGGCCAGCTGGACGTCTCCTGTTCCACGAATGCGCAAAGGCAAAGCTTCACTCCAGAGGTGACAGCCATGAATTAACAGAGCAGAGGTCGAGGAGCGGAGGCCTGCGTACGTACTTGGGTGGCCCGGATGACGGCGCCGCGCGCGAGGAAGAGTGTCATGTGGGACGTGAGGTTGAACGGCCCCGTCAGCCACACCCCGGGCGGCACGTACAGCACCGTCCCGCCACGCGCGCCGCGCCGGCGCTCGATGCGCGCCACGGCGCGCGCGAACGCCGCGGTGTTGAGCGTCCGCCCGTCCCCGCGGCCGCCGACGCTCGCGAGGGACACCCACGCCCCGCGCCGAGGCGGCGCCGGCGCGACACCCGAGCACGTCTCCTGCGCCGCGGCCACCGAGAGCAGCAGCACCGCCGCGAGGACGACGAGCAGCGGCGGCGGCGGCGGCATCGTTTCTTGGACGCGCGCCCGAGCTCGCGCAGCAGTGGTTGAGCGCATTGAAGCGGAGTAATGCGATGCGAGGTGACGAGCAGGAGAGTACAAGGCGCAAAAAGTTGCTGCGCCTTGCGTTGTGGGTGGATTTACGCGCGAGATTTCCGTTGGCTGATGAATGCTTGTAGCCGTAGGCGTTGTTGTGAACTGTGATAGCGAGTCAGAGCGCCATGGATTCGGGTGGCTCTTCTGCTGCTGGGTCGCGTGGCAGGCTTGGCAGGAAGACGAGAACGTCACTGATGTCGGTCATCTGTTTGCGTGAGCTGGCGGAGGCCCCGTTAATCCAGTAAGGCTCTCCGCACTCATCTTCCTCTATTTCCTTCCTCTAAAAAAAATATTCTGTCTTAGTCATCAAGATTCTTTCCTCTATACCAATTTCTCTCGCACCCATGGTTCCTCTATATCCTTCCTCTATCCCAACTACCACATATTTTATTCAACCATCTCCAACTACCATCAGTAGGGCCCACTTGTAATTTTATCTAAATATATCTATGTGACATCTTGTTTTGAAGGATTTATTGAAACGAATTTAATGATATAATCGGAATTTGATTTGGGTTTTTTATTTGTGAGTTATAACATTTTTTAGATCGTTGATCCAGTGGAGCCCACTTTCTCTCTCTCGTTCTCTCTGCGTCCAGAGCACAGGCAGGAGCGAGGTGAGGCCGATGTGAGGATAGCGTAAACCCGGGGAATCCTCTGAGAATAGCGGAACCGATCGCTTCCTTCATTTTACCGTAGGCTTTGAAGTATGCCGCTGCAGCACATTACGCTAAAAGCTCCTTCAGGAAACGGTCCCCTAGACCGGTGCGGACAGCCTAAGTAGAATACATGGGTCCACTTTAGTCTGACTTCGTATTTTAACTAGCTAGGAAGGAAAAAAGAAAGCAAACAAAGAAAATAATTTTTTTTAGAGAAGCAAAAAAAAAAGATGGATCTGGATGTATTCATGAGGCATTTTCTTGAAGGATTAGAAAAATGATTTCCAGATTTATTTCAGTACGGTGGAGTAGGTCGTCCATGTGGCCATCTCGTTACAATCCATTGATTTCATGTTTACAAGGCATTACTGAAACCAAACCTGCCGTGCGAGTGCTCATACCGTCGTACGGACGTTCGATGGCTGCTCTGCTAAGCGAAGCCATAAACTTGTGCTCGAGCAAAAAAAAAAAGAGAGAGAGAGAGAGAGAGAGAGAGAGAGAGAGAGAGAATAGCGAGGAGTCAAAATCAAACGAGGACTATGGGACGATTGCGATGATAAGTTCGCACTATCCTACCTGGCTCCAGAAAGTAGGTTCTTCCTGGCCCCAACGAATTGTCACTAGTGCTCCTGCTCGGCTGCTCCAACTTTTGCATGAGGTAGCAGAGAACGATAATCTGATCTCGCCAGGCTGTGGTTCACAAGCAGCGCCTGCGCCGTGAAAGCTGTAGGAGGTTGGACCATGCATATATCTCTGCCTGTCGATCCGTAGATCATGAGTATAGGTAGTAAATCATTTGCCCGTATTACTCCAAAGAGGGTAGGATCAGGGCCAGATCTTGCTAGTCTCTTGGCAGCAAAGGCCCTGTTGGTGCACGTCTCAGCGCTTTGGGCCTGCGCAGTGTGCACCACAATGCCTCGGCTGCCTCAGCCTGGCTGCATGCTGCTTCCTCTGAGGCTCTGACGAACGCTTACTCCACGAGCCGCAATTAAAGTAGCACCAGAGTGAAGAATTCAGGCATGCTCCCCCGTGGTTAGAATCTTGAAACAATGGAGGGGCAGGCCGCAACGAATCAGATACTTGCGAAACCTCATGAGCCCAGAGGCTTCCCAGTAAGCCACCCCTCCACTTTGGATCTTACACAATTTACTTACAATCATTGAGACCGCAAGTGTTCGCTATATGATGAACCTATGTAAATAGCATTGTAACATGTAAACCACCGGAGGCACCAAAATTAGGGATATATGGACAAGCAACGAACATGAACCACTCTTTGTACCAACCGCACCGCTATGAGGACCATGGAGCCAGCAAATCCGGCTACTGGTAAGGACTGAAGACAACATTTATAAAAAATAAAAGGAATCAACTCTTGTCGCCCAAAGGCGGAGAACCACTGTCCATCTTGTCATGATGAAATTTCACAACGATGCATGTGATGTTGTCGCCACTTCCGCGGGAGAAAGCACTCTCTGTCAGCTTCCGAGCTGCTGCCTCAGGTTCCTCCTCCATTCTCACAATCGAAACTGCATCCTGCACCAAGAAGATGAGACTTTCAATCACGGAGATGCATATGCATCCTCAATTATAATCTACTAGTGTGCCATTAGCAAGAGATCCAATGAGGATTATGCCAGAGAAAGATTCCTCCAGCATAGGTAATGAAGATCAGACATTGAAAATAATTGAAAGGCCGTTATTTTGAAAATGAGGTATACAACAGATTCTAACACCTAGTGGGAAAAGGAATAAATGTTTGGTCGTGGATTAGATATTGAAATGCACATTTTTAACTATGTTATCTTCCATAGTTTTACCACTGTTATGTGAACCAGGGATAGCAAAATCGTTGCTAATCATGACATCACACTTTCCAACAATTTGTTACCCAAATGTAAGAGCCACACATACATCTAAATTCAAAAGGCACAGTAGAATCTTAGAGTTACTCCACAAGACAAACACTAAGAAAGGAAAACACAGGCTATCTGCACCACTGAAGCCTATATATCGCTGATGCCAATAGCAAACTAACCTCGTTTGGAACCACGTCCCACAGCCCGTCACTAGCTATAATCAGAAACTCCAGTTCATCATTTATTTCTTGTTCCTGACAAAAGAAAAATTAAATCATGTGAATGGATTGTGTTCCATCTTCCATCACATAAATCACAAATAAGCCGTGAAACATATCTTATATATTGTTCATTTCTGTCCACAACGCAACATAGTATGCATGCAGTGCAAGTACCTGAATCTCTGGGTCTGCAATAACAAATTTCTTCAGCAGACGGTTACCAAATGCCCGAGACATTGCCAGCACACCACCTACCCTCCAAGTTCCTGTAAAAATCCGTTCATCACTATGAGCAACAAGATCATCAATTAAGCTGAAACATGAATCATGCATTTAAGTGTACTCGGTACCAGCCCACATGACAATCCCACCAGCACTTTCAATTCGTTGTCTCTCATCACTTCTGTTTGGTTTGTGATCTTCAGATAGTGCGATAGCTGAGAAAAAGGTATTAAAACAGACACTTTACAAACAATTTAACAAGCACATAAATGTATGCTGATTATACACATTAGAGTCAAACAGCATGCTGTCTTGGGTAATGCAACAACAACAAAAACAAAGCCTTTTTATCCCAAGCAAGTTGGGGTAGGCTATGTCTTGGGTAATGGAATAGCAGAATTAAAAGCGGCATCCTTAAACGGCCAAAATAAAACTCTAATAGTGATTGTGGTAATGGAATAGTGGAATTAATAGCAATGTCCTTAAAAGGCAAAAAAAAAAACTCTAATAGTGATGGTGATATCAATACAAAATCTTCCCACCATCATAAATGCATCTCGTTCCATATATAATCATTCTGTTCATGTCCCGATAACTCGTCTAGAAAGCTAATACTGATGCAATTTTTTCAAGAAAGACAGATGATAAAAAAAATGTGTTCTAAATATAGCAGTATTCACAGCATTTTGTTCTCAGCAACAAATTTGAGTTGAAATTCATCAGGACTCTAGCATGTTACTTAGTATCGATTGCAATGACATATTGTCATATTGAAGGTAATATACTGAGCAAACATGTTTCTCACAGATTGGTCAAAGATTTTGCACCACAAAGGCACAAACCTACTTCTGAACTATTTGAAGCACTAGCCATCGATCAACACAAATACACTAAAATAATTAATAAATAAGCAGCGATCCATATCTCATATATTACCCATAAAATAGAAGATTGTGCATGCTGCAAATCAATATAATTTACATCTACGTAACATATAGTTTCCGCATAACTGCACCTTTGCCCGCCTTTGATATTACAGCCCGTGAGTCTCCAACATTTGCCACATAAAGATGATCACCCATCAAGACGGCTGTCGATGCAGTTGACCCATCATCTCTATGAGAAGTCCTTTCAGCATCCAAGAACTCTGAATCTGTCTTTTTGTATGTTTCACCTGCAAGGTATGATTATTCAGATGGTTGGATACTTGGACCAATGGACAATTGGAAAAGGCTATCCATAATATCATACTTATAGCTAACTTTGTATCTGTCATGAACTCTGGATGTTTCATGAGGTTCTCAAACAAGTGCTCCTTCAAATACTCAGCAGCACGTGAACCGCCATGACCTGTGAGAATACAAAAGATCTATAGATGGATGCACTGGTCGACAAATGTAGGTCTACAAGAACGAATCTCCAACCATCGAAAATTCCGAAGAGACATATTTGTTTATCATCAATTTTAGATGATTTTATATCATAAAAGTCTTCCATGCTGGCCCTTTTGCCTCTAAAACTTGAATATCCACAACTCAGACTTCCATCAGGACTGTAAATAAGACAAACACACAAAATACTTACTGTTAAAAATGTAACTGATGAGAAGATATTTTCATAAGTTCTAAAAAGAAACTACCTATAGGTTCTGACATAGGGAAACATATAGTCAACAATCACTACAAAGTAGCTAGCTATTAGGAAATGAAAAGGAAGTTGAAATCAGTAGCATCAATTTAATCAGAAACCCCAGTGGATCTAGTTGACATAGGGAAGAAATTCTACAAGTTGAATCTGACAAGTTACAAACTGGATGAGAAATCTACTTTCTACACAAAAAATAAGGTACGCCATGGCATAGGTCATACTCCCTCCGGTTGGTTATATCTGATGTTAGGACAGTGGTGTGCAGCTCAGAATTGAACAGTATACATTGTCCTAACATGGGGAGTAACTAATATGGAATCTGATAAGTGTAATTTTCTAAACAATAGTATACCTTCAGTCAACAAATATAGTGCCTATTAGGTTTATCCTAAGTCAAACTTGTTAAACTTTGACTCTTAATAACAAAAAAAATAAAAAATAAATAAAGATTGACAACATAAACATGATGTTACTAGATTCATGATATGTAACTCTTTAATTTGAAATCATGTATTTTTAGATATTATTGGTCGGAGTTTAAAAGGTTTGATTTAGTACAAACCCAGAAGGCGCTACTACCCTCCAATTGCTTTTTCTTGTCGTTAGGACAGAGCAGTTAGTTCAAATTTAAACTAATTCCTCTGTCCTAACGTCAAGAATAAACAACCGAAGGGAGTAAATTTGTGGACAGAGGGAGTATGCTCTTGTTTCTAGTTTTAATTTGTCAAAAAATTTGTTAAGATGTATATAACATGAGATATCCATGTGCATAAATTCAAGCAGAAATTCATTATGCATGTTATAGCACGTCAAAATTACATAGAAAGAAATGAGGCCAAACCTCATGCATCAGCATCTCAAGGATCCAACAATAAAGATCCTGCTGTAGCTTGACAGCTATTTTGTCAAGAAACTTATTCATATTTTCATATCATGAAAAGGTATATGATACAGAATTTAAGATCAATATATGATTTGAGCTTTGGATGTGCTTTTATCATTCTCAACAAGTAAATGTGTGACATCAAGTTCATACTGTGGTAGGCTGCAGGCATAATATCAGTGTGAAAAACTCTGAAGCATTTTCTTTTTACTGATGACATTGCTAATAAGAATAACACATGAAATCCACCAAGTTAACGCCAGCTAGTGGAACGATGTACATATGTATGCTTATTTTCAGAATTTTGTCATGCCGCTATCTAATAGTGGCACATACGTGTGTCATGCAAAGGAATACCGAATACCTGGACAACACTGCCAATATGTGAAAAAAAAAACCGTGGTTTGTGAGAAATCCCAATTGGTCCATAATGATTGAGGTGTTGATCTACTGGAACTACGAATGATTTTATATAGGGAGGACAATTCGATATTTCCGTTAACAAGGGGCTGCGATGGTTTCATTTTCTAGCAATCCTTGCTGTATTTAATGCGGTCCGGTTTACCACTTTTTGGAGCACACACGAGTACTACAATCAAAGTTATTTTCTCTTCTGCATGACCATGCAATTACTGAAATATAAAAATAGCTTTCACACTTTCATGGTGAATTTGATGGTGCAACAACACAAAGAAACTGAAATTGAACATGGTAACCGCCAAGCTACCAAACTAAATATCCTGAATACAGCGTCAGATCTCAGAAAAGTACATTAAGCATGACCATGCAATTACTTTCTCAAACATGTAAAGTGTCGTCATCTATTCATGTCGTGTACTGGAGAGTATCAGCATGTAAGCTACGTGTCCGATCTAGATTAAACAAACCTACGAGAGCGCCAAAAGAGCCCGATTGCCCAAGATGTAAGCTGCAAAGTAGGGCATTGGGCAGCAAGTGTTACCTCTTCCACCCTCCACTCATGTAGCCCACCTCATCCACCCTCTCCCTTCGCGCCAGAATTTCTCTGTCCTTCTTCCTCTTCTCCTCCCTCTCCTTATCCTCATCCTTCTCCTTTGGTGGCTCCGAGGCTGGCACAGAAGCTGCAGGTGTGGGCTCCTTCCTGCTCTCCCCTTGTGCCCCCGCCACCGATGACACCTCGTCGTCCTCATCTGGCTGGGCCTCCAACACCGACTCCCCTAGAGCCAATGCTGCCTGAGGCGACAGCTCCATTTCGCCCCCCTCCACCTCCATCTCTTCCACCACTGGTACCACTGGTGCCGGAGACGATGACACCTCGACATCAGTAGACGGCGTCTCCGTCTCGGCGGACGTGGTCTCCTCCTCCTCCTCTTCCACCTCGCTGGCTTCCTCCTCCTCCTCCCCCTCCACCTCGGCATGAGCCGACCGCACCCCTCCGGGCTCCACCATCATCTTCCCCCCGGCGCGGAACCGGTGGTGCTTCAAGGGGTGCCGCACGCCGAGCCGCTTGTCGTGGGCCGGCCTCGCGGGTCTTGCCCTCACAACCGCCTCCGCCGCTGCCGCCGCCGCCGCCGATGGTGCCTCCGATACCACCGCCGATGCTGCTGGGTCCCTGGAGCTCTCCTGGTCCTTCACGGCGCCATCGTAAACCATCTAAATCGCCGCAGACCCAAACCCTAGCATCATCATCGGAACCGAGCTCAGATGCAGAACTGCTTCAAATTTTGAGTCGAAACCGTGCAGGAGGGCCTCGAGCAATGGGGACAGAGCTCACCTGCAGGATCCGGTCGGGGCAGATGCGGAGGCGATCCGATCGGGGAGGCGGCGGTGGATCTAGAAGGATTTGAGTGTGAGGAGAAGGAGGAGGAGGAGGAGGAGGAGAGGGTGGGGCGCTGGGTGTGAGCTGGAGGGAGGGGAGTGATCGGGTGTGAGATCAGATGAAGTGGGTGTGCAGCGGAGAAGAGAGCAGCCTCGCGTAAACGCTGCTTCTTTCTTAAATTGCCTTATTTTATTTATTTTATGCCTTTTTTGATATGCGTACGTGGTTCGGGAGGCGTTGAACACCTGGGACTCGTACCACTTTGCCGAGCGTTGCTACCTGACCATTAACATGTGGGACGTCCGCGTTTGGGCCCAAATGTCAGTGACAAGTGTAGATGTGTCCACGTGAGAGAGGGTCACGACAGCACGGTGGGGCCCGTCGACGGGCTGCAGCTGCTGGGTGGGTCCAGGGGTACAATGTAGGCTGAGATTTTCGGTTGGGCCGGATGTCAGTGAATGTTGAGAAGGAGCCCCCCTTAAACATCCAAGTTTGAATTCTATCATCTTCAACCATCCACGATGACCATGTTAGTTGAAAAGTGTTCTTTTCATTTTGATTTCCATAAAGGCCTTTGGATATGGTGATCAGGTGTGTTTGGATGCACGAGAATGACGACAATGACACTGTACCAGTTTGCCGACGAGTCCGTGTCACCGACATCCATTGAACCATGTGTATCTGTTAGTGAATGTATGACATGAGATATCACGTCGATGAGTGGCTAGTACGAGACGCAATCGTCGTGGTAGCAGCTGCTCACATCGATGACGTAGATGCCAGTGTTATTCATGTTGGATGCATAATGTATGATTGAGAAGATTTTCCTTTGTTATATTGTAGCTAATTCCATATACTAGGCTATCAATTGGTCAGCTGCATTTAACCAGATTCACACATTTGATTTGATTCAATCATCTGTATACCGATCGGATGCATTTCTGGATGATTTGTAAATCCATTAAATTGTTCTGTTCATCATAAAGATAATTAGGTGATAATGCTTCACATACAACTCATTTGTACAATTGTATATTACGACAAGAGATCGAATGTTACGACAAAAGATTTAATGATTTAAACCACCATCAAAATGATTTAAATCATTGAATATCTAGTGGCATAACTTGGTCGCACAAGCAACTATAGTTAATAGTGCACGATCAACGTTCATGCATGTTTTTTTGTTTTCTTTCCTATTGTATATATGGTTATGTTTTATTTTGATAGCACATTCCCCTCCCGCCCACATTTGGAAATCGAATTAACAAACCTTGGTTCCTTCTCGTATGGTTCCAAAATGTGTTCAGTATTTCACATGTCAATAATCAATGAGTAATGCTATACATACGGTTGGACTGAACCACCTAGCAGTACGACCAATACTGATCACCGGAGGTAAGCAGGCTCAAAACTTGGATTAACACTAGTCGTACGGGTAGGTCGAACGACCCATAACATTTTCGTTAATCAATCAGACACAATTGTACATCAAATAGACCAGAAAGGAAACTATGCTCACAGTTCTCATGCGACATTCTCAAATTCTGATATTATGTTTCGATTTACACACATTACAACTATCGTGGCTCCCACTTGCGACTATATCCATATGGGAAGACGCAAGACGGTTTAGGTATGCTTCTTTTGGTGCGATACTTTTTCACACTCGAGGTATTTTACAAGATTGTTCGGACTCAACGTTATTTTCTGTTGGTGGTAAATGGTAATCACCAGAAGCTATTTGAACAAAAGGAAGATCTTCAGTCGCTGATGATTCCGCTTTCCAGCAGGAGAGGCGGAATGATCGTCGCTGCACAACACCGCGCGCTAGATAGATAACGTCTTCAGTCTACTTGACGCTCCACTTCCTTCCTCCCATGGCGACCTCCACCGCCTGTGCTCTCCTCCCCTCCCCACTCCCTCCTTCCTTCCTCCGCTTCCCCGCCCGCCGCGCCGCGTTCGGTGTCCGTCCCCTCTCTAAGCCACCCCGGGCCGGCCGGCCGCGCCTCCAAGCGCCGCCACCGCCGCCTCCGCCAATGGAAGAGGTCGCTGAGGAACAGGATGCCACCCCTCCGCTCAGGCTGCTCGAGCCGCCGCAGGAGGAGGACCCCTTCCCGCCGGAGGTCTTTATATTTCTTGTCAACAATTGTAATTTTGTCCCTCGGTGCTTCGAAGTACTGCGAAAGCTGTGATTCTGCTGCCGATTGTGTGTCAATTCCGGTCATGGCACTGAACTTTTTGGCTTTGTTGTGTGTGCATTGCATTACATACACAGATGGAGCCGGCGGACCCTGATTTCTACCGGATAGGATATGCGCGGATGATGCGGGCGTACGGGGTTGAGTTCTTGGAAGGGCCTGATGGTATGGGCGTATATGCTTCCCGGGACGTGGAGCCACTCCGCAGAGCAAGAGTGAGACATTTCGGTTCTTATTAAACCTCTAGCAGTGTTTAACCAACTGGAGATTTTGGTCACTCATTTGAATGCAATTGGACCTTCTTCACCACATGTGAATTTTGGCACTTGTTTCCACATTGGCACATTAGTACATGTCTTGCTAACGTGAGATACCCATATCAATTTATCTGCTGTACAATTACCACTGGAAATCAATTGATTTACTATACTGCTTACCTACTGGTGTCAAAATTAATGACCTACAGTAACAATATTGCTCACATTTAGTTTTCCTGCATGCGAGTCTTATATGTTAATTCTTTATCTTAATGATGCAGTATCATGGTTTTATTAAAACAGTGGTGAATGATATATTGATATTCTTCAATCAAAGGTATAATAATTCTACTTGATCAATCAGGTGATTATGGAGATCCCATTGGAGTTGATGCTGACTATAACTCAAAAGAAACCCTGGATGTTCTTCCCCGACATTATCCCGCTGGGCCATCCTATATTTGACATTATCGAGTCAACAGATCCTGAGGTAGAAGGTTGCAGTGTTATGTTGCAAAGAGAAACCAAACTGTTAACTTTCACTCATCTATTTTAATGTTTAGATAGTTAAACAATCACATCATATTAGTTAGTTATAATGGAATTTTTCGGTTACACAATACACCCTGGAACAAGTCTGGAGCGCTCTAGTGCTGCGTGTTGAGGTTCCAATTATATGGGCTTGATTTTAGCATCCGAATAAAAGAATATGTATCTTTCTTGTAGGAACTATACATTGTGTAATTGAGACAATAGGCCAGTCTGATCAAACATAAACTCATAATTATCACCGTTACCTTAGAAGAAGGAATTTTACTAGCTTTATATACTCCAGCTCTGTTTTCTTCCTTCATTGAGTGTCAAAACTTCATAGTGATGTAGGCTGGAATCTAATATTGTTTGCATTTCTCTTGTCAGACAGACTGGGATCTACGATTAGCTTGCCTTCTTCTCTACGCATTTGATGTGGAAGACAACTTTTGGCAGTTGTATAGTGATTTTTTGCCAAGTTGTGATGAATGCACCAGTTTGCTTCTTGCACCAAAGGTATTCAAAAGCTAAATAAAACTATACTTCTGCGTCGCCTTTCTTTTCGGATGGAAGCTTCATATGCCTCATTCTGCAGTTTGAATGAGTTTACATGACTGACTTGCTAGGAGGATCTAATGGAACTAGAAGACCAAGATCTTGCCTCACAAATGTTAGAACACCAGCAGCGGGCAATTGACTTTTGGCAAAAGCATTGGGTACAGTGCCGTATTATTTTAGCAGCTTTGCTTGCTAAGGCTCCTACACTAACTTATGGGTAATATCCAGGACAAAGCAATTCCTCTAAAGCTAAAGCGCCTTGCCCCTGACCATGAAAGATTTCTCTGGGCATTGAGTATTGTTCAGTCTCGTTCTGTCAACTTGAAGATGAGAATGGGGGCCTTTATTCAAGATGCAAATGTGCTAGCTCCTTATGCGGGTAATTTTTTAAATTTCCCACTGATATTTATTGTTTCGACCTGTATTAAGTATAAAATCAACAATAATATGCTAGTGAATGAGCCTGATAGATGATAATCACAGAAATATGGTTCAATCATGTACTTCCATTGATAGTTTTCACCAGGGCCTTTCTTATTTGTTCCTTCCAGTCAGGAGTTTCTATTATTCACCTTAGAGTAAAATTTTAGTCTTCTGACTGCTCACACATGTTTTAATTTCTGATTAAATCCGAATCCAAATCGTGGCTTGTCTTTTCTTTCCAGATATGTTGAACCACTCACCTGATGCTAATTGCTTCCTGCATTGGCGTTTCAAAGATAGAATGCTTGAAGTTATGATTAAGGCTGGACATGCTGTCAAGAAAGGAGACGAGGTACTGCTTAGAATGTAGACTGTGCTTAACTTCTTCTGAGCAAATGGTTACTTGGTTGATGCCATATTATAAATTACTGAAGTCAAGTTTCCTGTTTCGATGGATTTATCAAAATCGTACAAGCTGCACATGCACTTGGTCGTAGATCTTGTGGTTGTTCTTTTAAGTCACTGACAACTAGTTACTGTATTTTCACTAAACTGCTAGTAGATCTAGCTATATTTGTTTTTAAAAATAATCATGCTAGCTAATTGTCATTTGATTACTTGATTTTCTCCAGTCTCAGATTGTGTTAAAATTGTGAGTTTTCTACTATCCAGTATGGCGGTAGAATTTTTTTTTGTGTGACCTTGGTTTATTCATCTCAGTTAAAATAAAATAATAGTATTCTCAATTTCTCATAAAAGCTTTTGTTTTCAAATTTTCAAGCCAGATGTTCTTATGTTGCTCTTTGAATCATGTACAGATGACATTAGATTATATGAGTGGGGTGAACAGCAAGTTTATGGAAAGATATGGCTTCTCATCACCAACAGTATGCCCATATTACATTATCTTATTCAAATCATGTTTTCTTTAATTATTAATATGTATAAAAAACTGAAATGCCATTTCGTACAGCATTTGATGTGCCACTTTTGGAACGACTGACATCTTACATTGCCTGCATGTGCAAAACAATTTCTGTAGAATCCTTGGGAGCTTATAAATTTTTCGAGCGATGCAAAGATTCATATGGATTCCTTCTTATCAATCTTCAATATTGCCGGTTTGCATGATGAGCTGTATCACAATTGTAGGAACCACTACGCATTTCTTACTTTGATCCTGTGTTTGTTAATCCATAACTTTGATTTAAACCTTTATGTTTGTGTTTGTTTTCAGCTGCATTACCCTCAGTAGCAGCAGACTTTGTGGACGGTGCAGTGGTAGCAGCAGCGAGAGCATTGCCAACATGGTCAGATGGTGATGTTCCTGCAATACCGAGCGTGGAAAGAAAATCTGCTCAGGTGCTGCAAGAGGAATGTCGGCAAATGTTGGATTCTTTTTCAACCACTATTCAACAAGACCAGGAGATTTTAGGTGAAGTACTTCATGCATGGTTATGCAGCTTTTTTAGCGGCTTTGTGGTTCTGTGGGAAACTTTCAGCAGAAACATACTGATGTCTGACTTATGTTCCAGATTCTGAAGTGCATATCAGCAAAACACGGGAAATCGCAGTCAAGTATGTGCGGAGTACCTATTTCTCTTATGATAATATTGCACAATTCCAGATTCTCTTATGATATCATATTTTCCCTTTGAGCTTATGTGTGATTCACGGAACTTTCTCATTCTTTTTTTTTTTTCAACTCTTAGAGCTTATATATAAGAGAAAGTTTAAACTTTCACTGGATTGGATATGTTCGGTACTACACCGAAAGTTCTCTAAGCTATTGACTTCATTCTGCACTAGGACTAGGATTTGATTGTATGCTAGCAAACTCAGTGATAGTACAGTTGCATAGGTACTAGCTTAGATGTTTAGTATATAGCTAGGCAGGAGTTACTAGCGTGCAGTTCAGTTCGTGCTATAGGTCTCCTTAGAAATTATTAGATGTTGGAGGGTTTTGAAGGGCATTTAGCCACCCCGTTTCTAGGTGATTTTAAAGGATTTCAGCAGTATCTGTAGGTTAGCAGAGGATCCCATAAAGGCACCAAGATGAAGCACTAAGATGTGACTGGGTTCAGTTAAAAAAAAAAGGAAGCAATATTTTTTTGCCGTTTACTTAAAAAGGTGAAATAACGTTCAATTGCTGTACATTCCCGTTTTAAAATAAGCTTATAAACGAAGGATCCAGGCATTCCTTCTCGTGGTTCCAGTGCCACAAAATGATGGTAGGTTTCAGGGTTTATCCAGTGCTTAAAACACACAACAATAGTGCACTTGCCACCAGTCATCTTGAATCAGTCGCTGCCAAGTAAACAATGTGGACATAGTGGTACCTCGTTTTTTCTTTTTGAACATGACCTAGTTGTAACTGGTGGCAAAGCAAGAAGGTTGAACTATTCATATCCAAGCATGAATTAGCTGGCTGCTACTACAAATGATTGTCAGGTATATACGTATATGGAATATTAAAAGTGAAGGGGAGAAAGCTTTTCCATATGCACCAAATCATGCAAATAAATTTTCAGCGAACTCACTTAGCAAACCGAAGGCACCGCAAACACAAGCAATGCCGTTCGTGGATTTCTCTAGCAAAGCAAAATGTGGCTATGACAGTACCCATCCGTTCCAAAGGACACTCGACTCAACCATACTTGGCCAAAAGAGGAGGCAAAATACACAACTGTCTGCAAATTAAAAACCTGTACAAGTACCTTCGGTATCGAGTTTATCTGCAACTTGAACTAGCTAGGACAAGGAAATGAATGGGCAAACCCTTTCTAACACCAAGCAGGAAAGGCCAAAACACAAGAGAAAGCAAATTAGCTTGATATCATGACTAAAATGGAAGAAAACATATCAACCTAACATTCTACATAGATCCTAGCAAGATTTTGGCAATGCTTTGTTGAGAGCTTTTTTTTCTGCAGAACACTAGTCACTGGATCAGAGTCTTCTGGTCCGTGTAGCAAGGTAACAGCATGAATACTACAAGATGCTTGGCACTTGAGCTGAGAGTTTTTCCTGCAATTCTCTAATCTTGGAGCAGAGCTCCATCTTCTGCTCCTTATAGTTCTGAAGAAGGAAGTCCTTCCCTTCAATAACTTCCTTCAGCTCACCGACCTCTTTCTTTAGCATCTCCAACCTCTCTGCCTCCGCTTTCCTCTTTTCTGTACCATTACAATGTAACTCAGGGTCATCAACACTGCTGTCAGAATAACCATTAACATGCCCATTGGTGCCATTTGATTGCCACTGTCCAGCTTGAAAAGGCTTATCATGTAAGAGAGCTTCTGCAACACAATGATCTGCAATGATCTTCCTCAGATGCTGAATCTCTCTCTCAGACTCAAACAGATCTCGGTTTGTGGCATCCAGTTGAGACTGCAGATTGGTGTTCTGTGTCACCTGGATGGAGAGAGAGTTTTTCAGATCAGCAATCTGTGCTTGCATATCCATGATCATCTCATCACGTCTCTTAAGTTGCTGCCTCAACTTCTGTATGACCTCTCTCTTGCTATAAATGTCAGATCCTGATTCTGAAACGGAGGGCGATCCTGAGCAGTTTGAGTACTGAAATGTTTTACGAGGATCTTCAAGCCGGTCAGGTGATGTTGACCACATGACACCACTGTTCTCTTTGCTTGATTCCGGACCTGGTATCTTCAGAAGAAGGTTCGAGGGTTCAGTTGATTTAGATACAGGACTTGAAGGTGCTTGCTTGACTTCCACTCCACCATCTGCATGCCCTACACATGATGAACATGGATAATTTTTAACCCCGTCTTTTGCCTCAATGCAAGTGTGAAGTTATTAAGGTGCATGGCATTCTATATGTAGAATTACACGCCTGTATTTCCGAATCATACCATAGTCACCTTTTTTTCGTATTTAGTGCCAACTGAAGAAGTTCAGCACCATGTAAGGCACACGGTTCTCTGGTAAGTTGGGCATTGGCAACAGAATGTAGTACTTCTCTAGTAACTTTTGTTTTACATTAGGACAGTAATTAATGAACTAATTTAGCTCAATAATTCTTTGGTTAACAACCAAGCAGAATTTACCTTTAAGTCTTTCTTCAGTTTGTTAGAGAGAAGCATAACTACAAGAAAGATTTCTTTATCTCTATGGATACCCAATTTATTTCATATGTAGGTTTGGTGTCATTGTTTCGCTTGCCATTTTTGTAGCTTCAAAAGATGGACAAGTTTTCAAACTCCGTACTCTTGAGAATACTAAGGTACAGAAAATCACTTGACATACCACAATAGCATCTGGTTTGGTCACTGAATCTGTAGAAATCGGAGTGCAGTTCACATACTCCGCGTCTTCTTTTGGCTGCAAGTTTGCACATTCAGCACTCAGCAACAGGCATTTAGAAAATTTAAATTGTGATGAAGGCTACACTGCAAATGGTAAGTATAGACCTTTGGAGGCACTGTTTTTCTGCTTGGTAACGAACAGCTGCTTCAATTTGCACCCAAGTCTGACTGAAAGCGTGCTAAACAAAACTCCACTTGCAACAAGAATCCAGTTTGGTCCTCCTCCTTGGACATGATCAGCTTTTTGTGCCTTCTGTATGCTCCCACTATTCTTAGGATTCATCCTAGGAACCACCAATTTCGTGAGCCGGCGTACGGCTTGTTGGCCTAGATATATAATATGGATAACAACGTGGTAAGCAAGGCAGTTCCAATGTTTGTACAGGAGAAAGAAATGGTTCAGCTACACAAAGATGCACCCCAGAGACAACTGCGGTGTAATTTCGTTGCTTCTGAAATAATGAAATTTCGAGGGGCGTCCCCTGCCCTGCCAAAAAAATAAAAATAAAATGCACCCAAGAGTTTGATGAGATGATTAATGATTTTTTTTTTCAACACAACGCCTTGGATTACACGATGATGAATGAATGGGCGGATATAACTATAGGGCATCTGAATTTAAGGGGGCAAAGTCTGAATTTAAGTACAAAAACAGATGATGCCGCCAAGCTGCTAATGCACCTCAGTATCACAAATCTGAATAAGAACATGCGGATGGATCTGCATAGTGCCGAAGTGAAGGTCTCACCGGCCAGTCACCCTTCGCAGACCGGGAAAGTCGCCGCCCCCCACCTGCGCCGCTCCCTGCGGCAAGCAGGTCCCCGTCCCCGCTGCCTGCCGTCTATGCCGCGCCCGGTCACCTCTCGGCCCCGCGCGGCTTGCACGCCGCCTCGGCGCCGCGGGGACCGCCTTGGCCACTGGCCGTGCCGCCGCCTGGCGTGAGCCGTGCGCAGTGAGCGAAGTGAGGGATTCGGATTCTGGGCTCACGTGACCCGCGCGTGATTGTGCGACTAAGCTGGGTGAGGCCGCTTTAAGGTTTGGGCTCGCGTCGTATGAGGGGAGTGGGCCGGTTCGTTCTGTTGCGGCCTGTTTAAGAAAGCATGACTGCATGAGGTGAGGCTGGGCTGGAAGAGGATCAACTGGGAAGAAAAAACTGCAGTGTATGGTACTTCAATTTCGCGAAGAAGACTGACATCCAAATGACCACAAGAATTCTCCATTCAGATCAATGAAACTAGTTCAGCCTGCTTACGAATACAACTTCAAAAAGGTTCCAATCATTCAAGCCTTCATGTTCATACATGAAATAGATCAGCATGACACTGCAAACACACTCTTAATACAACCTAAATACAAAAGGTGAGGATGCAAGATGGAAAAGATGCCTCTGCTTAATACAAGAGCTTCTCTGTAGTGTGACAAGTTTCCCAGCTGTCAGGTGTCAGAGCAGGAAGCTCCTCATTCCAAGATAACTGGAGCTCCTGCAGCTGGGCTTAAGGGTACCTTAAGCTTTTCCACCAAGTCCAAGTCTCGCCATTTCGCTGTCCTTCGTCTCCGTGGAGGCCTTCTGCAATCCTCCTTTCCTTGTCCGTGAACTTATCACAATTTCAAGCTCCTTTTTGCGACAGTGCCACTTCAATCATGGAGGAACACCAGGTTCAGTTAGTGTCACGACATGGCAGAAGAAAATGGGAAGGAAATAATATAGTGGCAATAGAAAAATGTGCGATAATGTAACACGTAGCACCTACCTTGGATAGTCTCTCCTTAAGCTTTGCTCTTGTAGGTACTACCACCTGTGTTGGCCGAGCATCTGATTTTTGTGGCAGCAACTTTCCAGGTTTTGATTTCGGTTTTGACTTCTTCGTCCCTCGAGGCTGTATTTTCTTTCTCTTGGCTTGAAGCTTCTTGGCTACTATTTTTGTCATTGCCTTCTTAAGCTTTTTGATTATCCGTTCTCTTTCTTTGTTCCACAGAAACATAGACATCATCTCCAACTTTATCTTATCATAGCTATCCCAATCAAGCTTATCTTGGCTGTGATCACCTTCTTTCGCAGCTTCAGCTATACTATTTAACCATACTTGCAGAAGCTTCTTTCTTGATTTCACAGAAACCATTCGCCTCTCCCAGATCTTCCTTAAGGCAGCACTTATCTTGGCTTTGCTCGCTTGTCTGAAAAAAGAAAAGATCAAAGACAACTTGTTTTACAATCGGCACAGCTATATTATTAGACATCATTTACTGATTCCACATAAGAAAAGCAGAAAAGCACCTATGTCGCTGGCGATGCCCTAACATTTTCTCCCTAACCTGAGATTAGACAAGAAAGATGGGAGAGGTTTAATTGAATCGTCCCAGATACATCACGATTCATAGCGAAGTAGCTCTTGGATAGATGCAAGAGCAGCAAGGGAACTTTTCTTACATGACATCACCTTGGGATTTCTCAGAGCTTCAGCAGTACGTTGCCTGATAAGCTTCTTGTGCTCTACAAGAGAATGACATAATTCTCATTGAAAGGAAATGGCACACAATTGCGTTGAATTGTAAAATGTTTGTGAAATGTGGGTAATACCTTCACTCCATTTCCTGCCTTTTGTCCAAGGAACCTTTCCCTTGTTTGCAGCACCAATCTTCCGCCTTCTCTCGATTTCCTTTTTTGACAAACCAGGGTAATAAGCATCATCTTCTAGACTTTGCGGCTGATGAAGTTGATGATGTAGCCCTTGCTTCGTCAAGTCACTTTGTGCACATGAAAATGATACTGAGAAAGAAGAATTATGGGGCGGTTGTTCATCCATCTCGTTGGCCAATTCTTCGCAAGCTAGCTCTTTCAGTGATGACTGGGGCAAAATAAACACTCTATACTGAATTAATTGGCTTGGTTCTTGAAATTTATTCTGTAGCAAAGTTGGCTTCAACAATGTACAGCACTTGTAACAGGAGAATGTTATTCTTGATGGACTGCTAGCACCATGCTCGAAGTTCATTGAAACGTATGCCCTGTACCACATTTTGAGTCAGGAAACCAGAGGTTAAATTACAGGACATATATAATAGAAAGCTAATTAGTCAGCTACTGTCAGTCAGTTTTCTATGGGTCCAAATGTTCTACTAATTCAGTAGGAGAGCCTCTGGCTGCATGAAGTTGAATAATGTCAAGATAGTTTCTACTACAATTGAATTAGTCTACAAGACTGCGTCGCTCGCCGTCCCCGCACACTGCGTCGCTGGAGTCGCCCAGCAGCTACAGCTCCCCTTGTCCCTACGGACCCTAAACCTAACCGCATTCTCCGTATGGCATCCATGGCAGGTAGTATACATCATAGTACGGAAGGTAGAACAAGAGAATCCCTGGATGTTACCTGGCACAGTGGACGGCGGCGGCCATTGTTCCGCAGACTCGCGCCGTCGCCGAAGACGAGAGGACGAGCAGCCGGCCGCGAGTGAAGTGGCGGATGGCCTTATCCAGCGTCCGTTGCCTGCGCTTCGGTCTATGAAGAGGTATGGTTTGGGGCCAATCCTACACTTACACGGGCCAGATCCTCAACAACGCTTGCAGCCTATACTGACTGGACCTCCACTAAGATAACTGCGTGAGCCCACACGGGTCCTCCATCCACGGCGCGCGATCGCGTTCTGGCCTGGCGCGCGAGCCGCGACCAGCGCGGCGGCGGGCACCTCTCTCTCTCGACGCCGGCGACGCCTCCCTCTCCCGGTACGGCGATTCG
This sequence comes from Eragrostis nindensis, assembly GCA_012490785.1. NCBI lineage: Eukaryota > Viridiplantae > Streptophyta > Magnoliopsida > Poales > Poaceae > Eragrostis > Eragrostis nindensis. Next base: position 220,176 of record JAAXCT010000747.1, on the reverse strand, counting down.
ATCCCCATTTACGCCCTAGTTTGTCTTCTCGTCCTCATCTCCCTCCAGCATTTGGCAAAGCACCGGCAGCCTGACCCCTCATTTCAGTGTTTCCTCGCAGACCCTTGCCGCCGCCCAACGCTCCCCCCCACCCCCCCCTCCCCCCCGGTGCACTCCACTCCGACCACCACGCGCCGACGCAATCGACGCGTTCCTCGTCACACCTGCCGCTGCTGCGCTTCGGCTTCAAGTGTAGGACGCGCGCCTCTCTCTTCTCCCCTCTCTCATGTCCAGGATGTCGTACTTCGTTGATGGTTGTTTGAGCTCACGTCTCTGCCAATTTTCGTTTCAGTTACGCTTCTCCCGATTAGTGTTTTATTGCTTAATCTGTATCTGATACATGGGTAAAACCAAATCTACAATACCTTTTTCTTCTGTGATGGATGTTTGAGCTCACATTTCTGGCAGTTTTGGATTAGGTTACGCTTCTCCTGATTTATTTTAGGAAGAATATTACGCGGTTGGTGTTTGATTCTTTAACCTCTGCAACTTGGATGAAACTAAACCTCTCAACATGTTCTTTGCTTCATTATTGGATGTTTTCCTTGAAGAAAAAATGTTAACAGTGAAGTTTACATTTCTGAAAACCCTATCGTGGCTACGATGATATGAGTTTATCACTTTTCTTGTACTACTTGGAACTAACTACGGCTCTTGTACTTCGTCTGATGGATGTCTGAGTTTACATTTCTGTAAATTTTCAATATCCAATTCATTTGCTGCACGTCCTACGTGATTAGGATTTTTTTTAATTTTTTTTTTTTTACTATCTCGACACACACTTGCATTGCAGTCCTTACCACACTACCTCCCCACTGGTGTTGCATTGTGACCGCTACTCTCTACTCTTAGCATGTCGGAGTCAGACGAAGAGCGACCGTCCTGCTGTTGCTCCAAGACCAAATGCGTCCAACGGTATGTGCAAGGAGATATTGTTGTCTTGTCAGGTGTTTATTTGTCTTTCTGCTCATCCTCTAATTTTGACTCGTTTTTACATTGTGCGCGGCCATTGCTCGTGTTTCAGAAGGCGCTACTATTGTTCAGAGAAGTGCCAGTGCCAGGGCTGCAGGAACACTGAAGGCAACATGGCCTATGTGGAGGAGAAAGTTGATCTGATCCTGATGAAAAATCCTCATGCTTTCGATCGCAAGGTTGCGGTTCAGGAGGCCACACAAATTCCTGCTGCTGTTCAGGAGGCAAAGCAAGAGTTTGCGCATAGTTATAGCGCATTGCCAGTAAGGGTAACGTATGTGTCTTCATTCTTGCATCAGTCCAATTGACTCGCTGCTGATTAACTTGGTCATTTGCTAGTTCCAGGGCGATAAGAAACTGAGTGATGTCAAGGGGTGCAGCTGCCAGGAGATCAAGTGCAGCAACATGAATTGTGAATGCTTCAAGGTGTGGTGTGCGTATAGATGCATCGTGTTTCTTATTCATTATTATCCGATAATGTTTAATCCTTGCTTGATGGTACTAAGCTTAACTGTTGGCTTTTGTCTTGAAGTTCATGGTCGGGTGTACTGAAATAGGCAAGTGTGAAGAGTGTGCTAACAGTTTTGGTATCAAATGGAGTGAGTAAACTAAACAATACTCTGTTCTTTCTGTATTCCACTGTTTTCTTTTATCATCAGCTCTTTATCTAACCTTCTTTACACAAAATCAGGTGACTCTATCATCAAACCAGAGATCATCAAATATGAGAAGATTGATACCAGTGGCATAACCAGTGAAGCAATTAAGATGGAAGATCACACGCAATCTGAAGAAACTTCGAGTTCTTATCCAAGCAAACGCCCAAGAGTAACTGGTTCTTTTATCATCAAATCTGAGCAGGATGATACCAGTACCATAACCAATGATGCAGTTAAGATGGAAAATCCCACGCAATCTGAGGACTCGTCGAGCTCTGATCCAAACAAGCACATGTGAACCTGGGTAAGTTTCATTTCTGTCACACCTTATCAAGCTCATGTTTCAAAGAAATTGCAAACGCAGTATATGCTGATTTTTTTTCCGTAATCTGTTCAAGAGAAACACTGATAATCTGCCCCTTTGTGTATTTACAGCAGCCTTCAGAAAATGATACTACTACGCCCTGAGGACGAACGCCACTTTCTGTCATGCATCTGTAAATACGACCAGGTTCAGTATTTCGTTTCCATTTGAAAACTGAAAGGACGGTGAGAACTTGCTCCATGTACCCTTCGGACCTCAACATGCACTATGTTGGGATTGATAAGCCTCAACGGCTTCAGGGGACTTGGTCGAACTGATCTACCACAGAACGTATTGACATAGGTACAGACAGTTTTCAGTTGTCATGTCATATGGGTTACTATCCATACTGCCTGTGCCTGGATACTGCTTCTCGTTGCTAATAAGAACTCAGACACGTAGTCTTGTCAGTGTTTTTGTTTCTGAATCTCTTTTATGTGAGGAAACTTTTGATGATTTTTTAAACAAGACTAGAAGTTCTGCATTAATGACTGATGAGAGCTCAAGTAGTACAAATGCGTTGTCGTGTATCAGAAGCCTCAATGGGGATATTATTGACAAAAATAAACAAGCACTACATTACAGTCCCCCCCCCCCCCCCCCCCCCCCCCCCCCCCCCCCCCCCCCCCCACACACACACACACCCACACCCACACACTTTTTTTTTTGCGGGTACAGTCACAATCACTCTTTGTTGCTGGTAACACGGCACAATACCAGTAAACTAGAATAATGGCAACAAAAGACACCTGTATATCAAACCAATATCCCCTGTATAGTTAAGAACGCTCGTTTTTATGCTATCACCGAAATACAAAACTCTTCTTTTAGCGAGATCGGTCCAGACCGAGGCTTGCGCTGAGCCATCTGCAGACATCGTCCATTTCCTCAGGGATGGTATAGTGGCCCAACCTGCATCGTCATCATCAGAAAAGTCCACTAAGCTTCGTATAATCTCGGGTGGTAAAGAATGCAATTCTTATGTAACTTATGCAAGCATATGTACCCGTTGTAGGACTTGAAATAAAGATATGAGAATCCTGAGCTTCTTATAATCTCAGCTGATCGCTCGCCATCCCTGTAGATGACAACATCGTCCGCTGCAAACACAGAGGATTTAGAAACTTATTGCCTATCAGGTAGTACATATTGGATTACGGGGTCACTTGTATCAACAGTATTTTTACCTTTTCCATGGCTAAGCAGGATGGGCAAGGATGCAGCTCTTCTTGCAGCAATGTGTGAGCTCTCCATCTTGCCCCTCAGGGTCCTAATAAACATCAAGTACATCAGGATTCAGGAAAGAAGGAATAATAGTAGCAAGTGTTTGACAAAAAGTGAACTCTCCAATGATGTAAAATTAGACCTTGAGCAAGGGAGCCAGCCACTTAAACTGATGACTACGCTGAGTGTGATTGGGTAGGGGATACCGCTTGTGAATTTGCCATGAGCATAGCATGCCGCGGAGTGAAGGGCGACGGTGGCACCCATGCTGAAACCGCCGATCCCAAGCTTCACTGCACTCACATATTGTGAACATCAATAGAATGAATAATCGGGAGCGTAGTATATGACATGTGTATTGCTTCATATAGCTTCATTAACTTTACTACTTGTGCTTAGCTACTTTATATTTATCTTGAGATTAGTACCATCAGACGGTTCAGACGATAACAGGTTTGCAATGTGTGCAGCTGAAGCATCCAGTCCCTCAATGTCATCGCGGCCATCTACGGAAGTGTCTTCAACATCAAACCCTGTTTCAGTTCCAGAAAATGGTGGTCAGGGTCCTCTCTTGCCCAGCTTCAGAGTACAGATAATGGTAACCCTGCAGTCCTGCTACTTTGCAGAGTTCATATTGTGTGAAGCATTGTGTTACAGCCTTCTTTTTTTTCCTAAGTTCGATGGAAGAAACTCACATGCAGTGCAGGGAAATCCACCGAAAGCTGTGACAGGCCGGGTTGCTGCCGTGAGGCATATCCACTTGATCTACACAACACAAAAAGCTTCAAGGTGAATAAACTTACTTGCGGTATAAACAATTACCATATATACCCAAGCTACCGAGCATGATAGGATACACTGTTCTGAAGAAGATTACAAATACTGAGACTATTGATTGTGTGATGGTTGTAGGAATAAGAAAACGTGTATCTAAATCTATCGATGTGATTCAAGTACAAGGCATTGATGCTTACATTTGGCAGGGGAAGGGAATCCAGGAGCTGGGACCAGCTGAAAATGCAGAATGATTATAGAAGGAAAATGAAAGAAATTAGTTCCCTGTATTAGGAAAAGCATCGCTGCAGCAACTGGTAAAGATATTCCGTTCCAGGTCATCTTAAACTTTGTAGATTGCAACACATTATACAAACAGCACGTGTTTTCTGAAAGTACAGGTAACATAAAAATGTGCAGAGTGGAGAAAAGAACATCTGAAACTAAAGAGTGACACATAACACTGTAAAAGAACAATTCAGCAGGGAACCAAAACTTTCACAGCAAGTTGAGCAGGTAGCCTTCATTTCTTAGCTAAAGAGAGTATATAATTAGAAACAGATGATAAAGTAACTTGTAAGTAGCCCAGATGCTGAGGTTTGCTTTGGCATCAGGAAACTATGCTAAGTGGGTAAAGATCGTCTGAAGCTGAACTGGTTCATATTAAACTCAGAAAAGACTCCGACAAATGCTTAGTACTAAAGTGAAAGTATTCTTCATGCTAACTATCATAAACTAGGCTTAGTACTAAGCAAAAATGTCTGCTAGTGGATGACAAGACCAAGATACTGCGAATTGGTTGCTTGTCATAAACTCTGATGTTCTTTAAATGGTTTGTATAGACAGGGAATCGGAAATGAGGAATCTTTCCTGTAATTTACGGTTCTCCAATAGTCATATGTTATTAGCCCGATTTTTTACAATATTTAACATCAAGAAGTATTTGACATTACACATTCACTCTGAATGGAAGTGAAAGAGCATTATCAGTGTCCTTCGCGGTGCAGAAGGTGGTTAGGTATGCAATTAGGGTTACAAAATTATGTACTTTGATCAAAAGAATACTAGGAATATATGACGGACAGACAAAAAGGAGGCCACTTGAATCATTTCTAGCAAAAGGGTGCAAGGGAATAAAGTGTTCGCAGAGACACTGCAATAATATAGTTCCCTCCCTTCTGTTTTATTGACAAGTGTTGTTTCTTGCATTTGAGCAAACACACAAGATAACATTCAATGATCAGATCATTTGAGCAAACAACTATTAGCCGAGCAGTAAGGTGGCACCTTGCACCATTGTCACCTAGGCCATGGAGCCACACAATGGTGGCTAGGTGCCGTCCCTTTGGCCTCACCACGTATGTCCTCCCGTAGTCAACTCTCCTACCGCTTCGTCCACCTGTATTCGATCATCCATGCTAATTCTTTTGGACCAATGGTGGATCAGAGCATTAGGATAGTGGAGAATTAGAGGGGACAATTTACCAGAAGAGCTGCTTCCGTAATAGCTCATTGTGTATTATCTTCTTCAGTTCTGCAACAAGTGAACTATGTACTAAATACCGATGCTTCTGAGCTCAGGTAGACCCTGTAAGCTCTGAACTCTGAAAGTTTGGAAGTATATGAACTACACAATCCCAAATGGCCTGTATTTATAGTGAAAGCCTGGAGAGGGGAATATATGTTGAACAATTCCTTGAATCTGCATTGCACGAAAGTGTCTTTTTTTTTTTTTTTTTGCACCGTGCTTGCTGCAAGCTGTCATAGAGGAGCATGGGTTCTGGACAACTTATGGCAGGAGAAGGATAAAATGTTTAGAGGCTTGTTGGGGTTTGCACCTCCGAACATGGAGAGAGGGGAAATATGGAGAGGAAAGGGTAAGTGAGCAAATGGCCAAGAGTCCCTTCCCCCAAGCCCTTGGGCTCTATTGGTGGGGATAAATATTACAGATAAGTCTTTGGACTTTACAAATAGGTCTCTAGATGCTATAAATAAGTCCTTAGACCTTACAAATAGACCCCGGACCTACATACTGGCCTCTTTTATACATAAAATAGGGGTTCTAGCATATGGCACATATATAGCGATCTCCAACAGTAGCCCCTCAGCTATTTGGTCTAGGCTGGCACAACTAGACCTAATAGCTGTTTCTACTCAAAGAGGCCAAGTACAACTCAAACTCTAGTTCTAAGGATTTGTCCTAAGCAACTAACTCATGTGCGCCACACTAAAAACTCCATCCTAAAAATCCAGTGGGAAAAAAGGGTATGGAGAAAAGAGCACGCAGACACTTTGGGTTTATACACGTGTTGACTCTAGTTTTTGTATTTTGTAGCTTCATATGATGAAAGCTTCGGCTTTTATGATGATCCTCTATGCGTCAATAGCTTCACAAGAAACCTTTACTTGGCAAACTCGCTGCAAGTGTTGATGTAGACGGAGTAGTCGTAGTTGTAGCTGGAGTGATTTGATTCTCCGGCACCACCCCCGGTCGATGTAGACGAAGTAGTCGAAGTAGTTGTGGACGAAGGTCGACGCTGTTGGCGGTCGTTAAAACATGTTTTGACCACCAACTTACTGGTAAATAAAAAGCATAACACCAAAATTCTGTGCATAAAAGATAGGATTAATGCTACTCCACAAGTTTTGGTGGATATTTGGATGCAGGAGTGAATAATAGAAGAAAGTGGGCCCAGCCAGGGAAATTCCCTGGCCGGCCAGCCCCACCCTAGGCCGACCAGCCCCACCTGGTGGCCGCAGGCCCCGGCCTTCCTCCAGTGGGCTGGAAACTGGTCCACAACGTACAATTCAAGGCCTAACCCAGCGGATTTGCGCCGACTTACCAGAGGTGGGCCATTTGGGCCTTAACTTGGCCCCTACTGCAATTCTGCCGCCCCCACGAAGTAGCCGACCTTCAGACCGCCTTCAGGAGTGAATCAGGAGCGTTGAGGCAGAAGGCGGTGGCCAACCGCCACAGGGGACGGCCGGCCGGCCCCCCTACTTGGCCGGCCGGCCGACCTTGGCGCCACCGCCTCTCCAGCTTCGGCTATTTAATCCCCTATGTCCTGGAGAGGCTATAAATACCTCTGGCCGGCTGCAGAAACAATTCGCACCAACACACTTCATCCAAGTGTTCATTTTCTTGTTTAGTAGTTACTTTGGGAGTTAGAGTAGAGTAGAGTAGAGTGAGAGCTTTCTTGGGCTTCCGGAGTCTTCTCGGAGTTTCGGTATAGCTCTTTTGTATCCTTACTCTTTCGAGATATTCTTTTATTTAATATATAATTAGTTTTATCTTTATTTATTTCTTTTAGTAGTTCTTTTCTATTTAGTTTATTTATTCGGTTAAGTGAGTGCTCGTAGAAGTCTTGTTGTGGGATTCGTGATTGTTGGAGTAGACAAGTACGAGAGAGTGCCTTCGTCGGAGATGACGTCGGGAAATATGTGCTTGTTTATTCTTAGATAGGGCTGCTCCGTTGATCAAGAGTAGTTCCTCTAGGCGGGTTGTAAGCATGGCGCTTAGAGCTTGGCCTATGCACGTTTGGCACCCAACCCCACAGAGGATGGTAGCCGCGAGTGTATGTGACAGCTACACCGGTCTCTGTAATCCACCACGTCCGGGTTGGACTCAGCAGGGTCTTAATTATAGCGGATGGATCCCCAGGGTGAACTAGCAGCATCGGTTGCCTTGGCACTTTCGTGCCCCGAAATGACATGACTTGTATGTGTATGAGCTTAGCTAGAGTAGATAACCTTTGTAAACTTGACTGTTAGGAAGAGTAAATAATAGATAAACATACAGGTAGCCTTAACTCTATCTCGTTGCTCTCCCAAAAGTATACTACAGTTTATTTCTTTTATTACTTTGGATTGAAATGGTGTGTGCCACCCATATATATCATGCCAACTTACCCCGTCTCAAGTATAGTTGATACATTATTTCTTCTCCAAATTATTCAATGCATTGCTACTATTCAGCTCCCTTTTGCTCTACTTCCCTGCGGAAATATAAATACGATAACCCTGGAATACTCCAAGGTGAAATGCTACAATGGTGATCCGTGCGCTTGCGGAATTAATGAATTTAATTTTACCGCATAAGAACCGCCAACAGACGCCATGCCTCGAAGTCTTCTATCACGTGCATCAGGCAAGACTACGCCTTTTTTTGGTGATTTGATTCTCCGGTATTCACCTCTAGCCCCTCTTAGCTGGTGTTCGTGAGAGAAAGGTCCTGCAAGCTGCTTGATCTGGTAAAATGGAGAAGACAAAAAGTCAATGCTTAAAATGATGGTAAGCTCCTCAAGCTACAGTAATGGGAAAGGCAATAATCGGTGTTGAGGATTTTGGCAAGCCCCTCGAGCAAAAAAAATGTCTAAGGCGAATTCAGTGCTGAATTTGACAGCGAAGGCCTTGAGCCGAAACAATTGCAACAGCAAAAATCGGTGCCGAAAACTTTGGCGAGCCCCTTGAGCCGAAAAATAGCGAAGGCGAATTCAGTGCTGAATTTGACAGCGAAGGCCTTGAGCCGAAGAAATGGCGACAACCAAAAATGGCGAAAGCAAAAATCGGAGCCGACGATTTTAGTGAGCCCCTCGAGCCGAAAAAATGGCGAAAGCGAATTCAGTGCTGAATTTAACAGCGAATGCCTTGAACCGAAACAATTGCGACAGCAAAAATCGGAGCCGAAAATTTTGGCTAGCCCCTTGAGCCAAAAAACAGCGAAGGCGAATTCAGTGCTGAATTTGACACGAGACTCTCGACCTGAAAAAATGGCGACAGCAAAAATCGGAGCCGAAAATTTTAGCTAGCCTCTTGAGCCGAGAAATGGGAAAGCGAATTCAGTGCTGAATTTGACAGCGAGGCTCTCGACCCAAAAAAATGGCGACAGTAATAAATAGCGGAAGCAAAAATCGGAGCCGAAAATTTTGGCTAGCCCCTTGAGCCGAAAAATGGCGAAGGCGAATTCAGTGCTGAATTTGGCAGCGAGGCTCTCGACCCGAAAAAATGACGACAGCAAAAATCGGCGACAACAAAAATCGGAGCCGAAAATTTTGGCTAGCCCCTTGAGCTGAGAAATGGCGAAGGCGAATTCAATGCTGAATTTGACAGCGAAGGCCTTAAGCCGAAATAATTGCGATAGCAAAAATCGGCGACAGCAAAAATCGAAGCTGAAAATTTTGGCTAGCCCCTTGAGCCAAAAAATGGCGAAGGTGAATTCAGTGCTGAATTTGACAGCGAGGATCTCGATCCGAAAAAATGGCAACAGCAATAAATGGCGGAAGCAAAAATCAGAGCCAAAAATTTTGGCTAGCCCCTTGAGCCGAAAAATGCGAAGGCGAATTCAGTGCTGAATTTGACAGCGAGGCTCTCGACCCGAGAAAATGGCGACAGCAATAAATGGCGGAAGCAAAAATCAGAGCCGAAAATTTTAGTGAGCCATTCGAGTCGAACAAATGACGAAGACAAAAAATTGATGCCGAAAATTACAGCGAGTCCTGAGCCGAAAAAATGGCGAAGGCAAAAAATCGATGCCGGAAATGACGGCGAGCCGTTGAGCCAAAAAATGGCGACGGGAGAAAATCGATGCCGAATATGAAGGCGAGCTCTGAGCTGAAAAAATGGCGACAGGCAAAAATTCGATGCCGAAAATGACGGCAAGCCTTAGCCTAAAAATGAGGACATGCAAAAAAAAAATGATGCCGAAAATATCGGCAAGCCTGAGCCAAAAAAAAGACGATAGGCAAAAAATGGATGCCGAAAATGACAGCAAGCCCTGAGCCAAAAAAATGGCGGCAGGCAAAAATTGGGCCTTAGCCTAAAAATGATGACAGGCGAAAAATCGATGCCGAAAATGTCGGCAAGCCTAAGCCAAAAAAATAGCGACATGCTAAAAATCGATGCCGAAAATGATGGCAAGCCCTTTGAGCCGAGAAAATGGCGAAGGCAAAAAATCGATGCCGAAAATGTCGGCGAGCCTTAGCCTAAAAATGGTGACAGGTAAAAAATCGATGCCTAAAATGTCGGCAAGCCTAAGCCAGATAAACGACGACAGGCTAAAAATCGATGCCGAAAATGACGGCGAGCCCGTTGGGCCGAAAAATGGCGACGGGAGAAAGTCGATGCCGAATATGAAGGCGAGCTCTGAGCCGAAAAAATGGCGACAGGCAAAAAGTCGATGTCGAAAATGACGGCAAGCCTTAGCCTAAAAATGGTGACAGTCAAAAAATCGATGCCGAAAATGTCGGCAAGCCTAAGCTAGAAAAATGGCGGCAGGCTAAAAATCGATGCCGAAATGACGGCAAGCTTTTTGAGCCGAGAAAATGGCGATGAGAAAATGGCGATGAGAGAAAATCGATGCCGAATATGAAGGCGAGCTCTGAGCCGAAAAAATGGTGACAGGCAAAAATTCGATGCCGAAAATGACGGCAAGCCTTAGCTTAAAAATGGTGACAGGCAAAAAGTCGATGCCAAAATGTTGGCAAGCCTAAGCCAGAAAAATAGCGGCAGGCTAAAAATCTATGTCGAAAATGACGGCAAGCCCTTTGAGCCGAGAAAATGGCGACGGGAGAAAATCGATGCCGAATGTGAAGGCAAGTTCTGAGCCGAAAAAATAGCAACAGGCAAAAATTCGATGCCGAAAATGACGGCAAGCTTTTGCCTTAAAATGGTGACAGGTAAAAAATTGATACCGAAAATGTCGGCAAGCCTAAGCCAGAAAAATAGCGACATGCTAAAAATCGAGGCCGAAAATGACGGCAAGCCCCTTGAGCCGAGAAAATGGCAAAAGCAAAAAATGGATGCCGAAAATGACGGCAAGCCCTGAGCCGAAAAATGGCGACAGGCAAAAATTCGATGCCGAAAATGACGGCAAGCCTTCATTTGAAACCAGTAAGGAGTTTCGTTGCCTCTTGGGCACTGTTTTTGTCGTCTTTTTCCTTTTTTTTGAGGAAATGCGACATTGAGCCTCTTGGTTTATGTCGTCATTTTCCTTCTTTTTAGGAAATGCGACATTGAGCTCTTAGACTTGGTTTATGTCGTCTTTTTTCCTTCTTTTCAAGGAAATGCGACATTAGCCCTTGGGCTTGTTTTAATCTCGATGCTTGCATGGGAAAGGAAGCCAGTGAGAAAAAGTAAATTTGTTGCTTTTTTGAGCGACTTTGAGAGTCTGACCCTTAGTCGATGTGGCGACGTTTTCTCTGAAGGTCGCATCGACAATCAGAAAGACGAGAGACTTTCTTTTTGTTAGGGGAGTAGCATTATATTACATTGCTTGGGTTACAAAAGTTTCAGTTTGTTAACCATCTCACCCGTTGATTTCGGGGTTTCCCTGAGATCATCAATGATATAAAATGAGAAGGCATAGGCATCGATATTTCCTTGGAAAATCTTGATTTGCACTTGAAATCATCAGTGATAAGAAATAGAGAAGGTTCCTTGTGAAGTTGCTCTGCAGAAAAAATAACAGCGGCACTTGTTTGATCTTTGCACTCAGCTGAGCAGACCTTCGCCATTATTATATTATCCAACGAAAAACAAGCATGAGCTTCATTTCGTATATAAACAGTGTCTTGTCTAGAGGAAAAGAGACATGACCTTCGCCTTTTTTGATCGTGATGCAGAACTGCTTGCCGGCCAGCATTGGCGGCATGGAATTGTCGCTTTAGACACCATCTTGGGCGAGCGTCAAGACAAACCTGACAGCTTGGGCATGGTAAAATGCGGAAGTGATATAGTGGCCACCTCACCAAAGATGGTGACAAGTAGCGAAGTGTGCGAAAGTCTCTCATAAAATGCGACGGCCTTGGTATAGTGCGGTGGCTTTGGTAAAATGCAACGGCTTTGGTGGAGCGATGCCGAAAATGACGGCAAGCCTAAGCCAGAAAAATGGCGACAGGCAAAAAATCGATGCCGAAAATGACGGCAAGCCTACGCCAGAAAAATGGCGACCGGCGAAAAATTGATGCCCAAAATGACGGTAAGCCTTAGTCTAAAAATGGCGACAGACAAAGAATAGATGCCGAAAATGACAGCAAGCCTAAGCAAGAAAAATGGCGACAGACAAAAAATGGATGCCGAAAATGACGGCAAGCCTTTTGAGCCGAGAAAATGGCGAAGGCAAAAAATGGAAACCGAAAATGACGGCAAGCCTAAGCCAGAAAAATAGCGACAGACAAAAAATGGATGCCGAAAATGTCGGCAAGGCTAAGCCAGAAAAATAGCGACAGACAAAAAATGGATGCCAAAAATGACGGCACCGAATCAGCATGGATATGGGAACCAAATCGGGCAGAAATGCAAGTCCACTCGCAATATGTTTGTGGCTGCACTCTTCAAGAAGGTACTTCTACAGCAGTGACATTAACTGTCGACTTATTCTCTTGCAGTTACTCTAAATTTTGTACCTAGTTAGTAACTAGTTATGCACATCATCTGTTTCTGTCTCTCCATATCGCAGAATGTTATTTTTTTTCTTCGAAATGGAAAGATTCTCAACCTGAATACAGTTGTTATCACAAAAACTGGTTCTTGTTAACGTTGGTTGACATTGAGAAGAAATATTACTCGCCAAGATGTCAGCAATACTTTTGCGTCTCTTCAGTTTTTTTCTACAGCTGACTTCTATTCTAGGTTTACTTGCCACTTGCCAGGAAAGGTGTTGCCTTTGCAAATTTTCATTTTCACTTTTGGTAACGGAGAATAGCTAATTCTTTCTCAACGATGTAAATTTAAGAGTTATTAAACACAAGATAAATAGAAACTGACACATGAAATTTGGTTATATTTTTGCATCAAAGCTATTGGTAGTTTAGTAGAAAAATGATGAAAAAAGAATTCGGTGTGCCAGCCCCACTGCATACAGTAGGAATCACATTCCCCTTTTCATTTTCTAATGATTGGGATGTGCAATGTGGGGTTCAGCTCAAGCTAAAATATGCGAGCTATGTGTCATTTTTCCCCCTATCTTAGCGTTAGAGGTTTGAGTTGAGCTTTACATCGAGCTAGGTGAAGCTATTTCATTAGACAGGGTCATCAGGCACCTGATCTTGCTTTGCTCAAACTAGAAAATGGTAGGCGTCATTGTGTTGTGCCCTAGACTCGAAGCCTGCATATTCCTCTCTATGCATATTGTTCCCTTCCATACTGCACATGTTCCTATGAAAAAGTGATTTTCTATAAAGTCAGGAAAGAGGTATTAAAGGACATGCAAAAATATCGGATTTGTCGTTACTCAAAACTTAAAATCATACAGTTAGGGAATATAAGAAAGAGATGAAAATGATATATCCTTGAAATGTTTATACGTACTTCATGCATGCTTAAAACTAGATTTGTATCTCAGCAGGTTTAAGCACTATTATGTAGGTCTCCCAGAGGGAAACTTGTGACTGCAGTTTCTTGCATGCAAGTTTCTGATTGAACATGCTGTTAGGTACAATTTCCATGTTCAGATCCCACTAAGGCCAAATCACTGAATAAATTTAAAAGGCAAAGAATACGCACTGTAATAAGAAGTCCACATCAAAGGTTTAACAGAAGTCAACTTCCAAAATGCAATAGCGAATGTTGCGACATGAAAGATTGCGCCTTCCAATATCTGAGGAATTATGCTTTTCGAAGTAAATGCGGCATTATCCATGCTCCTTATTGCATGGCTCGATCTCTAATTCTCAAGAAACATCTCCTTCTCTGCTTTCTATTACTGTTGTTTATTCATCTACGCTATATATGCTCTCTTTTGTTAGTTGTGCTTTTTATGTCCAGGTTTTTTTTCACCCTATTTTCAATTAAAGATTTCTACAAAGTTATCAGAGAGGAGGAGATTAAGAAATGCAAAGTAACATTACTGTCAACATAGTTCAGAATTATCCTTTGATCAACCTTAGGTAACTCAAAACAAAGGAATATCATTTAACGTGGGCATTGATGTTGTGAGAGGGAACATCACAATCCGTGGGTGATAATTGGATTATCCGGAAAGTCATAGCATGTCTATGGGCATTTTCTAACGCACACTTAAAATATTGGAACCTTTGAGCCAACTGTAATTATACGAGGTTAGTTTGATCCTTATTGTAAAGATCAAGTCAAATTTGAACATGTTTTCACCCTCACCCTAACGCATCCTGTAATCTTAGCTACTCTAGTTCCCCTATCATCTTGTAAAAACATGTTGTTTACTGTGCCTAAATAATTCTTTTAAGGAACGTTACAAAGGTGGCAGTAGAAGAAACATATTTAATCCATTAGCATTTTCCATTTTTATTTGCTCTTTTTGTGTAAAAATTTGTCAGAGCTCCCTAAAGTTTGTATAGATTTTACTGTTAAATGAAGCGTTGTTCACCAGAAAAGGAAAAGAGAACTACGGTAACTAGATCCAAACTGGTAGTATCACCAAAACGCCAAATGGAATGCGACTAAGAAGTAATCATGCAGCTTTGTGAGTAGATATGTGGCTACCACAGCTTGGCATTAGAAACAGTGCTGTGTTCTAGGTGCAGTGCACCAGCAGAAGAATAGAATAGAATAGAATATTTATCATTGAGCAATTACACATCCAATTCTGTTCTGTTCACAGTAACTATATGTAGTGCATGTATCCACGAGGGTGACCAGTTCAGCATCAAAATAAAAGGGGAACTCATCACATTTCCAACTTGAGCCTCTAAACTCAGTTATCTCAAGCAAGTGATAAGCTTTAACTAGTTCCTGTTGGAATGCAACAATGAGGCTGAGTGTCACCCAAGCCAAAAGGGAATGCATCCCACTTCACATCACTCAATCAATAAAGATGTGCAATGCAAAGATGCTGAAGGAATGTCATGTGTTCTAGACACTCTGCTGTCCTGGCACGAAATTCCAGCTATTTGCTGTTGCTCTGAAAGTCTGAATCAAGAGCGAAAACATGCTAAAAGCTGTAAAGGGTAGAAGAATCAAGACATTGTCTCTCCGATGTGGTCTACACACCGTAGAGTTACTAGTCTGTGAAATGTCAATGCGTATATGTCAAGGTCAATAAGCAGTGTTGCAACTTCCAAGGGAGGAGCATCGAACAGCTCACGTATTTACCATGACAAAGAATCCGATTAGCTACCTATATACAGAGAGATCAAATGATGTGCAATGGTTGTGCGTATCACTGTCGTAACCGCCACAGATTTCGAATGACTGATTCGTCATGATATTGTTCACTCCTTTTGATTTGAGCCTTTAACACGACAGAGCATTTTTCTATCCGAGAACGGACACACTTTTGTTTTTGATAGGATCCATGTAGATGATCTTTTTCAAAAATTTCTCAAACGTTAAACCAAGATACTCCAGGCCACATGCCATTTTTTCATGTCAAACTCACAAAATTTCAAATTAATCGCAGCATCTACTTATTACCATACGGAGTATGGAAATAATTCACATGGTATCTTACTCTGCTCTGCCACATCTATTGAGAGACCAGAACGTAATGGGAATGAGTCAAATCCCAGCGTTTTCCCTTGGCCATTGGCGATCTGTACTTGCTCCTCCAATTGTTAGGCAGGCCGTTGTGCCATCCTACTAACCGAGTGTAATCGCCAGGTCGCACTCGACGACGATTCTCAAAAAAAAAAAAAAAAAAAAAAAAAATCGCACTCGACGACGCTTCATTGCTGGACAAGGCTTGGCTCCCGTCCCTGTTCGCTTCGGGCTGGCACAGTTCTACTTCTACTGGCTACAGTTTATATTTTTTTTTTCGCGTGAAGAAGAAGAGCTTTATTAGCTACTCAAGGTAAAATTACAATCGTGAGCAACTAACTACTCAGCACACAAAGGTACATGATTACGCCACACTGCACTATGACAGGAAGACCCATTGGTAGGTGTCGAAGTTTGAATCTTCTGTTTGTCTTTTCCTCCAAACCTGAAAGACGGCGGTGCGTCGAGCCGAGGCAGTCGTCGTCGGTGCCAAGGCTATCGATTAGTGATGACCAAATGGGCCGGGCCAAACGGACGGGCATGAAGCACGTAATTTTTGGCCCGGCCCGAGCACGACACGGCACGAGGGTCGGGCCGTGCCGTGGGCCGAGGGTGCGGCCCAATGGGTGGCACGGCACGGCACGGCACGATTAAGTTTTATTAAATATATTTTTAATTTATAAGTATACAACTAGGAGTCTTAGCTTAGTTGTAAGTGTGTTCTCTTATTTATGAGGTTTTAGGTTCAATTCTCCATACTTACACCTATTTTTGCATCATTTTGCACTAAATTCCTTCAAAAATGACTAAATGGGCCGACATTTTAAACGGGCTGCCGGGCTAAACGGGCCGGCCCGGCACGATTGCTCCATTGTGTGTCGTGTCATGGGCCGAGGGGGGAGCCCATGGGCTGGCACGGCACAGCACGCAAATAACACCGAGCCGTGCCGGCTCGAAATAGATTCGGACCGTTTGGCCATCACTACTATCAATGACAAACTTCACCAGGGCCGTCGGAGCTTTGTGATGTAGAGCACCGTGACGAGGTAGACACGTAGGCGCGTGAGCACGTCCTCGGCGCTGTCGCATCACACCCATTGGCATTGGGTATTGGTGCTGAGGCTGTATCTTGGTGGTGCACTGATGCTGCAGCTTAGGGGGAGCTTAATATTTTTTCTTTTTGAAGGACAAACGCCCCAAAGGGGCTAGAACATTCGCCATTAATCAGGGAGGTACATGGCTATTTTACAGATAGACTCACACACTTGATAGAAATCACAACTAGATTCATAAAACAGCCATTGAGTGCACAAAAGAAAAGGGAAAATTACAAACAGGCCCCTGAGAGGGATTCGCCACCGCCGACGAGGAAGAAGATCACGTCTTTGACGACGCCGAATCCCGGTCATGGAGTGGCTGTAGCCGAGGAATCCTGGCAAGGAAGCTCCATCGAAAGCGCCTCCGAGCCAGACAGTGGAACACTGCGCCAAGATTGGGAGGGGACCTCTTCATGGTGGCCGATTGACATACCGGCGGCTCACCCGGCATTCGCCTCGGACAAACACCAAACTGAGGGAGAACTGCCTGTCCCAGCCGTAGATCCAAATGACGCAACACCGGGCTGGACCAAATGATTTCCATGGAAAATGTGGGGATCAGCTTAAAGCGATCGACCCAATCCAGAGAGTAGCACCTACGAGGAATCACAAACCAGCACATCGCCAGCCACCACCACAACTCCGTGGTACCTCCAGCAGATGAACAGAGAACAAGCAAGGGGGAAGAAGAACACCCACCGGGGAAGAGTCCGATGGGGAAAACTAACGGCATAACGCCGACACCCACAAAGGAAAACCAACAAGGAAGAATCACCAGCACCTCGCTGGTGCACGCGCCCGCCAAGAACGACAGCGAAGACACCAGCAATCAGCTGAGATTCCAATTTATTCCTAGAGAACTAGAACTAAAATTACTACTGTACAGATGGGTCCCTCACCCGAGACCACACCGGCGAAGAGCCGGAGCAGCTGGGGAGGGGCCGGCACTGGCCTTCAACGGAAACTGATGAGAGAAATCGGTGGGATCTGGATGGGGAAGAAAGAGCTACAGTAGAGAGGAGGAGAGGGTTCGAGAGCTCCGTTTGTAGCCTTCAGAGTTTTAGAGCTTAATATTAAGTGTTGCTGGTTCTGCTTTGCATATGATTGTTCTTATGTGTGTGTTACATTTTAAATGTAGAAATTTATCAGTGCATGTATAAAATCAACTTTTAGAGGATAGAACATTAGCCAACGAAAGGGGCTAGGAAGTCATAGTTTGATGATAAATTGTTGTGGCTTTGTAAAGCTCAAATATCATAGTTTTGTGTTATTCCAATGAAAATAGGTTGTCGTAGTTTCAGAACATATGTGTGCATAAATAAATACGTCTTCTGAATATTCTTGCGAAACGCAGTCTTCTGAATATTCTTGTGAGTTGGGTATATACATACAGAAGTTACAAGTCTGATGACGAAACAAGGAACCTAGCAATCTAGCATCAATCACGCCATGGGGACTTTCATTTTTTTTTTCTTTTTTGAGAGGACACCATGAGGACTTTCATGGCAGCATTTTCAAAAAAAATACTTCTTCCGTTCAAAATATATGTAGTCCTGATATTTAAAATTTTTGTCAAAATATATGCAGCTCTTACTTCTCAATGCGTCTCTCTTCTTATTCTCACTTCCCAATGTATCGTTTATGCGCCTATCTCTGTCTCTCTCCTCTTTCACTCCCGGTAATTTCTTGTACTTATCGCTTTTTCACGTCTTTTTAGTTACCGTGCTCAAATTCATAACAACATATATTATGAAATGGAGGGAGTACAACAAATTAAAACGGGCCTACTCGTGGTTAGAATTTTTGCGGCCCACTAACTTCCCGATGGCCCAGATTAGGTCCGCATGCGCTGGAGCAATTCACGGCCCGCACACCACCGGCCTCCACCAGTAATTTTTGCTTGAATGAAAAAAAAAAGTGCTCTATGCCATATTTATTGCCTTAAATAGAAGCAGCAAAGCAAGTGCATGGAAAACGGGACCCAATGCTAATATTCTTGTTTTGGTAAATTAAAAAGGAATATCCCTAGGGAAAACGGGACGTGAAGGCTTGCGAGCTAGGTGGGGGAGTAATCCCCCCGAGGCGCTCGTAAAAAAAAAAAAGAGTGAAATGCACCGGCGGTCCTTAAATTATTTTAAGTGTGTCATTCAAGTCCACAAACTCTCAAACTGCATATCCAGGTCTTCAAACTATCAAAACCGTTCACTCGAGGTCTGTTGGCCAGTTTTAGTTTTAGAAAATGCAAGGAGACCCTTAAGTTTTCCATTCTTCTCACGCCATCGGCGCCGCGTTCTTCACCATTGCAGTTGTCGCCGTCCGTGTTGTACTGCTCCATCATGCTGCTGCTGCTCCCCTCCATCATCGTCCGTGCTGTACTGCTCTATCATGCTGCTGCTGCTCTATCAATTCACTTTTCAAAATTTCAAATTCATTCAAATTTTAAATTTGAAAACCGATTCGCTTTTAAAATTTGAATTCATTCAAATTTTAAATTAGAAAACCCATTCACATTCAAACTGCCAACGTCGCTGAGCGAGCTGACGTCCCGAACGGCGGCGACAATGTGCCCGTGCATGCTAGTAAGTGAGCTGATGAGGCTGAGGGCTCGTGTGCAAGAAGAACAGGAAGCTCAAAGGCTTCCTTGCATTTTTCTAAAATCAAAACCGGCCAACGGACCTCGGGTGAATGGGTTTTGATAGTTTAGGGACTTAAATGTGCGGTTTGAGAATTCGTGAACCTAGATGACACACTTAAAATAGTTTAAAGACCGCAGGTGCAGTTCACTTAAAAAAAAAAAAGGCTTCCGAGCTTAGCGGCAAACTCGGGGGCACAGTTGAGCGAACAGCTCTTTCATCGGCCTCATGCTTTCGTCGTACTCCGCCATGGTCGTCTTCATGGCCACGAGATAGGCGTCGTCCACCGCGCCGAGGCCGTACAGAAACCCGTTGTAGTCCGCCGGCAGAGGCGTCCGCCACTCCCGCACCATCGCGACGAAGCCGCCGAACGCGTCCCGCCCGGCGGCCGCCGCCAGCGGAGGCGGTGTTCCCCCGGCGCCCGTGCACTCCGCCAGGGCCCTGAGGTCGTACAGGTGGGGGAACATCGCGGCGCACGAGCGCAGGGAAACTCCTCGCGCCGCGCCGGGAGGGCCCCGGCCCCGGCGAGGTGCCGCACCACGTACGCCACGTCCTCGACGCCGTCGCGTGTCACGGCCGCCCGCCCCGCGCGGCAGTCGTAGAGCGCCGAGCTCAGGCCGCGCGGGTCGGCGCGCCGCGCGTCGGGGCGGTGGGGCTCGTCCACGCCGACGGCCGCGAGCGCGAGGAAGCGCCGGTCCGCGGCGCCCGGCGGGTCGCCCACGTGGAACCGCCACACGCCGCCCAGGGCGCCGTCGAGGCCGGCGAGGGCCACGCCGACCTGCGCCAACCGCACGCGGTCGACGACGGCGCGGACGGCCTCGTACCGGGCGTCGAGCGTGTCGGGCGCCGCGGGCACGGCGGGGAGGGGCCGGCCGGGGACGTCGTGCGACGTGGCGAACGCCACGATCGGGAAGTCGTGGACCAGGGCGACCATGCGCGCCTGCTCCGCCTCCTGGTTGTGCGCCCACACGTTCACCACACGCACCTTACCGCGGGAATCAGCCTCCGCGGCGGCGCCATGTTCTCTTGCTGTTGGATTGGATGGAGTAGGAGTAACGCACTGATGAGGGCAAGCCTCGCCATCAGCTCCGTATTTATCACCAAACACGGATTTCGAATTTGTTTTGAACTCAAGAACGGATCCCATTCGAAATACAACTTTTGCCAAGATAATTTTTAAAAGAGTTCGGAACAAGGCGATGCCCAGGTTCTATATCTGCATCAACTGCGCAGTACGAAGAAGGCGGAACCGTAACAACCGTTAGTTGGCTACAGCAGCTGTATGCAACCCATCCCAAGGCTAAGGCTTCTGTCATGGAGGGCTTCTGTGTCGCTAGTTGGCTACAGCAGATACAGTATATTTACAGCTTACATGAGGGCCCAGAATGAGGGGAAATGTAACATGCCAAATTTCTAATTGCATGTTATTGAACCTGTCTATCATCATGTGCATCATTTGTGCATTTTCATTGCATAAGTAAATGAAATTGTAAAGTAAAAAAAAATTGGTGAACTAAATCGAGAAAACCCATCTTCTTAAGTAACTTTGAATTCTTGTGAAGAACTTATGCTGGGAAGTAACTCCACAAATAACTAGATGCCAAACCTTGATTTATGATGAATTTTCCCAGATTTTTAGGAGTGTTTTTGATGCTTCTAAAATTCAAACAAAGTTGAGTTCTCTGCATCTTTGAAGAATTTTATTTAAATCTATACTTCATCTTTTCGAGTGGTTCTTGTTCAAATGGATTCTTCATCACCTCTTCTCTGATCTATCAAATTCTCTTGGTTTTTGGAGTTTTCTAAGTCTATGTTTCGGATTTTAGAAAATGAGAAGAAGTTAAGCTTTGCAAAGCAGAATCTCCATGTTTCTGTACCAGACAGACAATTTTTTCAGTTGGATCTCTGGAAGAGGCAGACAAAATCCGTTTGATTCTCTAGAGTGGGCAGACAAAACTCGACGTCGGGCCCGCCTGTCCGTCTCTCTTCCTGCCTTCGTGCTCCAGCGATTGGCCATGGAGGGCGGCCAAGCGCCGCATGGACGCCGACGCCCTGCCATGCCGCTCCTCTTCCCCCACGTTTGGCCTCCCAGTTGCAGCTCCTCCTTATCCACCCCGTCTGAAACTCCTCTGCCTGTCCTTTTTCCCTCGCTGCTCAACGCCGCCGCGCGCCGCCGCTGCTCTCAGTCCCAGGCGAGGTCGAGCTGCTGGGGAGCGGCGGAAGGAAGTTCCCGAGGTGCTCCTAGCTCACATTTTCCCTCTCCCGCATCCAGTGTGTAGATCGAGCTCGGTTTGTGCCTCGACAATGGACACCAAGCAACTCCATCTGCCATCAAAAATCCGTTCTCTGTGGTGAGATACTGGTCGATTCCCTTCAATCCCAACTCCCTAGATTCCTTATGCTCTACCCTGACTTGCTTCCTTCCTCGATCCGCAGCTGAGCAGGCCGCAATTTGTATTTCCGTCGTCCTTGCCTGTACTGTTCGCGAGCCGCCGTCGCTGCCGGGGAGCCCCTTGCCGATTGTCCTGCCTGAGCACTTCCGCGTCGACCTGCAGGCTGGTGAGCTCCCCGACGTCTCGAGCATGCTGGCCGCTTTTCTTTCTGTCGCGTTGTTCCTGCATCGCTGCTGTTGTGGCGAGCTGCAGAACACCCGCCGCTGTACATCAGCAAAGGCAACAAGAAGCTAGCTGAAGCTGCCTTTCTATTTTGTACTAGTCTATTTTCTTTCTTTGAAAAATCACCAGAAAATCATAGCAGCTCCAAAATTCCTGAAACTTGGTCACTAGCTCTCTCATGCCTTGCCGTACCATATAAAATTATCAGCACTGGTGACATTTCTCTGAAATGATCTCAAATTAATTCTTTACATTTCTCATGTGATAAATCGTAATTAAATAATGTCCTGCTCAAAAATAGTGAAACCTTGTTCACAAATCTCAGAATAGTCTACTCTTTACAGTAAAAATGATTGTGCTAAAAGAATACATGGGTTTAATTTTCAAAAATAATTTAAATGCCCCAATCAGTTTCATTGAAATCTTTTTCCTAATGTAATTACAACTACAGGTTGTATCTCCAGAAATTATTTATCAAATCATGTCATTCCTTTTGCATTGCACTCCTGTTATCATGTCTACCGTATCCACCTTTTCATGTCATTTGCACTTTATATCATATCATTGCAAGCATATTTATTGTGTCGCATCGTTCTTTCTCTTAGAGAACGAACCGCCGGAGTCCGACGTGGGTGGTGCTGAGGGCGAATCTGACCCAGAGACCGTGAGTGTTGAACCTGCAGCTCAAGGCAAGCATCTATGCATACCTCAAACTATTTTGGGATCATGTGAATGAATTATGGTCAATATGTATATTTGCATTAGTTGGGCACTAGGTTTTGATACTTGTATCCTATTTGCTGCATTTACCTTCCTTGTTCTTGTTATATCCTTTCCTTGTTGATGAGATGGGTATGTCCTTATGTCGGGTTTCGTTAAATGCTTAGTCATGCTTGAACCTATTGCGGTAGAAGTCGAACGGTGGAAGGTCACCAACGTTCGCGCGATATAGACGGATACTTGGGAGAATTGACCATGCTCAGTTGAAAGATAAACGATGAATTGGAAATGTGAATTAGGGGGAAATGTCTGATAGTTTGTTCCTAGTCCTTGGCACTTATCATACTTCCACATGCCGATCTAATGGTAGGTAAGCCTTCCTCTTTATCTAGCTGTGACCATTTAGCTTGCGAGTTCGGGGGCTGTAGAAGGTGCTAGGGATGACCCCATGTGAGGGCCTAGTGCGACCGACTTGCCTTAACCGAACGTCTGTTAAATGGTCGGGACGTATTTGGAGTGGGTTGTCACATTGAATCATCACTTGCTTCCGACGGGTTGTATGGTTGGTGGTCGTGTGGCGTGTGGGTAAAGATGTACTCCCCTGCAGGGTGTAAAAACAATTCGAATTGCCGCGTTCTCGGTTATGAACAAGCCTTGGTACAGCAACATTCATCATGGTATATTTTCCTAGCTGTGGTTTTGGGTTTGATGATGAGATGAGCTACTTTGTTACTACTTGTTCTTTATTATGGTTTAATATGTGTTGCCCTTTAGCTTCACTTATGTTAAATAGGTTTGCAAGTTAATCACTTTGAAGATGATTAAGAGCTTTATGCAAAATGTCATCCTATTTGCCATATCCTTGTCCAATGCCAAATTCATCTTCCGTTGTACAGAGAGCTATATGACTCTATGTGTAAGTCTTGCTGAGTACCTTCGTACTCACGGTGCTATTGTTTGAGTTTTGCAGGTGAGGACGAGTACGTGTATGGCTACTTTCTACCCCGCCGAGGGCGGTGATGGGCAGGAGTAGTTGGTTGTGGTTGTGCTAACTCCGGTGGTGTTTGTGGGCTGAGCACCATTGGCTTTTGTTGAAGTTTCCGCTGCGTACTCATGTCAAGGATCAAACTCTTACACATTTCCTTGGCTAGTTCTTAATGTTGGCATGAGAGCTAAACTAAATGAACTCTCCCTTTGCTGTATTTGAAATGAATGAAGACCTGTAATGACCTTTAAAATTGCTCTCTATTTTGTATCTTGTAAGGATGATGGTTACCATTGTGGCTTAGCGGTATGCACATTGATCTTGGTCGTTGAAATGCATATCGAGGAATACCGAAATTATACATGTGGTGATCGAATATTGTTTTGTTGGCTGCTTGGAATGGGCTTTGACACGTCTACTGTCGAGTGGTCGACTCGTGTCGATGCTCATCCCATGGTTAGTCGACATGTTTGGTCATTATGTGTAAAATTTGGGAGGCTCCTCCACAGGAAATTTTTAGTACAATGGTGCAAACATCAACTCTCTCCCGCGTGATCACGATCTAAAGATTGGCCTTCCTCCCACCATCCACATGCGCACTGTTGCAGGGAACTATGAGCCGATGAAGTATCCAACCATCCCAAGGCGGCTGAGGAAAGCTCAGAAACAACGTGCAATGGCGTCTGCCAGAATCCTGATACTAGTTCGCTTCGGAGCACAGATTCACCAACAATGGACTTCGCCTGCCAAATCACGAGACGACGTCAGGATCATATAAGTCTTCTAGTTCTATAAACAGGAGAATCGACGCAAGATCACGGGGGAATAATAGTTGAATATCGTAGAAGAAACTAGAAAACAAGGGTCACATGATTGCAGGGCTTGCAGAGCATACAAGGGTAAGTGCTCATCATCTCAGGCAAACTTGTTACTCTTTCCGGTTTATTTGTATTTGACGTTAGTACAAGATTTGCAATTTATTGTAGAGCTGCACATCCAGTCATAATGTCAAGTATAAACAACCAGAGAGTATTTACAGACAATTCAGAAAAAAAAATTACACCCTCAGGTTATGCATGTGCATCCCTCAGGCAAAATATATGGCATGGTGAATAAGATCAGATGGTTTTCCATCACAGCACAGTAAACAGACATGACAACACAAACATGAAATGGCACAAGGATTTAGAAGACAGATAGTACACGCAACATTATGAAGAAGATGGTGATGTAACAACAGTGCAAGAATGGAAATACAATATCCTGACAGCTCATGGGAAAAGATGTGATGGCAGATACTCCCTCCCATCTGAAATTGTTGACGTTTCAGACCAGATGATTAATTCTAATTAGTACTAAACATCCTGATCTGAAATGACAACAATTTCAGAACAGAGGTAGTACATATCAAGGGGAAAGAGGAGTACCTGTAAGAATTAGGTGATTTTAGGGCCTAAGTAGTACTGTGGATCCCTGAAGAACCTGACAAGTCTCTCTGCCTTATCAGTGGAAAGGTCAGTATTTTCTAGAATAAATTCCTTGGTTGCTTTTGAAATTGCTTCGATGGAGCCAATAGCTTGGCCAAGCTTAAAAAATAGAGTAGCATCACTATCAGCACGGCAATATACATAAAGCATAGAAAATCACATAATCGAGGACAAGCAACTCATGTTCAGTGTTAAATCTGGCAATTAACAGCTGGAAATGTAAAATACCGGATTAGCACCACAAAGATATCAGGGAACAAAACAAAACTCAGTTTGGAAAGTATAGCACGTGCTCAATTCTTATTCTTCGATAGGTACGTAAATGAACAAAAAGTTGTGTTTGCAAAGGTTCGAAACATGTTTAAGCACTGATATGTTGTAAATTGCTACAGACTAAAGTTACTGTGGAATATCCTACATGATTTTCAGATAAATGAGAACAGAGGAAAGGGGAAATGATACTTATTTCTGAAACAATGCATGGACAAGATACATAACTTGCAAAGCAATCAGATGGCAATCTAAAATTTATAAAAACACCAGACATACCGCATTTGCATCATGACTGTCAATACCAGGAATAGAGGTGAGCACTCGTAAAAATGCATCCATGCACTGAACAGCTTGCTCCCGCTACAAAGCCAAGCAAGTAAATCAACTAGCATCATTTGTGCTTACTAATAATGCAGTCCACGTATCTGGAAAATACCTCATTCTTCATTGTTGAGACGATGTCTTGCTGCTTGCATACTAAACAAAACAGACACTGTCAGCTTGCAGTTCAGAACATGAGTCAGGAACATGGTAAACAAAGTTAGAGATTTACCACCACGGGCATGAGCTATCTTCACAATCTTCTCAAATCCCATCTCTGGATCAAGAACAGGCACAAAAGTAGGGCAGCCAAGCTCCATTCCATACCTTGAATAAAAACCACATGAATACAGTTTTTTCTACTAAAAGTCTAAAATGCTTTACATTAGCATTGTATTCGGCACATACTTGAAATATGACTGAATATATGCTTCATTTTGCTCGTTTGTGGGAACGGTAACAACAACATAAAGGTATTTGAACTGCCTCTTCAGTGTATTCACCCTGCAAAATCATTCCAAAGACTGAAGAATCACCATCACAACCATTATAGTGCATAGCAAACATAAAAATGCAGAGCCTCACTCTCACCTGCTGAAGACGGCAGCTTCATTTTCAGGATCCCAACATGTCTCAAAGACAAACGCAACTGACACCCCGCCGTTGTTGAAGATGAAGTCCTGGAACCCATTTGATCAGGTTGCATCCACATAGACAGCAGAAGCTAGTGGAGGGAAACTCTGAGTTGGGATGCTTACAGGGGATAACGACCGGAAGCTGAGGCGGTACGAGTTTCCTGCGAGGAACGCCCCAATGAAGTTGATGAGGTTGGGGTGTTGCTTGTCTCTCCACGAACTGCTCATGATGCATACGCCACGACCTGCACAAATGGCACCCAAAATTCAACTAATACATCTCTGACAATGAGGATCGGGGACCAATTGAACTTGAAGCCCCAAATTTTTCGTAAAACGAAATAGGAGAAATTAGTACTGCTTCTACAAGTGGTCATGGACACTTGAAACCCTCATGCCTGTGGTACGGGATCACATCACAGAACCCCAATCCCAACGAGATAAATCATGAGGTTGGACGAACCGAAATATCGCATTGAACTGCGGCGGATTGATTAATGGATGACCGAAACGGAAGGATTTGGTTGCTCTGCAGAACAAATTCGAACGAATCAAGCAGCCTACCAACTGGTACGGACGGGTCTCCACCACTTGACGCCATTCCGCTACGGTGGCGGTGAGGCCGACGAGGAGGAGAAGGCCGACCGCTCGAGAAGAATTACGGTTCCGTCGAGGTGCCGCGCCGCGCGCGCGGTTCGCTCCGGTGGCGGAGGGGAGTGGAGCAGAGTGGAGGAAGGGAACAGAAATGTAGAGGATGCAGGTGGGCCGGGCTGGGCCAATTAGACACTTGGGCCTGAAAGACTCTCCTCGGGTCCCTTCGAACAGAGATGTAGAGGATGCAGGTGGACCAGCGGCGCGCATTCGCCTCTCCGGCTCTCCCTTCCCCGCCCTCGCCCGCCATTCACTGGTGCGCCGCCGTCCCTGGATCCGCCGCCCCCCGACCGACCCCCTTCCTCTCCTCTCCTCTCCTCTGCTTGCAACAGTCAGCCCACTCGTCCAAGCACCATGGCGGCCTCCTCCTCCGCCGCCCCCGCCGACACCTACGACATCCCGTGGGTGGAGAAGTACCGCCCCACCCGCGTCGCGGAAGTCGTCGGCAACGCCGACGCCGTCGCCCGCCTCCAGGTCATCGCCCGCGACGGCAACATGCCCAACCTCATCCTCTCCGTAAGCGACCATTTCCCTTCCTCCAACGCCTCCTTACGCGCGCGTCGCTCCAGGGAACAGCGCACTTCACGCTGCCTCTTCATTTTCTTTTCTCTTTTCGCCTGCTTAGGGGCCTCCGGGGACTGGGAAGACGACGAGCATCCTCGCGCTGGCCCACGAGCTGCTCGGCCCCAGCTACCGCGAGGCCGTGCTCGAGCTCAACGCCTCCGACGACAGGTTGCTGCCACTGTCTAGTGATTTTGTACCGCAGATTTTGGGGCTCTGTAGCTGTGTGCGTGATTGTTGGTTCGTGCTTTCGCAGGGGTCTGGATGTGGTGCGGAACAAGATTAAGATGTTTGCACAGAAGAAGGTCACGCTGCAGCCAGGGAGGCATAAGATCGTCATCTTGGATGAGGCTGATAGGTAAAGCCGTCCCCTCAGTTGGTGTTATGAAATCGTGTTAGGGAATATATTACAGGAACAAGAGAATAAGAACGCTATAGCTAGTTCCCAATTCAATTGTTGTTTCTGCTAAGACAAGGTTATTAATAGTGTGCAAAGCTTGAGAACTGACAGGCAGAAAAAATCGATGATCCTGTTGTGATTCCATCTATAGGAGAATGCTAATTGTTTGTTAAATTTTGAATTGAAGTTAGAAAGTTTTGTTCATGTATACCATTGTAATGTTTGAGCAACTAGTCACCCAGCTTTAGGTGTTCAAAAGGCTTTGTTGGGATAATCTAGTGTCTATTTGAACATCCCACTTTTCCTACATGCAGCATGACATCAGGAGCACAGCAAGCACTGCGGAGAACAATGGAGATATATTCCAACACCACAAGATTCGCACTCGCATGCAATACCTCGTCTAAAATAATTGAACCCATTCAAAGTCGATGTGCTATTGTCAGGTTCTCTAGGCTCTCAGATGAGGAGATCCTTGGTCGCCTTATGATTGTGGTGGCAGCTGAGCAGGTAATGGTTTGGTTGCTACTACCTCCACACCAAAGTATATTTTGTTGTTGAACGTGTTTAAATCAAATTTTAGAAACTTTGATCAGTAGTGTACAGATAATATGTTAGTTTGTCACATGAAGATGATATTTATTAATAAATTTATCATCTAATGTAGTTCTACGTTATTACATTCCTTAGAATTTTTTTATGTGACACAATCATAAAATATGGGTCATCCTTGTTACGATGTTCTAATCACACATAGAAGAGACTGGAGGGAGTAATAACTCTTGTAATTGTGCCATGGCTCTGTTAGCTTAACCATAGATGAATACTTAACCACTTGACATAGTTGTTAGAAACGTTCCTATATTGTCAGTTATACAATTGTCTGTATCATTTCTTATCAAGCTAGTTGGCCAATCTGGCACCTAACATCTTGTAAGAAAAAAGGCTTGTAGGAGTAGAGAAGAGGGGAAATGCGAGTTGCGGTTGGATTTGATAAAAAAAGTGGAAATCACTCGTTACTGGATTTTATTTGCAGAATGCTATTAAAGGCATAGCCATGTTTCTTTTTCTTGTTGAAAGCTCAAAAATGTTGCCAGATTTTGTGTTGATAAGAAAGAGATCAATTTCATGCTCTAGAGGAACACGTCTATCTAAAGGAACTATTCACTAAAAGCTGTTTTTTTAAGGTGGGAAAAAAACTGAGCTAAGCTCTTTGCGCATCACGGTTTGAGCTGACTGATGTAGAAAAATGTTTTGTACCGCGTCACCGTAATTTACAGATGCAAATTAAGTAATGCATACGTGCGGGTAGTCGGGTACTGCATTTATTTAACCATTTCCTTTTTATTCTTATGCAATATCCTACCATATTGGGGACATTATTTTGATGAATATATTGGGGGCATATCAGTGAGCTGGCTACTGCTCTACTACCATAGTAACATAGTCTCAATGTTGCTGCTGTTATGATAGTTGATCGACAAATGTTGTCAGTTCGCACTAGTTAGCTTGGAGAAATGTTGTTTACCAGTTGAATGTAAATCTCTTGCCATCTGTACCAGCATGCTTTTCCTGCGAGATTAAAAAAAAAGATCTTTTCGCAAATATTTCGTTGTGACATCAGATGTATCAAAATGAACAGTCCTTTTTCAGATTTTAGAATTTTATTTCCCTTATATTTTTAATGTTTGGGTTACTGTCTTTGGAACATTAAGTGCACTGTAACAAGTGCATGTGGTGTGTGGATGTAATCATATCAAACTGTAAGATAGCCATTGCTGATTTACTGGATGCACGTTTGAGTGTTGTTGCTGGCCAAGTCAAGAGCTACACAATACGATAGTACTCTGAGCCATCCTAAAATCATCCGCTTTTTAATAGATCATATGATTTATTTTCTGTTGAGAAGTAAATTTTCATACCTCACCTTCAAGCCAAACAGTTTGATTTTTATTAAATATTTTGTGTTTCTTTCTTTTCCAAACTCAATTGACGTGTACATACCAAGCTTGGGCTTTTCAACCTTCTCTAATAGCCTTAATGTTATAATGGTCACGGCCAAGCCATGCATGCTATAATTGATCCATGCTTTTTCTTATTGAACCTAGGTTCCTTATGTGCCAGAGGGGCTTGAAGCAATCATCTTTACAGCCGATGGAGACATGAGACAAGCTTTGAATAATCTGCAAGCTACACATAGTGGTTTCCGCTTTGTTAATCAAGAAAATGTGTTCAAGGTTGAGTCACAGACAACTTTTCCCTTGCCGAACCATGCGCAATATCATTTGTTCAGTTGGTACTAACCCTGAAACACTACATTGTCTCCAGGTATGCGATCAACCACACCCCTTGCATGTGAAGAATATGGTGAAGAATGTGCTTGATGGAAAGTTTGATGAGGCCTGCTCTGGTATGAAGCAACTTTACGATTTGGGATACTCCCCTACTGACATAATCACTACTCTCTTCCGTGTTGTCAAGAACTACGACATGGCTGAGTTTCTGAAGCTGGAAATGTTGAAGGTAACTTTAGATCCTTGTAACACATCTCTTGAAGCAAAATAAATACTAGTAGGAATGGATTGTGCTGTACTGCTGTGTTACAGCCTTGCAGTAACTTGCACGGCTGCAGTCTATTTTTCTTAAGTTTTCTCATAAACATGCTTTGCATACCTGCGCAGGAAACAGGGTTTGCGCACATGAGAATCTGCGATGGCGTCGGGTCATTCCTTCAGCTTTCGGGCCTCCTTGCCAAGTATGCACTGGTGAGAGAAGCAGCAAAAGCGCCATGAGCTGGTTTCAAATAGTGATAGAGTATTGCCCATCTGTGCTGACATGGTAGCCTATTGACTTAGATTTGAGAGTATTGTCGTGCGTAGCTCCGTGATCACAACTGTGTCATCGCATTTCAGTCTAGTGTCTCCTGATGTAAGACTATCGCGTTCCTGCAGTATGGCATATCGACTTTGTGACTCTGTCAGCAGGAAACTGTTGGAACTGTGTTGGGATTCATTCATGGCCTAGTGTCAACAAAAAACTGTTGCGGCTGATGAAATTATATTTTGAGGACGGGGAGTGAAGGGACAAGGACGCGCAGCAAAAATCAGTTGAATTCTGCGGCCAAGCGAAGCGTCCCGACAAGACACGATCACGGCAGAATGCGATGGATTCAAATCTGAATGAATCTCAGCATCATATATTCTTCAGAGAGTAGTACATCCTTCTGATCATGCTACAGCTTGGCTCCTTAACAGTTTTATATTTTAATCGATTACCATGATTGCCAAATGGAGCGGATCGGCCATCATGGCACGAGCCGGCACTATCAAGTATCAACGGAGCTAATTAAACAAGTCGACCATGCATGCTATTGTGAACTTTTCAGAGAGAAGGAAAAACTACTATTGTTTGAATCGAGCGTACAACGGCTTGCTAAGCGCGTTTAAAACGGCGTGTCAGTTCTAGCTTACGCAGCCAACCAAGTGACCAACCAACACAGGGCCGGGGCATGGCATCCATGTGTTGGAAAGGAAACGAGTCCTTTGTAGTACCCATCATCATGTCATCGACTCCATGGATCCGTTGCTTCCGATCCACGGCTCGAATCCAGTGCAACGTAACGCGATGCTTTGAATCCAATGCCCTTTTGTACGTGATTGATTGCTTTCTTCTTGCTGGATCGTCACTGCTATTTTGGCTAAAGCACAATACTTTACTTGCGTAACCAAGCCCGCGTGTCGTGTCCTTTCTCTGTGGGCTGTGACCAGCGTGACCGAGCAGCCGCAAGACTTTGGTTGACCGGAGTGGCTACTGCATGCGTCAGGTTCTCACTGCGCTGCATAGCCGCCGCCAGTAGCTGTATCAGGCGACCGGCGGCGACCGGCGGCTGGATTCACATCGCATCACATCCTCGCCGGTTTCTGCGCTGCAAGACAAGAAACCCACCTTCACCATCTGGTCTCCCACTGACCACTGTCCAGGCAGAGTCTCCGCACACTGACACACCGTTGGCTGCACACTGACATGCAGCCAAACCGTGCTGCATCGAGACACACATGCCCTGGGCCGTCAGTACTGCAGCAGTTTCTGAAGAGAGGGAGAGGCGAACGACCTCTTGTGCGGTTGTGCCCGGCAGCCGAAGCACGCATAAAACAGAGCAAAAGCCAAAGAAAACTCGTCTCATCCCCCCGCACCTTCCCCCAACTGCAATGCCTCGGGCTCGGGCGCGCGCTCGCCCATCGAAGCTGTAGCGTGTCGCGTCCGGCCGCAGCTGCAGCCCCAGCACAGCCGCGCAAATGGCCGCACCGCGGGTGATGCTGCTGGTGCTGGCGCTGGTCGTCGTCGTCGCCGCGCTGCATGTCCCCGACGCCGCCGCGGAGCCGCCGCAGGGTGAGCGGTCCGCGCTGCAGGCGTTCCTCGCCGGCACGCCGCACGAGCGTGCGCTGGGCTGGAACACGTCCGTGTCCGCGTGCGCCTGGACCGGCGTCACGTGCGACGGGGCCAACGCCACGGTCGTCGAGCTCCGGCTCCCGGGCATCGGGCTCATCGGCCGCGTCCCGCCGGGCACGCTCGGACGGCTGCAGAACCTGCAGGTCATCTCGCTGCGGTCGAACCGGCTGTTCGGCGACATCCCCGGCGACCTCTTCTCGCTCCCGCAGCTCCGGTCTCTGTACCTGCAGGAGAACCTGCTGACCGGCGCCGTCCCCGCCGCGGTCGGCCGGCTCTCGGCGCTCGAGCACCTCGCGCTGTCGCACAACGACCTCACCGGCGCCGTCCCGTTCGCGCTCAATAATTTGACCGAGCTCCGGTCGCTCAGGCTCGAGGGGAACCGCCTCTCCGGCAGCCTCCCCAGCATCAGCATCCGGCGGCTCGAGGTGTTCAACGTCTCGTACAACGACCTCAACGGCTCCATCCCCGCCTCCCTCGCGCGGTTCCCGCCCGACTCATTCGCCGGCAACCTCCAGCTCTGCGGCGAGCCCCTGGACCGCCCTTGCCAGCCCTTCTTCCCGTCCCCGGCGCCCTCTCCTTCCGGCGGCGGAGGCGGTGGCGTCGTCCCTGCGTCGAAGAAGAGAAAGAAGCTCTCCGGCGCGGCGGTTATAGCCATTGCGGTGGGCGCCGGTGCCGCGGCGCTGCTCGCTCTGGTCCTCCTCGTCCTGTGCGCGGTCCACCACCACCGACGAGGGTCAGCGACGAACGCCGACGAGGGCAGCAAGGCGGCGACGCCGGGCACCAGGGGCTTCACTCCCTCGACGGCGTCGGGTGAGATGGGCGGCGGCGAGTTCACCTCCTCGTCCAAGGAGATCAGCGCGGCCACCGCGGCGGACCGGAGCCGACTGGTGTTCGTGGGCCGGCGCGGCGGCGCGGCGTGGCAGCAGGGCTTCGACCTGGAGGACCTGCTGCGCGCGTCGGCGGAGGTGCTGGGGAAGGGCAGCCTGGGCACGTCGTACAAGGCCACGCTGGAGGAGGGCACCACGGTGGTGGTCAAGCGCCTGCGCGACGTGGCGGCGGCGCGGCGGGAGTTCGCGGCGTGCGTCGAGGCCGCGGGCGCCGTCGAGCACCGGAACCTGGCGCCCCTGCGCGGGTACTACTACGCCAAGGACGAGAAGCTGCTCGTCGGCGACTACCTCCCCGCCGGCAGCCTCTCCGCCAGGCTCCACGGTGAGTCAGCCGTCACTCACATCAGTGCCTCTTTTAATTACTAACGTACCATATCATTGCTCTAATTAAAACTTTCTACTACTACTACTCTAGTCACCACTTGCCATTGCCGCGTTCAGTAATTCGCGCGATTTTGGGCGGCGTTATGCGGAATTCGCGTGATTTTTCACACATTCGTCTTCTGTAACGTTTTTTTCCGTTTAGGCGACGCCCATGTGTGCGGTAGGTGCGATCGGTTTTTGAAAAGTGAGGAAGGAGATTTGACAAGAGAGGCGAGTGAGCTTGACGAGTGATAGAGCTCGGATTGGCCTACCATTCCATTTGGAAATTTCTTCTAGCCAGGACAATTGCTTGCTTGGGAAAGCCGAAATGGGGTCGGCCACGATGCCAACACGTCCCGGGGAAATCATTGCCTGGATACGGCAACCCTGTACCGTCTGAAACCGCTGCATTGCATTGTTTCAGACAGCACCTGCACCCACAGCACGTACGGAAAAGTTCTGCTAGCAACATTCATCCTCGGCTTGTGTCGTTTGCTGTCCTCGGTACGTACGGTGTTTTTTTTTTGTTTGAATGTTTCAGGTACGATAAGTGGCTCTAGCAAACTGTACTGGCCTTCTAGTTGGAGTGTAGATTAAGCATGGGTTTTAGCATTAAACTACGAGACAGCAACACGGCTGATGTTGAGTGGTGTAAATTCTGTGTCAAGGTTCAACAATTAGTCGCCCTCACTGTGGCCTTTTCCCAGTCATTCACTCAACTTGCCGGTCAGGCGGACGCGGTGTATGGAGCAAGCTACTCCATGTTTTTCCATCAAGTTGACGCCGCCTTTAGGTTGCAGTCCTAAGGAAATTAACGTTTTTCAGAGTTTAGATTCCTGATGGCTTAGGGCCAATCATCTGCAAGGGACTAAAATCTGAATTCATGGTTCCGTAGCCGTCGCTTATCGGCGGTTGCGTCCCAAGTTTTGAATCCTTGTGGAGAACTGTCCGTGGCTTCGTCGTACATGGTGCAGCGCAACCTTCGCTGTCAGGTCTCTTGTATAAACACCACGAGAGAATTGATTCTTACGGAGAGTACTGTCCATGGCTTCACTTGCTTAGTTCCTGCTTCCCGCTACCAACTGAAACACACAGCTGAGTAGTGTCAGGGGTTAACTAATTGCAGACAAGCATAACTCCCTTTTTTTTTTAACGAATAAGCGTAACCCTGACCACGAGCTTCTGGCTGCTCAGTCTCCGCAAACCCTCGATAAAAGCATGTGGCAACAAGTCAAAGTTCTGATCGCTTGTTAACGTCAGGTGTGTTGTCATACAATATTGATGACTCCAATCATACAGTGTATTTGTTGATTCATCACGCTTTCGATGTAATTTAAGCTGGTGTCAATAATCAGAGCGGTTAGACCAGGCTTGAGTGCTGCCTACACCTGCTCAACACTGCCGCTGCATTTTGTTGTGTCTTCGCTGTACCAACCGCCCTGCTGCACCTATCTGGTTCCCTTGACTATTTTGCTGCCTAATTGTTTTTCAGAAGAGCAGGGTACTGTTCAAGCATCACTGAACTCTGAAGTTCCGCAACTCCAATGATTTCATGGACAATGACGGGATCATGTGATCTTTATCAAAATATTAAAATGCTCTTTCATTCTTCACATGTATTACTGTTTTCTTTGCTTTTGTTTAAAAAAGCAACTGTTTTCTTCACATGTATATTACTGTTTTCATTCTTCACATTGCTGTGTCGTCGAAGATCCTATATTCCTAACACCAATCAAGCAACCATCCGAAGTAATGTTTAAAAAATAATCTGAAATTTTGCTGTATGATCTTTGCGTACACTGATTTCTCTGCTTGTACATGGCTTTGTCGCGAAGATGCTGACACAGCATGACTTGGCCGCAGGGAGCCGGGGCACCGGCCGAACGCCGATGGACTGGGACGCTCGCATGCGCGCTGCTCTGTGCGCCGCGCGCGGCGTGGCGCATCTGCACACCGCGCACAGCCTCCCGCACGGCAACATCAAGTCCTCCAACCTCCTGCTCCGGCCGGACCCCGACGCGGCCGCGCTCTCCGACTACGGCCTTAATCAGCTCTTCGCCCCGCCCCCGGCACGCCCCGGCGCCGCCGCCGGCGGCTACCGCGCGCCGGAGCTCCTGGACGCCCGCCGGCCGACGTTCAAGTCGGACGTGCACTCGCTCGGGGTGCTCTTCCTGGAGCTGCTCACGGGCAGGTCCCCGTCGCACCACGCGTCGTCCCTGGACGGCGACGGCGCGGCGGACCTCCCGCGGTGGGTGCAGTCGGTGGTGCGGGAGGAGTGGACGGCGGAGGTGTTCGACGCCGAGCTGGTGCGGATGGGCGGGAGCGCGGAGGAGGAGATGGTGGCGCTGCTGCAGGTGGCCATGGGGTGCGTGGCCACCGCGCCCGACGCGCGCCCCAACGCCGCCGACGTCGTCAGGATGATCGAGGAGATCGGCGGCGGGCACGGGCGCGCCACGACGGAGGAGAGCGAGGGCACGCGCGGGGTGTCGGAGGAGGAGCGGTCCAGGGGCACGCCGCCTGACGGCGCGACGCCGTGACGCCGGTGCAGTGCAGCTCCAATGCAGAGCGGGCACAGGGCAGCGTGAATGCATAGATTCGTGGCACGTGTTGCAATTTTTTTTTCCCATTTGATTTTTCTAGCTCAGCCTCTGCGTCCATTGATAGTTCTCAAAGAACACATTTTTTTTTCTCTTCCCATCCATTTCTTCCTGTTCATTTCTCCATTTGGAAACTCTTGTAAAGTTGTGATTACCTTCATCGATTGTTTAGGCCGTCGACGCTGCGGCCATGCGGAGCACTTCGGATTCAGGCATTATAGTGCTGCAGAAGTGCAGAACTGACACTCGTATTTCACTGAATATCTGAACCTGAATTCAGTCCCAATAAAGTGGAGGCGGTAGCTGCAGCAAGTATTTTTGTACTAGAAAGATAAGCTAGTTTCAGAAGTATCCTTGTGATTACAATGGTGCTGGAGGTAACATCACGAAAAAAAAAAATTCAGATTGGTCACATACAAGGTGCAAATCAACATTAAATGTAACTATTTCACCTCCAAACCAGTGAAAAATCAAAACCCCAAACCCTCCTGCCACTCAACAACCACACAAGCCAATACATTTTCAATCAAGGCCTATCCAGGACGAAACATTCAAGTCAGTGTGTTCTCCTTCACGAGCTTTTCTGCCCTTGGTAGATAACTTCGCCAGTGGATCATCTACAGTGGCTACTCTGGGATCATCTGTTCATTATCGGCATCACCCTCCGTCTCAATCTGAGGTTGCTTTGGAGCCGAAGCACCAGGAGCTTGCTTCTTCTTGATGCCACTGACAATGTCGTCAATTCTTAGAAGCATGCAAGCAGCCTCAATTGCCGTCTTGAACGTCTGTGCTTTGACACTGTATGAGTCCCAGACCTGAAAAGCAGACAAACATTATGAAGCTCGGATATGCACACAAACGAAAGGCAACATACCATAGCATGAATGAAGTTGGAGAGGTGTACCTTTCTCTCTTTCATATCAACAATATCACCACTCCTTCCATCAAGGCCAACCCAGGCATTTTCACCATTAGCATGCTGAAGCAACAAAAGGCCTTATGTATCATTAATTTCAACAAATATCTATTATTTAATAGGAACAGACATTATAAACGGAATGTCTGCTAGCTAGTCGCTAAAATCTTAAATCCAATATAACCGTAACCTATACTAACTGGCTCAACATATAAGTCATCCTCAAGTGGCTAAATCTAAAGCTAGGAGAATCTGTGTCCCAACTTTCTTGAAAAACACAGTTTAGGATACTTCTAATAGAAACCAAACAGTTCCATAGAGGGCCAAGTCCATAGATACATCAAAGTTGACGTAAGAGAGTGGAGATTGTTACCTTTCCCTGGAGTTGTGTCATTGTTCTAATAACATTCAAGCCGCAATTTTGGGCCAAAGTTCTTGGAATTGCCTCAAATGCTAGAGCAGCAGCTTCATAGGGCCACTGATACATAGAAAAAAGAGAGAGTAAAGACCAGATATCCAAGCTTACTTCATGTTTAAAAAAAATAACATATTTTTAAGTGTGATGACACCCAGAATAGCAATATCCTGCATATATTTTGATAGTAACAAAACAGTACCTTTTCAACACCTTCAACTGAAGAACTCTTTTGCTTCAGTGTTGCTGATACAGTCAATTCAGTAGCACCACCTCCAGGAAGAAGTTTCGGATTTTTCAAAATGTTCCTTGCGACAGACATGGCGTCCTGCATTAAGAACGTGTGTAGAAAGACCATCAATCAAAATAATCCTAAAAATTGTAGTGTGCACAAAAAGAATGAAGTGATAGATACATCCTAATTCCTAAAAACAAGGACAAAAACAGGAAGGGTCACAAATCAGCAATCCAATCTAGCCAGGTGCATAGGTTTCTTACATGGCCAAAAGAATTCCAGGGGCTATCAAGGAAACAAAATGAAAAAATAAAGTCTTCAAGAGAAAGGATGACTAAGATCGTACTGTCATTAACACTAGTACTTTTGCAAGGAGTACAGAATGAAGAGAAAAGGGGGCAGAAGAATACCTGCAGGTTCCTCTCAACTTCATTTAGGACATCCTTGCTTGCCCCCCTCAGGAGAACAGTGCATGCCTTAGGATCTTTACAGTCAACGATGAAGGCAAAGAATTCATCACCTATCTTCTTGACCTCAAAGAGGCCAGCTCCAGTTCCCACATCAGATTCTTGAAGCTCCTCAGGCCTGTTCACTATAACTGCTCCGCAAGCTTTAGCGATCCTGTTGTTGTCAGTTTTTCTAAGTCTACGGATTGCGCTAACACCAGCCTTGCTCAAATAATGCATAGCAAGATCACTGAGCCCTTTCTCTGTGATGACTAAATCAGGCTTGAATTTTAAAATCTGTGCGCATAAATTCTTAATGTATTCTTCCTCCATATCTAGCAGAACCTGCCTGCAACAAGTAGAAGTTTGCCACATGATCCACCTTAGAATTTTACCGAATATTTTAAACTAAGCAAACATTTCAGTAAATAGGTTTGCTAAAGTTCATTTATACATGGGCAGTAGGAATATCTTACCAATCTTCTTCCTTCATCAACTCAGCATTGGTCTGATTTTCTCCTTTCTTATACTCAACAGGGCAATCCAGCAGGATGATACGTGGGTTAACTATCTTTCTTCTCATTTTTCCAGGAGCCACAACATCCTTATTGAACATAACTCCTTTAAGAACCCTAGAATCTTCCAGCTGACCTCCAGGAACTTTTTCTACTTTAATATACTTCTTGATATCAACTTCACGCATACCCTGACCTAGGTCAACGCCTGCTGTCGTGGTAGCATCAATAGCAAGGTCCTGAGTACAGCAACATAAGCTATCACATGATAAATAAATTAAAAATAAAAGCAGAGGAGAGATACTTACAGCAATAAGGTCACCAAATTGACCAGTGAATTTGGTACCAATGGAACTCTTCACAAGGCCGAGCATTGCTCCCCCTACATCATGGTGCATCCCAGTGAAATCAGTTTATTATAGGTTAGGAAAGAGGATAACTAATTTCTGAGAAGGCACACGTAAAGTGTTGGGAATACAAAGTTCCATGTAAACTTACGATCATTCACATCAACAGGCATTGCAATCTTGTCAAGAACAGCTATAGCGTCATCCAGTGCTTTAGTGTATGCTGAAAATGTTGAACAATAGAAATTCAGACTGGATAAGAAATTGAGAGAAAGAAAGGCTTCAGACTCAACCTGTCAACCAAGGGATCTTACCTCGGCAAATTACAGTAGGATGGTAGTTCTTGTCAATGAATGCTTGTGCAACGTGTAGCATCTCACCAGCTGACATTTGAGGTATTTATAATGCAAGTTATTCATCGTAACTATCAAATGGAAGTAGCCAAAAACGAACATTCAGAGAAAAGAGTATTCGAGAACACTCAGAGAAAAGAGAAACCATGCATACCAAGAACAATGACAGAGGTAGTGCCATCACCCACTTCTTCGTCCTGTGTACGGCTGAGTTCGATCATACACTACCAGTAATACAGAAGAATAACATCATGGGTTCAAACATCGCATAAAAAAGGGTGATATCTGAATAATGATTTCATCAGGAGGCCTTCATGAGCATAGAACCTAAATTCGAGCAATATCTGGCATACCTTGGCAGCAGGATGCGCAATGTCTAGTTCCCTCAGTATAGCATTCCCATCATTTGTAACCACAATACCTAAAAATATGAATATCCAAGACATAAAAATACTGTAAATACATAGATAAATATAGATAATGTATAAATTAAGAAACGGCACCTTATGCATTAACCCAAAATTATATGTGTAGATGACACGTCAAGATCTGTTCTCAATACGCAAGCAATATTTCTTAAAATGAACTAAGCAAAGTTCTCAGGAATCCCTAAAATTATCATCACTCCCATAAGTTGGCAAAATTATTTTAGCCAAAGAACTGTAAACAGGAACCATAGAAATGCCAGTAGGATAGAAAACCTGCATACATGACAGCCCACAGCTGTTAAGCAGAGTAAATTTCAACTCAAACAAGTGCATTTCGACAAAAGCCACAATGAGCCAACATCTTAATCAGATTATAACCACACCAAGTTGATCCGAAAAAATGTCTGTAGAATTCCAACTCTTTAATCCAACAGGAATAGGCAATAGAACAAAAGCATAGAACAAGAGTCGAAGCCGAAAGGGGTTCCGGAAACAAAGTATGACAACCTAACAAGCCAATCAATTGAAACAGCACAACTGCACAAGCATTATCCAGCGTGAAATTAATCACTTAATACCCAGCACCCACAATTTTTGTCAACATAAAATGGCTGATATAAATTTTGTGATCATCAACATGAACGACAAATGGGTGCATAGGCTATCTTTGATTCACCTCCGCTAGCATCCAGAAGCATCTTCAGCATGGATCTAGGACCCAATGTAGTCCTTATGATATCTGCCACAGCCTGCATAGGAAGACATTGGCATGAATTTTTATCAAACTAGACAATGCAGTATGTGATTACGGTACCTGCAATCCTCTTTGAAATAATAACTATCAAAATATGAGCATAAATCCTCTACAAATATCAAATGAGAAAAAGGAAAAAATGAGCAGATTTATGGTTATAAGGAATCAACAGCAAAATGTCTACAGCTCGCTCCAAGAACCCCGGGGTCATGCTTCTCCATCAGTGACACTAAGGTTATTATCACAGTAGGTACATCCCACATTCATTCTCCATCTCTTTCTTCAGATCTCTTGCTTCTAATTAGGCTAAGTTTCGCTCCTTATCATGTCATTTCGTTTGATTTCAAAAATGAGTAAATAATCCTCACCTTGGCGGCCTGGATGTTGGCTTGGTGAACCTTGGTGCCGGACTCCCTCTTCATCGAGTCCTCTGCTCAAATCATACCAAAACCCAGAAAAAAGTCAGTCCGCAGTAGCAAAGAGAACCCTATAAAGTGAAGCGACAAGTTAAACCGCAGATTTCTTCTAGGCTCTAGCACAGCATCAAGTAAGGTTCGAAACAAACAACTTCATCAATATACAAGGTACGCCGAAACCTAGAGGAAAGGATGCAAAGTTGGCGGGAGCGGCAAGGGAGGCAGGAGTGAGCAGGAGCCACTTACTCATCACGAGGACGGGGGCGTGCAACGCCATGGCGAAGGAGCGGCGGCGGAATCCGACGAGGAGCGGGGGAGGAGGGGAGAGCGCGGCGCGATCGAGAGGGTTCGCCGCTCACCTGCTCTGCTCCCCCGCTAGTTGGTTTTGGATTGGGCCGTTCCCAACTTCTGGGCTTCTAGTAGGCTTTAAAATCGATTGCTTCACAGAAAATAGCCCACCTTCTCCTTTTCTTTCGTTCAGGTAACAAAATCGAATTTGCTCAAAAAAAAATGTAACAAAATCGAAAAGGTCGAGATGTAAAAAAAAAAAGTAAATCGAAAAGGTCGAAAGTGAAACGCTTCGTGCTGTGCTGGCCATTCCTCGTGGTAAACTTCGTGATACAATCTTAATGTACCTGCTCTAATTTTCAGTGAATCACCTCGTTGCTGGAACCTCTTTTGTTGTCGCGCTGAAATACCAATCGCCACTCAATGTCTGAATCTGAGTTCAGATCTCCCAAGGCGATCTAAATTCCGAAAGAAAATATGACCAAATGCAATCGTTCCAAGCCATCACCATCCGATGAGCAGAATGATTACTGATTGCTGTAAGAGGGAGGCGCCTTACGTTATGGCGAATCCATGCATAGTCGCAGCCCCGCGGAGAACGAACAGATGCTAGCAACGAGCCAGACAGCATCGAGATGTTGTGGCCGCGGCCGTAGGAGGAGGAAGCGCGTGCAGAAATGTAGTGCGCGCTGGAGCCGCAACGGCTGGCGGTGGACGCGATCCGCACGCCGCCGAGCGAACCGGATCGCTCGTTGCGGTGGACGTTGAGCACCGACAGAGAGGCCACCGGAGACTTCAGGGCGACGGCTCTATTACGCTTCCGCGTCCAAGCTCCTCCCTCGCCGCAACGCGCGCCTTTCCCCGCCGCCGCCGCCGCCCGGGCTCGAAGGCCGTGAGATGGGCGGTCCGAATTTTTACAATTTGCCCCCTATTTTAGATCGCGGCTAATAATCGCGATCCATTACATTTACACTCTGACCCCTATTTTGGATCGCGATTAATAGTCGCGATCCAGTATTTTACACTTGGGTCCCTATCGTTTTACAGATTTGCCCTTTGTACGGGGGTAGCGTCCTCTCTGTCTACCCTCCGGCACTCCGCCTGCCGCACGCCCGTTCGCCGGCCGTCATAGCGCAGCCTGCCATGCTCGTCTGGCAGACTTCCTGAGCTCGAGAGCCACGCCGTCGCCTTCGATCGGTGAAGGAGGACAACTCCCTTCTGTGTGGATGGTTTTGCTCTCGGTCCCCTCCTCTTCCCGTCGCCAGACGCGGTCGTCGAGGAGTCGCTGGAATCTGCGAGCGCAATGTCGCCGTCGTCGATGAAGCAGGACGTCCAATTTGGGCTTGCTGCGATGAGCCAGTCCGTTATAACTCGCCTTTTTCTTTTCTTCTTTTTTCGGCCTGGCTCTGCATTTTGGCCCTTTTGGGCTGGAGACGAGTTCTCTCGTCTGCCTGTTCCATTTTGCATGCATCGTGTGTGTCGAACTGAAACGCAAGCAGTGAATTACGCAAAAGCATGGAGGGATGCAGCATGAAACAACAAAAAAAAACGAGGATATGATGGACAACAGGGCTCTTTTTATAGATACAAATAAATGGAAAGGAAATCCTGGCCTCTGTTTCATCGAAATTACACACCAAGCCTTGTTAAGTTCAGTTGAGCACCAGAAAGGCGCTTCTTCAAGTACTCCTTTTTCGCGAAAGTAAAGTACACAAGTCTTAGTTTTTTTTTTTTTTTGAAGTACACAAGTCTTAGGTAGCCAGCATGAGCAATATAGAGGTGTGGCTACGAGATAATTTGGCCCAGCAGGGGTTGCAGTTGCACAATCCGGGCGCCGCTTTTATTCGCAGCCGAAGTTTAGACGGCCCCCGTACTTGAGGATCGGTGATGGAGCTGGGCGCCGACGGCGACGGCGGGGGAGGGAGGAGGACGACGCGGCGCGGTGGATTGCAGCCCGGGAGCCGCGGCACTACAGCTCC
Source organism: Eragrostis nindensis (assembly GCA_012490785.1). Taxonomy (NCBI): domain Eukaryota; kingdom Viridiplantae; phylum Streptophyta; class Magnoliopsida; order Poales; family Poaceae; genus Eragrostis; species Eragrostis nindensis. The sequence goes on along the minus strand of JAAXCT010000747.1, from coordinate 176,927 downwards.
TCCGTGGTAGGCTCCGGGTCCTCGATATCAGCGAGCATGCGGCACAGCTCCTCCGTGGTAGGCTCCGGGTCCTCGATATCAGCGAGCATGCGGCACAGCTCCTCCGTGGTAGGCTCCGGGTCCTATGACGTTTTGTATCACCCAGTCATCATGAGAGGAAGAGAAAAAACAACGGGTCCAGTTATCCATCAGTAGTGTTGTGACTGTTAGTTTTCGTTTTTTTTTGGGTTATTTTTAGACCGTTTACTTATGTTCATTAATAACATTCTCGATCAGTAACCATTCTGTTGTGTGGCTTGTCTCTGTGCATGACATCCCTCAGTTTTATTTACCTCGTCGTGTTTGTCCATCGTGGCCACCAGCTGGCCGAGGAAGTCATCCATCAACTGAAAACATTAGTCACGACGAAGACGATCAGATCGCAGGCAGGTAGCCCTAGGTAGGAACAAGAAGGAAGGGCAGGATCGTCGATGGAAACACTCACCTTGATGCCCTTGTCGTTGTCGTCCGCCGAAGGGTCGTAGAGCCCGGCGTCGTACATGGCCCTCTTGCTCGGGTCCGACAGCACTGCCACCACAGATTACAGATGCATATATATGCGCACGTAAACAAGTGTTCATGTAATGTAACTACATGCAACGATCGAATCATTCAGCATGTCGACTGCACAACATGAAAACATGTACCCTTGTATGCTTGCTGGATCAGCTGGAACCTGGCGGTGGCCTCGCCGTCGTCCGCCTCCTCCTTGCCCCGCTTGTCGGGGTGCCACTTCTGCTACGTTTACAGTGAAGAAAACCCAAAAAAATTGCATCATCAGAATAACTATGCAAGTAGCAGCTTAAACGACGGCGCGCGCGGGCATTCACCATGGCCAGCAAGAGGTAGGCGGTGTGGATCTCCGAGGCGGACGCGCCGCGGGAGACGCCCAGCACGGCGTAGTAGTCTGGCACCCCCGACTTGCCCGCGCCTCCGGCCATGGCTCCACAGGAAGAAGGCTGCGCGCTAGCTCTCTGATGAAGGCAACTCGCAGAGAGGGATGCCTCAACCCGGTGCCCGACCCCCCGGTTTTATAGTCGCCGGGCACACGCGGCGCGCGCCTCGCCACTGCAAAATATCTTGTGGGTGACACACCACCGGGCGCGCGGCGAGGCTCCGGGCTGCAACGGACGCCGGGCAGGCAGCAACGGACGCGGGCCGGGGGAGCGGCTCCGGGCACGTCACCGCGCGCGGCTGGACTTATCTGCACCCCGGGCGCCACCGGCCGTGACACTTGTACGCCGACCCGGGAGTTCTGCGCGGATGCCGGGTTGGGGTTGCCGTCGGTAGCGCGCAAATGAGCTGGCGCCGCGGTTTTTTGTGCGCGGACCGGCGGCGCGGCGCGGGATGGACCGGAGAGAAGGTGGTTTGGGTCGGGGGTGGCTTGGACGGCCGGAACATGTGGTGTTCTTGATAGAAGGATACGGGTGGAGGTGCGTCGTCATCGGTGATGTGGATTAGCGATCTAGCTTGGACACCTTTTGATTGGAAAGAAGTGCTACCTTGCTTCTTGTAGAATGTGGTTCGCCGGCTGGTTCACCGCCAGCGAAAGAATGTTCCGAGACATATCGTCGACAAACATGGCGATGGCGGTGTGGAGAAGAAAGTAGTGGAGGTGGATAACGCCTCTTTCGGGGATACGCGAAGAGGATGAATTGACGGAGGTCTCAAGGACGATGACGTAACAAGAGTGGGTGCGAGGGAAGAGATGCTGCTGCTTGATGCGGATGTTGTGATCCAGACAGGGGAGAGGCAAGAGTGAAGGGCAAATGTGGCGAAATGGAGATTGGAAGGGGGTGTCCTTTTATAGACCGTTGACGCGCGGATGTTGCGTGTTGCGCTTTCAAAACGTCATCACATACGTCATAACATCAATTGAAACGTCTATGCAACGTACGGACAGTGCCACAAACAGGGGCGGAGGCGTGGAGCCAGAGTGGGACTGCGGCACATGCACAACCCACTGCCTAAAATGTGACATCGTGGGCCAAAAACACTGGAACTAAACGATTTCTTTATGCCCAAACCATGATTAGTAAAAGCTAAAAGAAAAGCATTGTTTTAGCTCCATCTATTTTAATATAAGTGTAGTTCTAAGTTTGGTTAAAACCAAAATTTTCTACCTTTGACCATCATTTTTCATATATTTGTATAACTTAATAGCATAAGATTTATGTTTTTAGATTCACCATGAGAAATACTTTCATGATATATAAAGTTCACATGTTTTAACACTGTGTAAAATTTTACAAATTGATGGTCAAAGATTGAGATGCTTGACTTTGATCAACCTTGAACTGCAATTCTTTTGAAACGAATGTACAATCACACATAGCAATTATTTTACCATATTCGCTAGTGTCTTGTGTTAACGCCGCGTTGTGTTAATTGATGACCTCAGGATGATTTTTTAATTGGCTAAGAAATAGATTTATTTTTCTAATATCATCCACTAAAATTCAGGTTATAGTGGCGTGTAACACGAGTATACGTACAAAAGCTTCTGAGCCTTCAGTGCTTAGAGATAAAGGCCTCCGATGGAAGCTCCTCCTGACCGTACTAAAAGTAAATTAGGGTGATCTAAAAAAAAAGTAAATTAGGGTCCTACAATTTTTAATGTTATGAAAAAAAATGTTTTGAATTCAGTGACGTTAACTAGAAAATTGACGTACAGTCCAACTTCTTGAGAACATAAACCCTTCAATTTTGAGATTGGTCCATTTTCACCAAAATATTTTGCTGTGAAAATCGTTATTTTGTAGCAGCAATGAAACAGCCAAGAATTGAGGATATGATGGACAACAGGGGCTCTTTTTATAGATACAAATGGGAAGGAAATCCTGGCCACTGTTTCAACGAAATTACACACCAAAGCCTTCTTCAAGGAAATCCTGGCTGCTTCTTCAACTAGGTAGTAGTAAGTAGTCTCTCTCTTTTTTCTTTTTTTTTCTTTTTTGCGAAAGTAAGTACACAACACAAGTCTAATTAGGTAGCCAGCATGAGCAATATAGAGGTGTGGCTACGAGATAATATGGCCTAGCAGGGGTTGCAGTTGCACAATCCGGCGGCCGCCATTATTTGCAGCCGAAGTGTAGGCGGCCCACTTGTAAGATCGGTGATGGAACTGTGCGCCGACGGCGGGGGCGGGAGGAGGACGACGACCCGGCGCGGCGGCTTGCAGACCGGGAGCCTCGGCTCGTCCCGCCTGCCGGCGTTGATGAACCCCCCTCGGGGAAGGTGATGTCGATGCGCACAACTGTGGGCGAGGAGGAGGAGGAGCTCCCCTCGCCCTTCTTCTTCCTCCGCTCCTGCTTGAAGGGGACCTCGATATCAGCGAGCAGGCGCCACAGCTCCTCCGTGGTAGGCTCCGGCTCCTGTGACGTTTTGTATCACCCAGTCATCATGAGAGGAAAAAAAAAACCGATCCAATCATCCATCAGTACGGCTGTTATTGACAGTTTACTTTGGTGCCCTTTAGAGTTCAGATCGAGCATGCAGCTCTGTTGGGTTTTTTTTTTGTGTGTGTGTTATTTTTAGACTGTTTGATTAATAACATCCTCGATCGGTAATCATTCTGTTGACTTGTCTCTGAGCATGACATCCCTCAGTTTTATTTACCTCCTCGTGTTTGTCCATCGTGGCCACCAGCTCGCCGAAGAAGTCGTTCATTAACTGAAAACATTAGTCACAACGCAGACGATCAGATCGCAAGCAGGCAGCCCTAGCTAGGAACAAGAAGGACCGTCGATAACTCACCTTGATGTCGTCGTCGTTGTCGTCCGCCGAAGGGTCGTAGAGCCCGGCGTCGTACATGGCCCTCTTGGTCGGGTCAGACAGCACTGCCAGTGCCACCGCATATGCACGTACACAGGACGTTATTACAAGCAAACGATCGATAAATTCAGCGTGTCGTGGTGGAGATACGTACCCTTGTAAGCTTGCTGGATCTGCTGGAACCTGGCGGTGGCCTCGGCGTCGTCCGCCTCCTCCTTGCCCCGCTTGTCGGGGTGCCACTTCTGCTACATACAGCGAAGAAAACCAAAAAAGGCATCGTTTTAATAATCTGCAAGTAGCAGCAGCAGCTTAAACGACGGCGCGCGCGGGCACTCACCATGGCCAGCCTGAGGTAGGCGGTGCGGATCTCCGAGGCGGACGCGCCGCGGGAGACGCCAAGCACGGCGTAGTAGTCCGGCACCCCCGACTTCCCCGCGCCTCCGGCCATGGCTCCACAGGAAGAAGGCTGTAGTGCGCTAGCTCTCTGATGAAGGCAACTCGCCGAGAGGGATGCCTCAACAGGGTGCCCAGCCCCCCCGTTTTATAGTCGCCGGGCACGCGCGGCGCGCGCCTCGCCACTGCAAAATATCTTGTGGGCGACACACCACCGGGATCGCGGCGAGGCTCCGGGCTGCAACGGACGCCGGGCAGGCAGCAACGGACGCGAGCCGAGGGAGCGGCTCCGGGCACGTCACCGCGGCTGGACTTATCTGCGCCCGGGCGCCACCGGCCGTGACACTTGTACGCCGAGCCGGGAGATCCTCGCGGATGCCCGGGTTGGCGTTGCCGTCGGTAGCGCGCAAGTGAGCTGGCGCCGCGGTTTTGTGCGAGGACCGGCGGCGCGGCGCCGGATCGGACGGAGCGAAGGTGGTTTGGGTTGAGGGTGGCTTGGACGGAACATGTGTGTGCTCTAGATAAGAGGATATGGATGGAGGTGGTGCATCGTCATCGATGATGTGGATTAGTGATCTTGGACACTTTTTTTTCTGGATATTTTGGGAAGAAGTGTTACCTTGCTTCTTCTAGAATATGGCTCGCCGCCGGCGAACGAATAATGTTAAGAGAACATGTCGGCGAATGAATAATGTTCAGAGAACATGTCGGCGACGACAATGAGAGAATGGAAGTAGTGGAGGTAGATAACACCTTTTTTCCGCTAGGCAGTGGATCCCCACGGAAGAAGAGCTACACAAAGAGGATGAACTGAACGAGGTCGCAAGGACGTGAGGCGAAAAGAATGGCGTGGGAAAGTGATGGTGGCGCTTGATGCGAGTGTTGTGGTCAAGACGGAGAGGAGCGGAAGTGGAGGGCAAATGTGGTGAAATGAAGATCGGAAGGGGTGTCATTTTATATACCGTCCACGCGCGGATGTCGCGTGTCGTGCTCTAAAAACGTCATCACACACGTCATATCAACTATTGCAACGTTTGAAACATCTATCTACAACGTAAGGCACGGGGCCACAAATAGAGATGGTGGCGTAGAGGCAAAGCGCTTGAAAAAAAAGGTACATGGATAACCTTCTGCCTACAATGTAACATTGTGGCCCAAAAAAATCTTGAAACTAGCCCAAAGCTGATATCCACACTACTAGAATCCTAAGATTCTCCTAGTGTCTCAGCTCTATTGCCTTATGCCCAAACTATGATTAGTAAAAACTAAAAGAAAAGCATGATTTAATTCTTTCTTTTTTACTCCACCTGATTTAAAATAATTGTTGTTTTAGATTTGTTTAAAAAAACTTTTCTATCCATCATTTTTCAAATATTTGTATTGCTTAGTAATATAAGATTTATGTTATTAGATTCATCAAGAGAAATACTTCCATGATATATAATTCACATGTTACAACACTACATAAAATTTTACAAATTGATGGTGCTGAGATGCTTAACTTTGATCAACCTAGAACTGCGATTATTTTGAAACGAATGTACTATCACACATTGTAATTATTTTACCATATTTGCTAGCTTTGCCTTGTCTTAACATCACAGTGTTCATTATTGATGGCAGGATAATACTTCTAATTAGCTAACAAAATTGACGACACGTAGCACAGAAAGATGGGCACAAAGAAAAACCCTGGAAATATGCGACTCTCGGGAACTGATTTCGTGTTGAAGGACATTGCAACTGACTCACACGTTCGTGATTTTGTACATCAACAAAGTCTTTGTAACTTAAAAATGACCAATAAAATAGGAAGATAAACACATTAACGGAATGAACCACTATGTACCTTACAATTCAACCATGCAGCATGCATAGATGTATTATGAAATGAACACATCATCTTCCAAGCTCTGGTGGAAAACTGAGGCGCGCGCGGGGGGGGGGGGGGGGGGGGGGCATGAGCCTCTCTCGCAGCCAAATAAAGAGCAAGGGCATCATGCCTCATGCCTTTCTCGAAGGAGAAAGCAGAAGAGCATCAAGCAAGGGTGTCGAGGTAGATAAAATAGAGTTATCCGAGAGGTGGACCTACCCTAGTGAAGATCTTCTGCGACTTTGGATGCTTCGCTGCTTACGGCGTTATCATGTTTATACACTCAAAAGAATGTGTCCCGGCCTAACAGTTTTTTCTTCTTTTCTTTATTTGTATATCCTAATTGAAAACTCTATAGTAGATCTCACTAAGAATTAAACCCCTTTGATATGCATATGGATTTTTGCAAAAAGGAAAAAGAGAAACAAAGCCATAGCTGAGAGGACAACGGCATGCATGCGCGGTCAAATCTCCAAATATCCCGCTATCACTAACAAGGCCAGAACCACTACTGTCGCCCCGCTCGCCGGAGTCCAAGACCAGTTCATAGTGAAACACCTGGAGCAGTTGTGCCAGTTCATAAAGACAAACCACACCGTGCGAGCGCTGCACCAACAATGGCGGCAGACCACCTCCTGGGCAGAGTGTCCGACCTCGTGGCCGCCTGCACCCGGCGCGTCTCGCGCGCCACCCGCCGCCTCCTCCGTCACGGCGGCCGCAAGACGACGAAGCAGCCGGCGCGCGTGGCGGCGTTGAGCGCGCGCGTGGAGGCCGACGACGCGGCCCTGTGGAGCCGGAGGATCCTGATGGGGGAGCGGTGCCAGCCGCTGGACTTCGCGGGCGCCATCCACTACGACAGCTTCGGCCGAAGGCTGGCGCGGCCGCCCACGCCGCGCTCGGCGTCCTCCCTGTCGTGCCGCTCCTCCGACAGCATCGCCGTCTCCGAGGCCGTCAGCTATATCGAGAACAATGACGTCGTCTGAACTTTCCCATGGTGACAAGAGCCTCTCTCTGAATTTGCACGTAATTGCTTTCTTGTCGTGTCGGTAAAGGTTGAAACTCGATCGTTGTTTTCCCCCCATCTTCTTGCGGCTCAAAATGCATGGTAGGAGCCGCTAGCACTGTAAATACCGTGTTGTTGTTGGAACGAACCGCGATTGATTGATTCATGGATAAATTCGATCGGATGCATTTTTGTTCCTTCACTTTTGCCGTCGCCGGAGAATGTTCATCACTAGTTCGGCAACCGTCGCCGGTCGCCGCGTGATCTCCAACGATGGCGGAGCTATAGACGACGTTGGTTAGATCGATGCGAGGTGTACGGCGAAGGGTGAGGATCGGAGGACTGAGGCAGAGTCGTCCTTTTTTTTTTTTTTGAGAGAGGAAGGCACAGATCAAGTCGTCCTAGTCATTGCGCCGAACGGCACTGGGCCACGGCGGGCATGCTTCAGGAAGCCCAAGCTACGGCTGCCCATGGCCTAGCCCAACGTTTTCTTTGCGACTGAACCCGTTACGTCGAACAAAAACTGAGCCAAGGTTGGAAAAAAAAAAAAACTGAGCCAAGTTGAATTGAAGATATCAGTCAGTGCATGCATTCCCTGTTGTGAGTGAAAATGCAGTTCAAAATACAGCCGAAAAATTGCACAAAAAACAGATGCATGTCGTTGTCGGTATCGATCATCAGTGAGTCAGTCTCAATGGATATGCCCATGCAGCTACACACATACACAGGTGTCAGGTGATGAGGAAATTGGTCGGAGAAGCAGATTTAGAAGCCGGCGCGGGAGCTGCCGTCCTTGGCGTCGTCGGCGGTGACCGGCAGCTCGACGGTCTTGGCGGGCGTGGACCCGTAGTAGCAGAAGTAGAGGATCAGCTGCGCCAAGCCCAGCAGCGTTCCTAACCCGTTCGGGATCTGCAAGAACATGCATGCAGCGTGATGAAGATGTATATATAGATAGATGTCGGAATTATATTAACACGCCACGGGGGAGAATGATCAGAAGAAGAACAAGGGAGATGAAGGAGCCCAACGTACGCACCGTGATGAAGATGTCGAAGCGGATGAGCGCGTAGGTCGTCCAGCAGATGCCGTTGAGGAAGCTCACCAGCGACAGCGTAAAGGGCATGTACTCCACGCTCTTGGTCGTGATCACTTGCCTCTGCAAATTTATATACGGGCAACGTGTTAGTGCTAGTATATTACAAGCATACAGGAAGCTTGTTGCAAATTTGATGAGCTCCATCGATAATACTACGATATAATAGTAATTGAATAGGCCGCGCGCACTCGTACGGCGTACCATGATGGTGAGCGGCGCGGCGTACATGAGCGTTCCAAAGAAGACGCAGAGGCTGCCGACGATGAGCGATCGCTTCTCGTGGGTGCCGGCGCCGAGGATGACGCCGGCGACGACGGCGGCGAGGAAGACGAGCTCGACGGCGAGGACGCCGAGCATCTTGGCGCGCTTGGGTTTTGGCGCGTACGCGAAGTAGATGGAGAGGTAGGCGACCTCGATGGCGAGGCCGGTGCCGTTGATGGTGGCGACGAGGATGCTGTTGGGGTGCACGACGGGGAGGCCGTAGAACACCCACAGCCCGCAGTTGAGGAACGTCGCCAGGTACGGGTCCGGCACGTACGCCTCCACGTCCCGCTTCTTCACGATCTGCACGAACGTCGGCAGCGGCGACAGGAACAGACCGAACGAGATGAAGTTGCCTGCACGCGCCATTTATTGATCATCATCACATATATATGCATCTGTGTATATATAGAACGAAGAAGAAGAAGGTTGGGGCACGCACCGACGATGCCGACGATATTGCGGACGGCGTCGGGGTTCACCATGGCTGCCGCTCGATTTTGATAGCTAGGCTCCTTGCGCGTGTTCTTGCGAGGATGCTGGAGAGTATTTGTAGACGCGAAATGGCAACCACCGCGCGCGCGCAGTTAACAAGCTTGATAACCTGATTCTGTAACTAATCAAGAAACGCCGGATAGGATTATCAGTTGGTAAGGGGAGAGGCCTCTGCCTTCCTTCCAACTGATGCTGCGTGTCGGAACGGAGAGGCAGGGGCACGGTTACGGCTGGCCCCATTGGAGCTGCCTTTATAGCTAGTACCCGAAATGCAAGGTGAACCATGCTGCGTGTTGTCGGAAAATAGGCCATGGCATGCTTATTTGAGCTCCCTTTTTGCTGGAGAGACATGTTTCCAATGCACTTGTTTGCTGGCTGGTGAGATGCAGATCAGAAACTGGCTGGCTGGATAGGGTGCATAATTAATAGGCGTGGATGCTTGAATTGCGCAGAGCCAGTCACTCGGAGCTTTTATCCAGTGGTTCGTGGCGGTGGTTAATTATCCATACTAGTTGAATGCCCGTGCATTGCCACGGGAACGAAAGATTGCGTAGCGATAAATGGTCTTGCATAGATCGCATAGATGGAAGATGTAATAGTGCCATGTACATATACAATGTATAACAATTTGAAATTATTTATCGCAGGATTTCTCTACTCATGTTGATCGGTCTAATTTCACATAATCCCAAATGTTATGCATCTCATATCGCCTCAATTGCGGTGCACGCCTACAATGGTTCCTTCCATCTTTCGTGACCATGCGTCCCCGACGGCAGCATCCTGCTCCCCAACTCCACACCCAAGCGCCTTCGCGTGCCTGAGTGTATGTGTATGCAACACATACATGTTTTTATTTTTCAAATCTGTTTGAGCTAACATACGGAGAAAACTGCATGATCCATTAACATACAATTTGTGGCATTAAATGATATTGAGCACATCAGGGTTAAAAAAATAAGATGGAATTAACACTCGCTGTTAATTTGATCAAAGAAGATCGATTAGCAAACTAAAACAAAAAAAAAAGATATTGAACCTCATGTTTATTTCTAGCTAGATTGATCTGCCATGTTCTGCACACAACCATTGGTAACTACCAGATGTTGGAAGAGCACACACCTTCAGTCAGAGCAGTGTACTATCTTGTCTGCACTTAAGCACTTCCAGCATGCTAAATACTGGAAGCTAATAGTATCATCACCCGTTGACAGATGACAATAACATGCCAAATCAAGAAGTGAAGTAAATCCTGTCGCATGCAAAATACTTAGTGCTAAAAATATTGACAGATGGACATTTAGTTCAGCCCTAAATGAAATAAAATACATGTTAAAGCTTAATTGAACAGAACTAAAAAGGCTATATATCTTTGTCATGTTTTTGAAAACCGTGGCAACATCTAACTAAATTTATTTTCCATTGATCAAATAACCTAGCAGCAGCAACAATATTTATCCCCATGTTCTCTGGCTCAGATTCTCCATGTCCTCTTTCGTCAACACCTCGCTCTCCACTCCGGGTAGCACTCTCACCGTTGCTAGAACCCTCCATGTCCTCTTTCGTTAACACCTTGCTGAAGCCAAATGAAACTCGAATTAGACAGTTTTAATTCCAGTTGGAGACCATGCAATGACTGAAAAATCTGTTCCCCATAAAAAACATCAAAAAAAATTTAGTATATATGGATGACTCCCTTTTTTTTTAGCTTTTATTGTTAGATCAACTTCAATCCTCGAAAGCTCAACACATTTGACCTAGACATGTGAATGCACATCGAGATCACTACTCAGGTCAGGTGCATTGGTAGAAGAACTGCCAGCTAATTTTTATGTGGAATTAAGCTGAAGAAAGACTACGCCATATATTTGTAAAACAAAATTGGAAGAGTAAACATGAAGTTTCGCGTCTTACTTGACATTCATCTTCAGGGAACAATGCTCCAACATTGGATCATACGAGAAATGACATATACCATTCTGTCAAAAACAAAAGGCCATCGCAGCATAGATTCTTAACATGTAAAAGTTACCCATTTTTTTGGTCTTTGGCTGGGGAGCTCCCGCCCAGGGTTCAATTCCTGGGTACTGCACAATTTGTGGAAAAATTAAAAAAATCCCCTCGTCTGTCCCACAACCAAAGCACAGGTCTAAGGTCCGGCCCGGGTCGTCTCACATAGGCTACGGTGCCGCTGTGTAAGGGTGGGGCAGGGGTTCGGGGGTTTTCTAGATCTGTGTGAGAGGATCTTCTCCTCCCCAATAGAAAGCCCGGGGGCCGTCATACCCCCCGCAGGTCTATTTTTTTTTAAAAAAAAAGTTACCCATTTTCCATACTGCACAAAAAGAATGCAATGCTTCATGCTTCCTTTCGATCCATTTTTTACATGTTATAGATGCAAGATGAGAGCAAACAGGACAAATCAGAATATCATTGTTCCAATCTAAAATATGCTTGCAAGTTCAGTCTGGACATCCAATTATCTTTCTTTTGTAAACTATGTAAACTAAAAGCAAAGCAAGAGGCACACTCCAAAATAAAAAGCGTTCCAATCTTAAATATGCTTGCAAGCAGTCTGCATATAAACAGATATCCATCTTGGAATGCAAGGGAAATCCTACATGGTGAAATCAGAGATGTCAGCATGCTCCTTAATAATTAGCTATCAGTATGATCATGCTCCAGATATACTGATATATCATGGAATAGTTAAAAGGACAACCAGGCACACTTTGAACTGGATGTGACCACGAATGTTCAATGGACTGGTATCGATTGTAGGGCTGGAAAGAAAAGGATCACCTGGGTTCATATTGTTTGTAGGCGTAATCTGAATCTGATCCTCTCTTCTATTTGGTGCCCAGGCTCTTGTATAGGCTACCGTAGCACACCAGCGGCCAGGCAAACCCTTCACAGTCCCGTCACTTAGATTCTGCATCCGGACACATTGATTTGTATCCAATCAGATCGAATCATGGGGGAAATCTTCAACAGGAGGAGTTTGGATAGGTGGAGGAAAGGGTGGATCTGGATATGGGAATCGAGGATGGTGGATGAGCGGGGCGTACCTGCTCGACGCCCACAACGATGCGCCGCCGCCGACAAAGGTGACGTAGGCGGAGATGGTGGCGGCAACTGGTGTGGATGAGGGAGACTAATGGAGATGCGAAGATGGCGGCCGTCGACGCCTTCTTCTTCTCGCCTGCCTACGGCCAGCCGCTGCCCCCCGGAGTAGTTGTCGTCGTACAAGCGCCGCCGCGTGCGCCCGCCGCCAGCGGTCGAAGGCTTGATCTTGCGTCGCCATGGTTGACGGCGAGCTAGGGTTTGGGAGCGGGAGAGGGAGTGGGAGGAAGCACGGGGCAGGGTGGGGAAGCGGGGAGTTGCGAGTTGCGCAGAACGGGAGGCGGAGGAGGAGATGACGAGGAGTTGGCTGCGTAGTGGGCGCAAATTTCGGATCGCATGCGCGCGTTGGCGGGTTCACGGTGTAGCGGAATACGGATTTTACGGGGCCGTTAAGCCGGGGCGGACGACATCCTCAGGTTTTATGAGTTGTAGAGATTGTATCAGCTTTGCCTGCTGTTCTGTGGGATTGACATGTGGACCAGGTGCTCAAAAGCCGCGTAGCCACGGAACTCTCGCCGTCTGATGTATCGATCCATCGATGCGCGACTATGGTACTAGTTTGCTTCTGTGGATGATGGAGGCACACGCGATTGGCATGTGCTGTAGCAAAGCGATGGTTTCGCGATGTTTGTGCGTGGGCATCGCTTGCATGAGCCGGCCAGAGAGAGTAAAGCACTCATGAGTGGCCATCACGATAAACGCGCGATCCAGCTTCACTTCCTTGTTTTGCGAATAATAAAAGATCGTGCGATCGATGCTGTTACAAGCTCCTCGCATTATTCATGCGTCTTAGCTGATCATCATCCGATCAGTCCAAACCTCTAACTTAGCTGCTGATCATCACGATAAACTGCTGATGCATCATCCCTCTAAATTATTAAAGTTGACACACACGGTGATGTGGCAGGATATGTTGTTCCTTCTATTTAACTTGGGATACATGCACCGTTTGAAACTTCAGAGTTCGAGATTTTCTTTTCCTTTTTTCAATCCGTAAAATTGGTTAATTATGCGAAGTTTGAACGTAGTGTGTTGGGTAATCGGGGAAAAAAAATCGTCGTGTGTGTTGGGTTTATACATCCGCGGCTTTGTTGGGCGTTCATGGACATCTCATTTAGACCCGTGATTTACGTGTATATGTTGGCCTTGGGCCTGGCTTTCGACGGCCCAAGCCTGCCTAAAGAAACGCGACGTGTATCAGTCAATCATTCGTACAGTCGTCGTGCAGGCTAGGGCTGTGCACGGCGCCATAAAATCCCGGACGCGGCAAACCAAGAACAGAAAAAGAAGCTGCTAGTATCAAAAAAAGAAACAGAAGCTGCCAGGGCTCCCGTTCTCCTTCCGATCCATCCGGCGGAAATCAGATCCCATATATCCGGTCGATCAATCTAAAGCCGCCGGGCCTGCCATGGGGAAAACGCCTAAAACCTCTCTCCTCCAATGGCGGCATCGCCGTGCAGTTGCCACCACCGCCGGCGGCGACGGCGACGGCAAGATCGTCGACGTGTGGGCGCACAACATGGAGTCAGAGCTGGAGGTCATCCGCGGCGTCATCCCCGAGTACCCCATCTTGGCCGTCACCGCCTCCCCCGACGTCGCCGCCGGCCGCGTTCCCGGTCCCGACGACTCCTTCCAGACCTTCAGCGCGTACGTGTGCGGCCTCCACTTCGCCGAGGTCAGCCTGGCGTTCACCGACTCCCGCGGCGCGCGCCGCGGCGTCTGGAACTTCGACGCCGGACACCTCCGCTTCTTCGCCGAGGCGGGCGTCGAGGCGCCGGCCGTGCGTCGAGCCTGCGCCACGCCCCTGGCCGGGGCGCTCATGACCTTGGAGATGCTCCTCAACCCCAGGGTCGCATGGGTCACCTGCGACGGCACCGCCGACATGGCGTACCTGATGAGGTGCTACACCCTGTACCTGCCCCGCGAGCGCTACAAAGCCCTCCCGCTGCTGAGGACCTTCTTCCCCGCCATGTACGACCTCAAGGTCCTCGCCATGCATGGCGAGCTCACCACCGATTCAAGTATTAATGATATCATCCTACAGGAAGAAGAAGAAGAAGCTCCCGCCCTGAACGCCACCGTCATGGCCGCGTTCGCCGGATGCCTTGGCGACCCGACGTACGGCAGCGGCGCGGATGGAGACGTACCGTGGGGTTCTGTTCGGGTTCGACGATGATGATGAAGACATGCCACCCATGGCAACGTTACCTCCATTCAGTTGCGACCCGGCGCGGATGGAGAGATACTACTGGATGTTGTCCATGCTCGACCACGACGAACTCAGCGCAGCCATAGGGACCTGCGGAGAACTCCCATCGACACCATACGTGCAGCTGCCACCGATGCACCCGGCTGAGCAGTTAAACTGCTGGAGGTTGGCGCGCCACGCGTAGAGAGGGCACACAAAAGTTGTACAAAAGGTACGACCTACTACTATATCAAATTATCAATTGCCCTGAATCTATGTGTTGTCAGAAAATCCTCTTATGCACGCAGTCATCATTGGTTTCGAGATTACTTACTATGCAGAACTAATGAAAGATGGCAAGCTTTTGTTTAACATAAGTTACAGCAACTCCAAAAGAATAGCAAAACACGATGTAGAGGTTGGGACGCTTTTATTTGCTTGATGAAATAGAACTTTCCTTTATCTAAAAATGCAAACAGGATAATCCAATTTCGGACTGGCACCTCCGCCCAGTATCCTAGCAGCTCTGCAATCCGTTCACACCCGTCGATCCATGTTTGATGAGGTTGCGACGTTGCGTGGCAAAGCAATCAAGGTGAGTGACAGGAGAGGAGGGGGCCGGACAGAACAACAAGACAATGTCGCCTCTAATACTCAGTAAAGGTAGAAGTGAATTACATGGTTCAGCGGCGGCGCTCCAAAACTGGTAGACAGAACGAGGAGGAAAGAGGCGAGGGAAGAGGACGGGAGGGGAAAAACTGATGCTTTGCGCGCAGGAGATTTTTGGAAATTTGCCGAAGTGCGGTAGTGGGAGGAATTGATGCCTTTGGATCGGCATCCAGCGTTTGAGGTGGGCTGATTGCACCATTTCACGGAATAGGCTGATTGCACCATCTCAAGGGAATCCCTTCCGCTTGGAAGGCCACTGGATTGAGATTGGAAGGCCATTGTAGTTTGTTTGCACTATTGCACCAAATATTTCCCCAACATAAGCAGGGGCGAGGCTAAAGGCGCAATCTATCTACGCCGCAACCCTTACACCCGCCGTCCTCTCTCCCTTCCACGAAACCCTAGCGACACATCACCGGTGTTAGCACACCGGCATGCGATGTTCTTTCTCTGTACATGTGGATACCGTAAGAAGAGGCGTCAACGTGGGGTTGATCGGAGGCTGGATGAGGAAGGCGAGACTGATGTGATCGTTTACTTCCTCTACATCGATGCGTGACTCCGTTAGACCGAGCTACTCCAACAACGCTTCCGCTTCGCCTGCGCGTCTAGTGGTAATGATCCATGATCACCTTCTCGATTGGTATTCCTGGTTACGTGGTAGATAAATTTGTTTTATGCTAGCGTAGCGTACCTCATTCCCTAACAATTTGTGCTGTCAACTTTCTTGTGTTAGTTTAGTTTGGTTGTTATCCCCTCCTCACCAAGGTTTGCAAAACCATTGGTAACTGGTCGGTTATCGCGGTAACCGGACTTACCGGTCCGGTTCGGTTAGTCGGTTTATTTGATTTTCGAGTTTGAATTTGAAATGAATTTGAAAATTTGACGAATTTTGTTCGGTTTTGATCGGTTTGACTGGTTACCGGTCTTACCGATCTGGTCTGGTTGGAACGGTTCGATCGGTGGAACGGTTCGATCGGTAAGGCAAACCTTGCTCCTCACCGTGCACCTTCAACTCCAGTGAACCACCAGCCGGCCTTGCGTTGCAAGCGTCCAGTAGAAAGACGGGTTCCCTCAGCGGTAAAAAGAAAAATCGTGGTTGCTTGATGCATGTTAACGACGGGAGATACTTTTGTGGTGTCTGCCGACATGATCTGGTGGACGTACGTATCAGAAAAAAAAAAACTCGACCTGCCGGGGGTAAGACCGCCCCCGACGGCATTTTTTTAAGGAGAAGAGCCTCTCACGCAGGCCGAGAAAACCCCCGAACCCCCTCCCCGATCCTACACAGGGACTCAGCTGGCCGTTGTGAGCTCCGGCGCGAGTCTTAACCATGTGCTTTGACCCGGGGAGGACGAGGGGATTTTTTTTGTACTGCTGTGAACAGTACCGTTTTACCGGCACTGTTCACAACAGCACCTCCGCGCCTGCGCATCGAACCCGGGCCGCAGGCCACGCGCGTCACAGGAGCAACGCTCCTGGAGCGGTGCCGCTGGCCACTCGGGCGCCGAGCGCTAGGCGACGTACGTATCAGAGAACATCCATTCTAATTCTCCAATTTATATTTAGCACTGAATGGCACTTAATCGCCTGCGTGATCTGGTGGACGTACGTATCCGGCCGATCCATCGGAAATCGACACGGAATTCTGCAAGCACACATACATGCGCATTGAAACTCTGCATTGCATACGTATTTACCTTGTATACATCTAAGTTGTAGACTACTACAAATGGTTCGGGGTCGATTGACCGAGAGACCTGCAGCACTGAGGTGAAGGATTCGAGCCTGCAGACTGTGGAATACAGGGGCTATATACAACTTGTGCGGCACTCCTGATTTCATTTGAGTTGAACCAACAATGACTCGCAAACATGAGCAACAAAATTAGTATAAGAGCCACCTTTTTCTGAACTGAAACTGTCAGACCCCATTTCTGGAATCTACTGTGCATCCTGTATCAGTCCCTGGATCAGTAGCTGATACGCACAAGAACACAGATATGATAATCAAAAGCATACTTCGAATAGATAAATAAGTAAGATACCTGATATAAGACCCTTAGTGGCGGTATGACAAGAATTCAAAACTATCCAAGTCCATCCGACCGACTAAAGGTGAAGCAGACAGCGGAAACCATGGCCCGACGCCACAAGCAAACTTGAGAAGCAGAACCGAAAACCCAATTCGTCGTCGTTCTCTACGAAGTCTTCTCCTTCTAAACCAACAATTTCAAACACGTGAGTACATAAGGTACTCAGCAAGCCCTACACTACACAAGGATATATATATATATGCATATTTGGTCTTAGCAAGGAACAGGCTGTAAGGTTCATTTTGCAGCAAGCAGATTTTATGCAAGGTTCACTAAAGCAAGTGAAGGAATTCTTAGATAAAACAGAGAAGTAACTGTCAATATTTTAGTTGGTTGGCCCTGGGGGAGTATGAAGCATTCCCGCCAGTTCCCAAGTTTTAGTTGGGCCTTCTGACCTCAATTGGTTATACCGACCCGGCACACTTGCCATCACTTCCAAAACACGAGCAGACTACTGCTCACTCACACTTCAATTAATGAGAGGTGGCTAATCATATCGAACTCAACAAAGATGCGTCATATGCCGTGACAACGTCCATCCGGATGAATTTTACGCTCTGCAGAGGTTGTACATCTTTTCCCACGGGCTATGCACTCTTGATCGGAGAGTAACATAACGCTTAGTCCATCTTCTCCGAGTAATCTCACAAGTCCACCACGGAATCTCACTCAGGGGCCTGTGACTTGATATGTCACACTACGGCACAACACCTATAACAGGTACGTCGTGCTCCTGTAATAATTTACAGGATCCTGTGACAAACACTGGGACATGCGGCATTCCCGTGACCTACAACGGGTTCCCCGACAAACGATAGGATTCCGCAACCGAACCACGGGTACGTTTCCCGGGTTTGCTCCTGAGCTTCCGTTGCCTCTACTGGCCTCCAAATGGACAATGTAAGAGTACCAAGAAGGTAGGGTAAGTCCTTCCCATACAGGTTACGTGGTAGTACGAGAATCATCTTGTTAAAGGTTGAATGAACCGGTCCTTATGTGGCCGGGCAAGCACCATGTCTCCCACACTAGGGGACTATCACACAATCCATTATGCCATCAATCACTTACTAATGGCCTTGCCCGCAATCCAACCCATCCCGTCACCGTCACCAACATCATCACCTAACACAGTTGTGCTACTCCCAATCCCAATATTACGCACACCACCAAACTCATTTAACACATTTATAAAGCATAAAATATGAGTACCGTGTGGCAATGTAGAAACATTGCGGGGTCCTAAGCAGTTCTAGAAGCAAGGTGATTGTGCCATCATAGAAATGATGGAGCCTTCCTAGGGTTATCAAGGTGACAGGTTTATCAAGGATAAACAAGGATCCAGATATTAATGCCTAAGTAGGTGGCATCAATACTGGTTAAGCAGGTAGGGCAATAACTACACAATCAGTAAAATAACAAGTAATGCATAGTACGAGAACAGGCCATATAGGTGCATTGCAAAAACAGTAGGTTCAATCATGGTCAAGGAGAAGTAGAGCTTGCCTAAAAACGCTATCCTAATCTTCCGATTCTTGGTCCTCAGTTCTTCTGTCGAAGTTGATGTCTTCGAGTCCTCCTCTTAAGCTTGTATCTTCTGACTCGTCTTCGGGTTTGGATTCTTCAACTCATCCTTGAATCTTGGATCTTCCAGATCTTCCTTGAATTCTTCTGGCTCTTCCTCAAGCGTCGCGTAAGCTATCGCATAAAAACATTACGTATAAACAACTACCGTAAAAGAAATAAAGATCGAAAAGAACCAATAAAATCCAATTAACTCAAATAAGAAGAACCAATAAGAAGAATCAATAAAATTCCAAGAAATGACTATGGTTATGCAGTGCACATTATTTATGAAAGATTATTTATTATATGCTATATTCATGGCCTTATAAGAGCCATGTTCACCTAGACAAACTATTAATTATCTAAGTTTTCTTAAAAGAAACAAGTGTGCAACCTTATGGTGAGGATGATGAGATGTATATGCTTTATTGATGGTGATTGCGTGCATATCTATTATATAAACTCTAAGTTATTTCTATTAAAGAACATGAGTGGTTTGAGGAGAGGATATGTAACGCCCTGAAAATCGACCCTAAAAATCTTAAATAAAAATCGAAACTTAAATCGGAAGTTTTCAAAACTTTTCAAAATCCCTCTCTTGTTCTGGACCACACCAACTGGATTTCCGGTCTGGTCTATTTCTTTCCCTTCTCCATCCTCGCGCGCTAAATTGCCGTCCAGCGCGTTTTTACCTTCACCTACCCAGTGACCGTCAATTATTCCGTCGCATAAGCTGGCACATCGCTCGGCCCCGCACGAGTCATCTCGTCACATTAATTATCTCGAATGACCTGACGACACTATGCACTATGCTTGAGTCGTCTCGTCGTCTTGAACCTTGTGCCAACACTATGCACTATGCTTGAGTCGTCTCGTCATCTCAAACCACGTGACGACACTATACACTATGCTTGTGTTATCTCGTCGCGTCTCGTCGTTGTCTCATCAACCCAAAACCACACGCCGAAGTTACCCAAAACCATACGCCAACTCCATCTCTGAGTCGTCTCGTCGCGTCGAGTCGTCTCGTCAAACCAAAGCCACACGCCACGCCATCGGCCCCGCCATCCCGTCGCCACTATTTGCGCATATCACGCAGCGACGCACCGCCACGGCCCCTCTCCTCTCTCTGCACACATGTCCTCTCATCTAAAGTTGCACGCAAGTGCCATGCCCTGCCACCGGGGCCACCGCGCACAGCGCTGCCGCTGCAGCCCGTCGCTTCCGCATGCATGCCATGTCCCACGGCCCCTGCATCCACTATTGGCCAAATGTGCTCGCGTCCCATCGCTCCAAAGCCGCACGCCTCGCATGCTGCCCCTGCCCATGCCTCGCTCCGCATTCACAAACAGCAGCAGCAGCAGCAGCGACCTGCGCATAGCGATGCCAACGCGTCATGTCATGTCATCCCGAACCACGTGATGACACTATTCTTGAGCTGTCCCGTCGCATCAAGTCGTCTCTTTACTCTGTCTCATCGCGTCACAATCACATCACCGCCAAAGCTGCGCGTTTCATCTACCATTTTCCCGCACGCATACCAGCTGGCCACTTTCCCACTGCTGCCCCAGTCACATCACCCCAAAGCTGCACGCTTCGACTGCCGTTCTCCGCACGCGCATGCTGCCCTGCATGCACCGCTGCTGCTCCTGTCACGTCGCCGTCACCTCGATGTCGCTGTCATGCCATCCACGATGATGCTCCTCTCTCTCCCTACTCAAGCTTGTCCCCGGCTATAAATAGCCCTCCCCGCGAGCTCCCTCGCCATCGCGCTGTCCAGCCCAGCTGCAGGTGACCGTCCTCCCTCCGCTTCTCTCTTTGATCTGGTGTTTAACCAAGCACCGCATTGATCTTCCTTCCCGACGCCGTCTCGCCCAGACCAAGCTGCCGTGGAGCATCCCCAACACCACTCCACCTCCCCGGCTCACTTAATCTACCCTTTTCCTTTGTCAACCGAGCACCACCAGCAGCCCAAGCACTCGTGTGCTGCTCGACTTGAAATATTCCCACGAATTTATTTTCGAAATTAATCCATAGCCTCCACTATAAAAACGATATCTCCACCATCCAAGCTCCGATTGACCCGATTCTTCCTCCTAAATTCATCTAAAATCGAGCTCTATCCATTTCTACCAGTTTCATCTTGTATAGAGCTCATCCTCTATTTCTTTTGTATTTATTTGTGTTTGTTTGCTTGTTTGTTGTTTGCCGGTCGCACGTTTAGCTAACGGAGAGTACGAGTACGAGGAGGAGGAAGAGCAGGAACCAGGAGCCGAAGACTTCGAGCAGGAACTTCCCGAGGACGTCAACGAAGGCAAGTCACAATCCGTTTTCCCTTTGATCATACTGCTCCTATGTTTATAACACAACCCGTAGCAGCCGTTTTATTGCATGAAATGATTACCCTGATGATTGCAAAAACCTTTGTGTAGTATGACCAAGACCACTGAGCCTTATATTGCCTGTCCTACATTATTCCCTGTTAAACCTAGGATATCCATGTATGACATTATTTACGCATGGATGATTTCCTTGTTATAGAAATGCTTAGAACTGTGTATCACTAAATGCTCTACTTATACTTAGCTTTGCAAATGTGAAAACCGTGATTGGTGTTGTGTGGTAGTAGTAAGGTTGGGTGATAACTTAAGAAAGATGAATGAATGAACTTGGGTTAGAGCTGAGGTGATCCTGATGATATTTATGGAGATTAAGCGTCGCCTCTGTGGTGTGCTTATGACAAGTGATATGGGAGATGAATGCTGCCTCTGTGGTGGGTTCATATATGTGGAGATGATTGCCTTGGCTCGTATAAGGACCGAGTTGCTTGTGACATCCTACCTAGCGTTTATTCAGTACGACCACACTACCGTGTATGCGGCACGGCTTAGTCTAAACCCCGCCAGCTAGTCTGTTAATCGCCTGGAGGCTGGAGATGCAATGGGAGCCCATGGAGCAGGTGGACGTGCTGCAGACGTGTGCGACCCGGTCGAGGCCTAGATCAGAGGCTAGACCCCTGGACAACTCCCATGGCGATTAGTCGGGACGATGCTGTGATGGGTAATGGCTTTGTGAGTCTTCACACCACCCGCGCAGTGGCTTGTGATGCACTCAGATTGTGGGTACAGCGTACAACCTCTGCAGAGTGTTAAAATCTATTCGAATAGCCGAGTCCACGGTCACGGACATGGCTTTGGTTCGCTCCAAGAACTAGCATGGGTGGGTGCTTATCTCCTTGATGAGTGAGTTGTTTTGAGAATAGGTCCGGCCTTCCGCCGAAGGTTGTCGTGGACGGGGTGTCCGGCAACGTAAAACTTGACCAACCCCATAATATCTTAATTTGATGCTTTTGCTAAAATGCTTTATAAACTGAACCCTTGCATGTGTAAACTTGCTTTATTGCAATGTTAAACCTGATGGCCTTTACCTTGCTACTGCCAATTGCATACATTTATCCATTGATGGTAGGGTAAGGGTTGCGACTTGCTGAGTACTTTTGTACTCATTCTTGCTTGCTGATTACAGAGGAAGATCCAGACTTCGTCGACGCCGACGGTGAGGAAGACAATTAAGCTTGGTCTCGTCCGCACCCGAGTTGCCTGTGGCATTAGTCTACCGCTTAGTTGCTTCCGCTATGGTTGAAGACCTAGATGTTATCATCGGGGTCTGGTTTGTACTTGTTGTTTGTTATCTTTTGATATTCTTGTTGCTTTTCGATCGACCCTAGCCAGGTCGCGACTGTGTATATCACCTGTTGTAAGACTTGATTGTACCAGCGACTGATCCAGGGACTGGTATAATAAAGTGTTCTAGCTCCTGGGATAACCGGGTGCTTCAGGATATGCAAATGCAAAAGATTTAATGCATGATGGTGCAAGGTTAGCTATATGATCCAGTCATGACATGCGCTAAGATGACAATAAATAACAAAGGAATAGCCTCAAATAACAGCGAATGAAATACCAATAAAATCTCAAATAACTGACATCAAATAAAAGAGGTGGATAAATCAATAAACTAGATAAATAGCGAGGACAACATTGGATTAGGTTTGATTAGCGATAACTGAGCTAGGCTAGGGTTAAAGTTAGTCGTGATTAAAAGAGGTTACTATACTTGAGGTGGGACGGTACGACGAGAAGATGTGGAATGGTTCAATCAGAGGGGTTAGGTTCAACACTAACAGGTGGAAGAACAGTTGCGCTATGCGAGATCAGCGAGGAATGATTTGTCGAGATAGGTTTTATCGGGCGAGGGGAAACTTTAGGGTATGAATGATTTGTAGATCTGGCGTGGAGCTCTAAGGCAGTACCAAAAGGTACTACGCGTTGCTACGAACGCGTGAGCGCAAGAATCGCTCAAAACGGAGCTCGGATGGAAAAGATTTAGTCGTTTAAAGGTTCTAGGGGCTTGTTTGTAATTGCAGCAAGGTTCTAGGGACCTATCTGTAAGAGCAGAGAAGTACTAAGGACTAATCTGTAATTACAGAAAAGTTACAGGGACCTATATGTAATTGTGGAAAAGTTGAGGGGCCTTGGTGTAAAAGGACAGGGACTAAAGGTAATTATAGAAAAGTACAGGGGTGTTTCTGTAAAAAGTGGGGACCTAAGCATAATTATTATAAAGCTCAGGGGCTTATCTGCAAAACTGACAGATCTGGGAATTTCCAGGGAATTTAGGATTTATTTTTGTACTGGAAAAGGCATGAACCGAGTCCACGGTTATGTGAACTGGGTCCACGGGAGTGGTTCATGGAGATCTATGGTGGACTGGAGTGATCTAGACCGTTGGATCTAAGATAGATGGCTGGATTTAATGAAAATGAAGGGGTATATCTGGGTTCTAATCTCGGCCGTTGGTGGAGGGATGGACGGTTGTCGCGTCTCCGGCGAGGTGGGTGGCGGCTGGAGACAGTGGGGGCGGCGGCGATTCGCCGGAGCTCGCCGGATCGGCGCCCCGGTGACCTATTTGCGACGAGATGAGGTCCAGGAGGAAGAGGAAGAGATGGCGAGTTCACCTGAGGCGTCGCGCGAGGCTGGGGAGCAACGGAGAGAGCTGGCGACGGCGAGGTACTAGGCACGGTGGCGGCGCTCGACGAGGAGGAGGAAAGAGAGCGGGTCGTCGAGTTTCTGTTTGCCGGGGAGGGGCGCGGTTAAGCGGCGATGCTTGTGTGCGTGCGAGGTGAGCGGGACGAAGCCGACGGGCGGCCGGCGTCGAGCTTCCTCTTGCTCCAATGGCGGCGGCGGCTCAAGCTAGGGTTAGGGTTCGGGGAAAAAGGAGAGGGGATCGCGAAGGAGAGGGATAGGAGGCCTTTTATAGGCGGCGGAGGCGAGGTTCCTTCGTCGCGAAGCTTGTCCGGGCGGTCAAGATTGCGGCGGCGACTTCCTGTTGAGGTCAACAATGGCGGCGGCCTTATCCTCTCGGGTCCGCGCGAAGTCAAGCTTGCGGCGCCGCCCCGTACAAGTGCTGACGTCGCGCGCGCGTGGCTACAGGGCGGAGGAGAGCGACCGGGGAGAGAGAGAGAGGTGAGATGGCGGCCACGTCGCGGCGCTCCGTCGAGAGAGGGAATCGGCGGCGGGTCGAGCTGGAGGAGGGAGATGAGGTGGCGGTTGGGCTGGGCTAGGCCGTAGTGGGCCATGCTGGGCCGGAGGGAAAAGGAAGAAAAGAGGCCCGCGGCGGGGGAAAAGAAAAAGGAAAGAAGAGATGGGCTGGGCCGGCGCGGAAGAGAAGGAGAGATGAAGCCCAAAGGGAAAAAGAGAGAAACTTGGCTTATTCTTTTATGGGATTTTGGAGGGACTTCAAATTTGAATGAAATTCAAATTTGAAAAAGGAGACCAACTACAAGAAATACTCCAAATAAAACCTTTAAATCCAAAAATGCATATGGTGTCATTTGTGCAAATTTAAATTCAAGATTTTAAATTCGAGGTGAATTTGCTAGGGTTCAACATATAAATTTTAATTTTGTTGTAAATTCCAAAGTTCAAACTATTAGTGGATTTTAAATGTAAGCAAACACTTGAGCATAACTTTTATATTCCGAAATTTCCATTCTAGCTAAGTTTGAATTACTTTTACTAGTTTTATTTAAAAATCTTGATGAGAATGAAAGAAATAAACAAAAATTTAAAATCGGAGTGATTTTTATTCCATTTAACTTTGATTTGAAATTTGGGCTGTTACAGAAACCTCGCGCCAAAACAGGACCAACAAATAAACTGAATTCTCCTGCAATTCATGCAGCACTCACGCGCCATTATCACAAAAGGCATCTATGCAACACTCAGTTTTGGATTATCAGAGAACAGACATCGTTATCAGCAAAAACATAGATCTCCGCGACATCCATGCATAAGAGTTGATCAGTAGAAGGCTTAACCATGATGCTCCACCAACAGAAGTTCATTCACATCCACCAGTACATGACCGCCACCAGTTTGGAGCATGGTAGGACAAAACAACAACACCAAAAGAAACCATACAGGATACACATCCTACTGATTTTGTCTTTCTGCAGATACTAAACACCTTGCAGACAGCGGACCTACTCGACTGCCATGAGAGCGTGATACTTGTCAGGTACAAAATCTAACGCAACCAAGAGGCTGACCTTGATGTGCCAGCACTGCCTAAGCCTGGAGAGGCCGCTGGGGCTGGGCAGCAGGCGGCGAGCAGTTAACCATTGTCATCCAAGGCCCGCCTTGGGAAATTCTTATGGCCGCACATTTTCATGAAGCAACTCAGTGTTTGGAGCAGATCAGAGCCATCCTGCTCCTGACCACCTTGAGGCTGGTGCACTAGAGGAGTGACAACCCCATACTTCCGTGCAATCGTTTCCAGATTATCAGAGAATGCATGGGACAAGATGGCAATGTCATACAGATTCTGAAGGTGAATCGTGCGGGCAGACAGACAGTACTGGAACAGTCGTGGCATGGGATGTGAATTGAACAAAATATTGATCAAGAATGCTGCCGTGTAGGCTCCTCGGAAGGTAATCCATGCAATGGATGGGTTGCCCACCAGCCCAGATGAAATTAAGAACTCTGCGAAAGATGCAGGAGGGATGCATTCTTCAGGCTGAGGCATCATCAGCTGGTTTCCCTCCAGTTCACCTTCACATCCAGATGCTGCTGCTTGGATGGAGTCACCCTTCCTGAAGTGGAACTGCCGTATGTGCGGCCCCAAGCAAGGTCGCCAATGCCGTTTGAGAAAGCAAACATAAGCTTTACATATTCTGCACACTTGAGATCTTCAGACATGCCAGCATAACAGCTCTCGGCGTCCGGACTGGGCAGACGCGGCAAGTGGCCTGGTATGTGAAGCTCAGTAGCAACGAAGGGATAATAATGGCACATTGACTTTATTCGATCGAACTCTGAATTCATGTTGTGCCGCCGAACGTCGACAAGGGTCACGTCTCCGTAGGAGCTGGTCAATGTAGCTGGCCATATGATAGCCGGTTCCTTATCATTGATGCACGCAAGCTTTCGGAAACGTCTCATGACCTTGTCATTGCCATGCTCGCCCTTTATCTTGAAGAAGCAAGCTAATGTCAGCAAAGCATCTGACCCGGTTTGATGAGCGCCTCCAATTCGTGTTGCCTTCAATTTTTCCGCTACAGCTTCGAGGCCCCCGAATAACTTCAGTTCACTTGCGATCCTTTGAGATCAAAGAAGCTGGGGAACTTCTTGCCGAACAAATTGATGAAATTAGTCCGATCTGAAGGCAATCCGACACAAGTGCCAAGGATTTTCAGAAGAAATCCAACATCTGCCCCTCCCGAAAAGCAATCCAGTGCACGTGACCATCAGCAGACTGGATCAAATGAGCAAATGTCTGAGATGCAATCCAGTGATTGATTCCATGGAGTCGATGTTCTTCCAAATCAATTCCAGATTTCCCAAGGAGCGCAATGGAACCTGCATCGTAGGCCCGAGCTTGGGTATCGATTCTGAAATTGAATTGCCACGCACGGCCCGGAACGACACCGTGTTCGTGGCAGATGGCAACCCCGAGCTGCACCATCTCGCCGCGCGTCACCTTGGCGAAGACTTGCCTGTACGCCTCCTCAGGGTTGAGAGGGTAGGGCGAGCCGAAAGTGCCGCACTCGGCGAATTCCGTGTCGATGGCGACGAAGGGGTAGTAGGGGAGGAGCGCGAGGATCTCCGCCACGCGCTGAACCTCTTCGCCGTGCCACACGTTCACAATCTCGATGTTGCCGGAGAAGAGTGATTTCGCCGCAGGGAACATAGGCATCGAGGGATGATAGTGGTACGGAGGAGCACCAGGTACGGGCATGGCCATGGAGGCACGGTGAGAAGGCGGTGGCGTCACCACGGCGGGGACGAGGGGCGCGGGGTGGCAAGGAGGCGGCGGTGGCGTCGTCACGGCGGGGGCGAGGGCCTCGGGGTGGCGAGGAGGAGGAGGAGGCGGCGGCGGCGGAGGTGCGGCCATGGCGGTGGTGGCGCAGCGCAGGGGTTTTGAGGCTGTTGGCGTCTTGGGCTTTGCGACACGAGCGAGTGGGTTTCTCTGCTTCCGTTCCAAATGGGGATTTTCTTTCTCTAATTTGGCCGCTTCGTTCGTGCGTTCGTTTTGCAAGAATGATCAGCGAACTTTGAATTTTTTTTCCTTGTTTGCAAGAAGCCTCAGATGATCCCCGAGAAATGTAGTACTCCATTATTACTATCTTGTTGGTACATTATGTAGACAAATGGTTCCACTGAATGAACCACATCTGCTTTCATTGTTTCCCTAAAATGGAAATGGATCCGTGCAATGCTTTCCCAAAAAGGGGGCAATGTTTCTGATAAAAGGTTCCGACCATGTTAACATTGCCAACTTAAGCTTGAACACATATTTTGTTTCCCAACCCTAAGCCGCTTAATTATCCATTTGGGAAAACCGTATGACCACGTACAAGGAATTGATATCAGAAAAAATAAGCACACTTGCGCTGCTTGCTATGGTGAGCACGTTCTGTCAACGCGCCTCTTGCTGTATTGCAACCAGCGAAGAGGAGCTTTCACTTGGAGCAGGCCTACCTATGTACCTCTCTGTCCTGATGAACTGGTTGAAACATCAGGGCAGGGCAGCATGTTTAGCAGGCTGAATGTGACATCAGTTCACAAATACAATGCATCATAAGTGCACTTATGACACAGGAGCTCTGACTTCATTAAGCAGGGGGGAAAAATGTACAACCTGGTATTTAAACCAGATAGACAAACAAGCGGAAAACAAAAGCTTAGAGCAGAAACGAATCCATCCGAAAACAGGGAGGACAGCAGCTCTATTAAAGAAGATTGAACAGCCCCATGCATCTGTAATCTTGGAATTCTATCATCCACCGAAAGGAAAAGTCTTGGAATTCTATCTGGCGATCATCAATATCAGAGCATACAACACCAGTCCAAGTCTATTGATGGATTATTGTAACATTTACAGTAACCTATTCTGCTATGAGTTCCTTTTTACACCAAAGCATATACATCATGGGTTATTGTAACATTTTACAGCAACAACTAATCTGCTGTGAGTTTATTTTTACGTCAAATCATATACACAGTGTACTATTTTGTAATATTTGCAGCAACTATTCTGATTTGAGTTTCTTTTGGGAGCTACCAGTTAGAATTATCTACTCCAGGCTGAGATAAGCTCGCTGGACTGTTCTCCAACTTGCGCTTTTTCCTGCAGCATGAAACAAAGTAGAATTGTATATCAGAGCTTAAAATAGGCAACGAAAAGCTGGCTGGAAACAGTAGGGATTTCTAGCCAGGACCCCTACCTTCTTTGAAAAAGGTTTTGCTTTGGTTTAACAGTAGTGCCATGAAGCTTGCTACTTTTGCCTTCATCATCCGGGCCTTGATCCAGTGATCCGTTTGATGCGCGATCTGGAGACTGAACAGGGAGGGGGATTATTCAGGCCTAATCATGTACCACTATTCCAGGCACGTTCATGGAAAAAAACCCATTTACCACTATGTCCAGATAAACTGGACCAGGATATTTAGCTGGCTGAATTTGACATCAGATTACAAGACAAGGCATCACGAATGCACTTATGGTACCAGAAGACTTAACAACTTACGCTTCTTGCGTTGTGATGGTGTAATAATTCTTTGGATACGTTCGGCCCTCTCATTTTATCATGAAGCTGAAGAAGCAAGTTGTCATCGTCACAAATCACTCGAAGCTGCAACAACAAATCAACTGGGTCAGGCTATTGGAAGTTTGTAAGGCGAACAAGCACATCAACTCAATGAATTAACAGGCATCCAACACCAACAAGACAGACTAATAAGCATCTCTATGCTCTAATGTGCATCGCACACTGAACTAAGATTACCTGAGTAATAACTTGCACTATAAGCTTATCTAGAGTAAAGAGTACATAGGATCTTGGCCCAAGGAAATTCAGGCAGTCCCCCTCAAAGTTGGAACTGTCGGTAGAGCCATTAAGCAGTTTCAAGAGTTCCCCCTTAAACCTGCCACAACCAACGATAAAACAAAATGAATTTAGAACATTTCATGAGTCACAAAATAATTCTGCTCCAATAAATTGGTTAGAATCAAGGACATTACTTTGCATATAAATCACAGGCGTCCGAACCCCTCGACAGAGCTTTGGCGCTTGCTTCTCTTGAAAGAACCTTTGCGACTAGTAGCCTCTCATACAACATCTATCATACAATGGAGGAAAAAACTGAATTGTAATGTGAATAAGATATAAAGGTTGGATAGAACAAAAAATGGTGCTGCTTCTAGTGCAACCTTCATTCGTCCATATAACAAGGCATTAGTATTGACACTGAACCGCAGATAGTGTACATTAACATGTCATTTAACTTGGCAACAAAAATAAAAGAATGGTCAAGGTAACAATATAAAATGCTGAAATACCTGGTGAAGCCTACAGAGCATAACCAGAGAACAACAAGTTTAGCACCTTTTACATCACACGCTTCAGTTACTCTTTTGGAATACGCTAAACTGCCCATTTCAACATTGGAGCCTTCTCTTGATTCCTGCCGCATGTCAGCTTTATTATCATGCTCACACATACTACGTTCTGGGAGCCGAAAGCCCAACCCATCTCCACCGGGGCAGCAACATCGTAACTTGCTGCTCTGTTCAAAGGTCCAAGCATGGCGTCCATCTGGACGTTTGCTAAACAAGGTATGAACTCACCCTCTTCAATCTCCACCTTACAACCATCGTCTATAGAAGTAGACTTATTAGACGTATTTCCAAGACATTCACCTGTCTGAAAATTAAAAAACAACAGAATGTGTTATCTTTACTCGATATATGATATTGAGCATCCATGAAAGCAAATATTTCTGCAAGTTTGAAATCAAAACAAGAAGAGTGTAAAACCATATATATACATATATATACCTTAGAAGATAAAGGAAAATTCTTTGCAAGAAAAGCACTGAGGATGCTTTTGAGGATTTTTTTGCTGAGGCCACAACGTTCACAAGCTTCTGTTGGGGCTACAATACCATTCAAATTGAGCAACTGACAATTTGCAGAAACAAATGGTTGTACTAATTTCGTCCAAATCATCACTGGCTTCTGTTCAGAAGAATATTTTTTATGATATGCATAAGCAACAATGCTGTTTATGTCCTCGTGGATATGAACATCAGTATAATTATGCGCATCATCTGAAGCCAAGCGAGATTGGTTGTTACAAGAAGAAGAGAAATGTTTAGCTCCAGCACTCAATCTTTTCATATTGTTTCCTTTGGCCTCAGCAAGCAAAGCTGCAAGTGATAACATATGAGAATAATGAACGTTAACAACCTGATGAGACAATGTAACGCAGCATAGCAATACTTAATACTAATTGCAAGTATTTCGTTGGACAGATCAAAACTACCTTTTGGTGTCATCCTCTTCGCATCCAATTGTTTGAACGATGGGCTGCGATAATCTAGCGATCTGTAGTAATTATCAGCAATAATACTTTTACATGTTTTATGCAAAGATAAGCGTGCCACCGACAAATCTTCTATCTTCTGATTTAAACGATAATGCAGAACAGCAAGACTGGCACTGGTATTCTGAGTCTCCGACAGAGCATCAAGCACGTCAAGGCCATGATCATCATACAGCTGTTCAATGCACCTCCTATGTAAAGCTTTGGAAAGTAAAAAACAAATGAGAAATAACACCATTTAGTCCATTGAACAAAAAATATTGGCTTCATATACATGCACAGGTATCATTCTTACGAGATAGATGTTCTTGAATTTTCATATCGCTGTCAACGTGATCTTGGAGATTTCCAATAAAGTCAGCAGTTGCTCTAAAGCGCTGCAACAGCATGTCACTCTCAAACCTGAAAAATATAAATAATTATCTAAAGGTAAAGAGCATTACAATTTATTTTTTTTTGATCATTCACGATCCAGTGACCGAGACAAAGTCACAGGTAGATGAAGGGGTTAAAAAAAAAACAAGCCAAGTAAATTAACAATTGGGTACTTACATGTCATCTTCACATTTGATAATGTTTTCTTCGTATTGGTTTTTGGTTCTGAACTTAAAGCAATCCTCAGTCCCAGAGGCAACAGAAACCAATGTATCGTTAAAAATAGACCGTCCCAGTTCAGTCCGGTAACTTGATTGAAGAGTTAAACACTGACATCGAGAATGATTTTGTAAGAATTGGTTGTTAGTGATTTTATATGGGAAGATTATAAGTCTGTAGGAATTTACATCCTCCGGTAGTAGGCAATAGCTAGCAGTGCATGGTGTGCAGATACTGAGGTCCACTTTTGGGGGTAATTCGTTTTCTCTTGAGGGACTCCAGTCTGGTAAGGGATCAATCTTGTCACCTTCATACTCTTCCGCGACAAGTGATTTTCCATCTCCTGTTGAAGTGAGTGAGAAGAACTTCAACACAAGGGGTTCACTTGAGTGAAAACTACAGAAACTATTAAAGATTTCAAAATGATCTTAGTTCTAGCACATTACATATCGACACAATAAAAATATACACACTTTTTTTTAATGTGAAAACAGATATACACACTTTCGGGTAATGGGTGTTCTCAACTAGATATCCTCCTTCTTAAGGTTACTGGGAATTATCATACAAATTAACAACGTAACATGTCGAAATGGCCTGTTTCTCTTTCAAGCAGAAAAAAGAGAGAAAGAACTGGCACACCTTCCTTTATAGGCATTTGAAACGAGTCAGGGATCCGTTGAGTGTGTTTTTTCCCCAAAGGATACTCAATTCCTTCATGGTTTTGATCACTGGGATACTCCAGTTGAGACACATTAGTGCTGATGTTGGTTGCTTTCATTCGGATAGCATCCAAGCCATAATTAGCATCTGGAGTAAAGCTTAAAAATGCCTGCACATGAAAACTGATTATCTAATAATGCCGTCCAATCACAGGAAATGATACCATCTTTTGAGAGAAAAATACTGGTCAAGTTACATGTACTCATAAGATGAAAAAATGAAGTACCGTCCTAGATCATGAAAATGGATACATGATATAATCTTCATGAGAAAAAATACTTATCAGAAATTATGATAAGATGTGAGAACTAAGAGAGATACGTTGTTGAGTATGGATCTTAGAGTATGAACCGCATGTCGTCTGAATCATATGCAAAATAATGAGAAATGTATGCATTACCTTGCCCATTGAACTAGGCTTTGGACTTCCACAAGGTTGCTCAACTGGTAGAGGCCCGCTAAGGTGAGGAGGCAGATAAGTTTGGAAGATTTCTATAAACTCTGGACAAAGACGCATTATTCTCTTTACCTAAAAACGCAAACGATTGTCAATTGACTGTCCCAGCTAAATTGTTATTGAAAAGTTCTGAAGAATAAGCACCTTTTCGTAAAGATCTTCAACGGTCATGGTCCTTGTCTTATTAAAGTGGCACAGAGTTAACAGTAAGTCATAATAATCTTTGTCAGATATAAATGGGGATGCCTGCATACTCAAAGGAAATATCAAGTCAGCAACAGGGAGGTCAGTTAATCATTATAATACGAATTAGATTTCCCAGGCAACCATGTAATTTTCTGAGCATCACCTTTACTTTCGCAATGAAAGTTTCTGGATCATGTGGTACTTGGTCATGGAAGGGGTCACGTGCTTGGAGAAAGTGATGGAAACTGTTTAAAAGGCCAGTCCGTCCGACAAAAACCTCTGACAAAATCTCCTTGGATTCTTCGATCGTGATTCCATCATCTGGATTCGCACTGCAACAAGTTGTACAGAGGAGAAACAATATTGGAACACAATTTAATGGCATTGCATAAGGATCACTGAGAGAGAGCAAAAACATGATAGAGGTGCAGACCTTCGTTTCACAATCTCCTTCGCGGTCTTGACGAGCTTGTCCTTGTACGCAGGGTCGCCGAGTTCCTCCTTAGCACGGACGAGGAACTTCACGGTCTCTATGCTGTGCGTGTCCAGTGCCCTTTTCAGCCGATCGCTATCGCCGCCCGGCTCTTCGGAAGGGCCCATTTTCTGGACCAGCCGCAAACAATCTACCGTTGCCGCAAATACGCAAGCACCTGTAGTGCAAGAACATATCGATCAATAATGGTACGATCTAGGGAGTACAAAGCCCCGATAGCCTGCAGAAATTTCGCGGGAATTCAAGGACTAGGCACAGGTAAATCTCCACAAATTACACGGTAAACCCCAAGTACTCTTCCGATTCCACTCGTGATCTGACGAACAAGTCACGCGCGCAAAATCGGTCGGCCTTGGCGCGCGCGGGAGCGGGAGGAATTACACGCGCGAGATAAGAGAGGACGGAGAAGGCAAACTTACCGGATCAGAGATGAACTGCGGAGAAGGCCGAGATGGACGGACACAACGGAGGCAAGCGGCGGCGCCCTAGGAGCCTTCTGGGCCGCCGGTGTGCCGACGAGTCGACGACAACGTCGCGGGCGGAGGTTAGAAGGGAAGGAGGCGGGCGGGCAAGGTGAAACCGTCACGAACGGGGATTAAGTCTTATCGTGATGGGCTCATCTAGCTGTATATGGGCCGTATGGGATTTAGTCTAGATAGCCGTCAAAGCCCACGAAAGCCCATCTTAGTTCCATTGCGCCACACACGACACCAACCAGGCAAACACTGGGTCTCTCTTCCCGGCGTCCGGCCGTTCGCCGGCGACGGACGCGCTTGCCCCTTCGGCAGTGGCACTGCTATCCGCAGCCTGCGGGAGACCAGTCGCTGGTTTCGTGGTTGGGCCCCAGACGGAGCTTCTCGTGCCGGCGGCCCTCTGTCTCTCTTCCCCGTGATGCTGCGCCGCGGTGGTTAGGTAATCCCCGCTTGTGATTCGTTTAGTTCCAGGTAGTGGAGGTTGGGAACATGCCTCCTCTTTCTCAGTGATTTGGTTCATTTTGATGAGCTGTGGTAATTTGCAGTGCTTGCGCAGTTCATGGCGGTGGTAGTGAAGGATGTGGGGACTACAGAATTAGGCTACTGTTTTCCTGTCACAGGTGAAGATAAGATCCATGTTTCATCAATTCGTGTGATAACTCATAAGCCAGTGTTTGATTTATTTTCCCGTCATGATGCTACGATGGATCCTACAACAGTAGCAAGCTGATGAGATTGTAGCAGCACTGTTCTAACTTTGCATTCAGTATTCAGTAACCATTTTCAGATGCTCCCCCAACAGTCATCTACGAAATGTTTCCACTTAAAAGTTTTCTGTCCCTAAATTTTTCAGCATCTATAGCTTATGTCATTGTCACCCATTACGGCTTTATGTGTCAACTAGTTTTATAACGACATCCTGTATTTTGTACGGTCAGATGAGGTATCACTAAACCAGCCTACACTCTTTAAGTAACATCATCGTTTACTGTATTTTGTACAGGTATATGATTCAGATGAGGGTATCATCTTGTTTAATTTATGTAAAGCTTATGAAATTAAACTTTTTTCTTTTTAGGTACATTGATTGGTGGAAGTTTCATCACCATTAACTATGTGTTTCGCTCTTAAATTAGAATGTCACCACAGGATGCTGCCATCAGTAATATGAACTTTGATCAATCATCATATATATAAAATTATGTAGACTGGCCATATATTTAGAAAAGGTACCAAGTTCAGAGAGGTCAGTTATATTGGCATGGTCCCTGCAATGCACGCATATGAGATTAGAATGATGTTTCCTGAGCTATCATATCTTTGCCGCAGGCGCAAGCCGCAAAAATAAGTATATATTTTGTAGAAAGGTTTATTGGATTGATATGTCAGCACTGAAATACATGGAAATTGTTTAAACATCGTACTAAATCTTCGTTGCAATGGCAACAATCGAAAATATGAACTGCCAACAAGTAAAGTTGCATCTTATTGCACAAAAGAAAAGCTCTCCAACCAGTACATGTTCAAAATTTTACCCTCTTGGCTATATTTCCTTGTAATACCTCATTTATACATGGCAAACAAAACTGCAGGCCATCATTTGTTTCTCTAATCCTCTTCTGCTTAGAGTATTTCATTAGACCATGGTCTCTCTGTCACATGTCTTTAATCTGTTCATTTCGATTCTCATTTGTAGCCTTGCTATCTGCAGTTTCTTTCCGCTTTGCCTTGAGGAACTCAAGCAGATCCTGGAGTACAACATCACTGTTCTCGTTCCTCATTAAAACCTCAGCAACCTCCGCAGGTGAGACCGCTACCTCCTGTATGGCCTGTTCGATTTCAGGGTACATAGCATGGTTTTCAACTGAGTGGTAGTTCCTAGCCAGAATTCTGAACGACTCTGGGGTGCAGTAACCCATGTGTATGTGCATGTCCATCCTGCCAGGCCTCAGCAGTGCTGGGTCGAGCCGCTCCCTGTAATTCGTGGTGAAGACGATGATCCTCTCCTCCCCGCTTGTCGACCACAGCCCATCAACGAAGTTGAGGAATCCAGATAGAGTGACCTGTTCAACAAAAGTCCAATCAGCATTAGTAAAAAAGCTTTCAAACCAACAATTCAGGCTGATTGGCTAAGATTCTAACCTTGTCATCACTTTCTTCTCCTGCAGAAGTGGACTTGGCACGCTTCTCACTTTCATCCCTCTGTTGCAGGTCAATGCTGCAGTCAATGTCTTCAACAACAAGGATGGATCGGTTGCTCATCCCGACAAGAAGCCTCCGGAGGTCCGAGTTGCTTTTGACCTCAGTCAGCTCAAGATCGTATATGTCAAACTTGAGGTAATTGGCCATTGCAGCGACGAGGCTGGACTTGCCAGTTCCAGGCGGTCCATACAGCAGGTATCCACGCTTCCATGCCCTGCCAATCCTTCTGTAGTAGTCCTTCCTCTTGACAAACCTTTCAAGGTCGTCCATGACGGACTGTTTCATCTTCTTGTCCATGGCGAGCGTGTCGAAAGTAGAGGGGTGGCGAAGGTCGACTGCTGTCCAGGCGTCGTACTCGATCATGTGCATCTTGAGGTTTCTGTGCTGGTCCTTCATTGCCTTGGCCGTTGCCACGACGAACGGGAGGTACGAGTTGAGTGCCTTGTCCTTGTGCCTCTTGTGGAAGCTGATCTCGAAGCACTTGATCTCGTGGCGGCCCCTGATGCCCTTGGCACCGCCGGCACTGTAGTAGGGGCTCGTGCCGCCGGCTGCCCGGGTGGCGGCTCCCGTGGTGTTGTCGCGGGAGACGAGGCTCCAGGTGTACTCGATGCCGTCGTGGACGTCGACCATCTCCTCACCCTGCTCCATGCCGACCATGATGCCCTGCGCCTCGTCGACGCGGCTGACGCGGAGGCGCGGCATGTCGGTGCTGATCCGGGCGGCGAGGTAGGTGCGCGCGGCGTCGTAGATCTGGTTGGCGGCGAGGCCCTCGGCCTCGTCGATGACGACGGTGTGGCGCGAGGAGACGCGGGAGCGCAGGTAGCGCGCGCCGGCGCAGAGCAGGTCCCGCAGGTCGTAGGGGACCAGCTCGTGCACCACGCTGCTCACCATCATCGCCGTCGCCGCCACCGACGCGGCGATGGTGATGTACTTCTCGTAGCCCCCGCTCGACGACATAGCCACCTCTTGTCGATCTAGTTTTTTGCGACTATGCGACGGCGGTGGTGGTCGAAGCTGGCATGGATTGTTTTCTTGTGCCGTGCTTTGGAGGCGGGAGGCGGCGGTTGGTTGGGTTGAAGCTAGGGCAGCGTCGATAGATGATTGGATTTTAAACGTGCCGTGTCTGCTCTCTGCTGTAGTTCTTTCTTTTCTTATGGAGCAAGAAGACGAACTCTGTTTTTTTGGACTGAGCAAGAAGATGAAGTTGTATACGGACAGGACGATCTGGCTGGACCCGGAAGTGTGTAGTGTACTCACGTGCAACTAGTGCGACGATTCGACTTGGAGTGCCATTGGAACAGACGCCCAGGACAGGCCCGTGGGCCTCCAACAAGTCTTTCATGGCCTGCTTCGGGCTCGTCCGTCCTGCACTGTGACTGCCGCTCCTAATGCACGCTTCTCCCACTCTCCCAGAGTCCCCAGCTCCCTACACCTGCTTCTCTGCCGCCCAACTAGCCCTTGCCCGTGTTCCCCGTTGCCCGGTTGCCGCACGACAGCTCGGCGGGAGGTGAAGGCTGCTGGAGACGCCGCCCGCCGAAGCCAGAGAGCAGAACCTGTGGGTGCTCGTGTCCGAGGTAATTGCTAAGAACCCGTGCTTTTGCATGGTCAGGCGTTGATTCGCGTCACCTGCTCAGCAAATATCCGTGCTCCTTTGGTTACCGGTGTACCGCCAGTGACATGAACAGTTCTGCTCGGTTTGAATTCTTTCTGATCCTGATATTCGCTAGTAATACTTCTCTATTGATCCCCGAAGGCTTACATCCCCGACCACATTTGTTAGGAACCCAAAAGTGCAGTTACAGCTCTTCAAAATTGAAACACTACTGCTGTTTGCGGACAGTCGACTATTGCTTAATTTTGAAAGTGCACAAGCAGCACTGATAATTTCATAAATTTTTAACTGTAGCTTGTGCCTTAGTGTAAGGTAAAGTCACCTGGCATAATGGTTTCACTAGTTTGATAACTGGTATCTGTTTGATCTCATATGCTTGAAAATTGGGCAAGCAATTGAGGATAAAATTATTCATACTGCACTCAGTTGTTAGACGAAGAATAATTCGTGGAATTCTCATGAAAATATACTAGTCCTGGTTTACAAGAGTGCATTTCGTAAGGTAATGGTTTGTTTACAATTTGATGTAGTATGCCATACACTGATATTGCATACTCCCTCCGTTCGTCAAATGTTGTCGTTCTGATAGATCATTTTGGGCTATGGTCAGTACAACCTTGCTGTCGGAAACAACATCAATTTCTGATCGGAGGGAGTATTGCATATACTTGCCGTTGAGAAATATTCAAATTTACAAAATCCTACTATGTACAATGTATAATTTGACAGTTTACTTGCTCTTGTGACAATATGCACAAAATCCTTCATATGCACAATTTTAAGTGCCAGTATTCCTACTCGAGACAGTGCTTAAAAATTTATGTGTGTGCACAATGTTACATACTAGTGCATCTCGTTGCTCTGGAACAGAACGTTGTTAATACTCACATATTACATGTTTTCCGCAGTACCTATCTAGATTATATGCGCACCTTCTGGTCTTTGTTAGTTTCCACTCCCGCCGCTAATTGCTCTTACCTCCTTTTTGTTCTGTTTTGTTGGAGGGAATTTGCTAGGGTCATTTTTCATCATTATCTCTGGCATCGTGCTTCTCATCCAACTGGTTATTTGCATCGTTGTTTTCAGTCTTGATCACATTGGCATCCTGCTTTTTTGACTTCAGGAGATCGACAAGGTCCTGGAGCGCCATCGGTGTCATCATTCCTCATCAAAACCTCAGCAACCTCTGCCGGTGTCACCATAACCTCCTTGATTAGCTCCTCAATCTCTGGATATGTGACATGGTAGTCGATGGAGTGGTAGTTGTTGACGAGGATTTGGAATGACTCTGGGTGCAATACCCCATGTGGATGTGCATGTCCATCCTGCCAGGTCGCAGCAGCGCTGAGTCGAGCCGCTCCTTGTAATTGGTCGTGAAGATGATGATCCGCTCCTCCCCTGTTGTTGACCATAGTCCATCAACAAAGTTGAGCAGCCAGATAGTGTTACCTGTGCAGAATCAGGACATCCAAATTCCCGTCAGCATAGCCGCATATGTAAGAAAACAAGGGACATATCAAAATGAAGTATTCTTATTCCAAAGTTACTCACCTTGTCTTCTCCCTTCTTTTCTTCATTAGAATTTGACTTGTCACTTTCATCGCCTTCCTCCCGTTGTTTCAGCTCGATGGTGCAGTCAATATCTTCAACTACGAGAATGGATCGATTGCTCATGCCAACAAGAAGTCTCCTTAGGTCTGAGTTGGAGTTGACCTCAGTTAGCTCCAGATCATATATGTCAAACCTTAGATGGTTAGCCATGGCCGCGATCAGGCTGGACTTGCCAGTCCCAGGTGGACCATACAGCAGATACCCCCGCTTCCATGCCTTCCCAATCTTCTTATAGTAATCCTTTCTTTTGATGAACCTGTTAAGGTCATCAATGATGGATTGTTTCAGCTTCTGGTCCATGGCAAGTGTGTCGAATGTAGATGGGTGGTGGAGGTCGATTGGGGACCATGTGTCTGAGTACTCGTTCATGAATATCCTGAGAGTTCTTTCCTGATCTTTTATGGCCTTGGCTGTAGCCAGAATGAATGGGAGGTATGACTGAAGGGCTTTCTCCTTGTGCTTCTTGTGAAAGCTCACCTCATAGGAGTGGAGCTCTTGCAGATATCCGCTGCCGTTGCCGGAGTCACTCACTCGATTTTTCTTGGCAGATGAGGCACCATTTGAACTCCATGCCGTCATATATGTCAATCATCTCCTCGCCCTCTGCCATGCTGACCATCATCTTGTCATTTTCATCCATGCTGCTGACTCGCAGGCGCTGCTGCAAGCTGGCGTTGATGCGTGTCGCAAGGTAGGTCTTCACTGCGTCGATAGATGTGGTTGTTGATAAATCCATCATTCTTCTTCTCGATGATGATTGTGTGCTGTGATGACATGTTCGACCGCAGATACCCGATGCCAGAGAGCAGCAGGTCGCGCACCTCATATGGCACCAGCTCGTTCACCACGCCGCGCACCAGCATCAGGGATGCTGCGACGGATGCAGCCGTGGTGATGGTCTTCTTGTAGGACTCGATGACCTTGTCGTAGGACGCCATATAGTGGGCAAATTCTTGCTCCTCTCTTGCACTCTTTTTTTGTTTGTGAGCTCTATTCCTCTTTGTTTTGATATGGAACAGTGGAATGAGAAGATGAGGCTTAGGGATGAGGGGGATGGCAGGAGATGGGAGGGTAGGCAGGGGTGGTGGGAGGAGTTGGGTGAGTTGAAGTGTTGAACCGGGTTGGAGCTTGGTGGTATTTATATGCGTGAGTTGCTGTGATCAAGTGGTTGATGACTTGTCTAAATAGAGTAATAGTATGCCCTTTCAACTCCCACAAGCGTGGTCTTAGTCAGAGAAATAATGACATCACATAGCACACACACACCCTGATTTTTCTTGTAATGCAACAGGAACTTAACCCGCACCTTTTGCCACTTGATCCTATAATATATATAGTGAATACAACACCGAGTAGTATATCGAATTCAGAGTCATCGTTCACACATACAGGCTGTAATTCTACCGAATAAAGTGACAATAGAAAAGTATCAGCAGCATTTGCTTTATTTCCTTGGCATCCAAGCTTCCTCTGAAATTGAGTTTCTCTCTTGCAGGGTTGTGTGCGCTGCACGTTTCGTCCTGGCAGCAAGGAAGCTTCTACCCAGGTCAGATCTGTGTTCATTTCCACCGTCCGCGTTGGCTGAACTCACATGTGGCGAATCGTGCTTCCTGCTCCGTGCCGAGGAAGAATCGTCGACGTCCACGGACCATCAGCGTCAGATTGGAAACAGCTTATGACGAAAGTCTGGGGCCAGCCATACGAAATGCTATTAAATTCACTCAAGTTGCCGGCTACCGAGTGTCCTGATCATCTCCATCTAATTCTGGCAAGTTTTGGCCTTTCGCTTCCAGCAAGAGGGGGCACCGGGCACCCATGTATAGGAGATTAGCTGTGTTGAATTGGACCGCGAGTCAAAAAGTGACGGATCGCTGGACAGCTGAGTGACGGACGTGTTGAGTTGTGATAGGATAGCTGGGTTGTTCTGGCTGGTAGCACGTGTGCTTTTTTTTTTAATGAACGGCGAGCTTGAAAGACTGGGACACGCCTCTTTTTGTTTCATATACGTTCTTTTTTTTTTCGATGACGTTCCTTTTCTAAAAATATAATAGAATGGTATGCGAAAATTGCTTTATGTTTCAATTTTCCACACTAGGTATAGTCGTCTTTCTTCTCATCTGTAAGCTGGTAATTGTCCATCCTTGTGTCCGGTCTTGGTCACATTGGCATCCTTTCGTGACTTGCAGATCGATCAAAAATCATGGAGCAACATCGGTTTCATCACTCATCAGAACTTCAGCAACTTGTGACATACTTGATCCTCCTCGGCCACTGGATATGTGAGATGGTAGTCGACTGAATGATTTTTAAACTTTTTTTGGATCGTAGAAGGATAATCTTTTTACAAGCATTCGAATGGAAGGTTGCTGAATCCAAACCGCACAGTGATGCGACTTCCTCCCCCTCTTGTTTTTTTTATGACGCCCGTCAACTCATATTTGAGGCTTACAGCTAATGGACGTCATAAGAAAAAGAAAAAGAAATTCTTATCCTGCACCAAGCTGCGCTGCCCCTGCTCAGTTTGGGCTTCATCGTCGTCCTTCGAGTGCGCCGCCACTCCTCGCAAACTTCTCCCCATCACCTTCACCCCGCCTGCTCCTCATACGACCCAGAAGAAGGGTATAACACCTTACACGTACCCCATTCTGTTGCTTCTGAAAAGTGCAGTTACAGCTGTTCAATGTTCATGGACCGGACAGTCGAAACACTACTACTGCTTAACTTTGTGTACCAAAAAGAGTGAGCGCAAGTAGACACTAATCTCATAAATTTGTAGATGTGGCTTGTGCCTTAGTTCTAGGTAAGGGCACCTTGCATAGTAGTTTTACTATTTGGGCATAGTAGTTTTACTAGTTTGGTAGCTGCATCTGTTTGTTCTCGTATGCTTGATAATTGGGCAAGAAGTTGGAGATAAAACTATCTATCTTGCACTCATTTGTTTGATGAAGAATGAATAATGGGAATCGCATGAAAATATACTAGCCCTGGTTTTCAAGAGTGGATTTTGCAAGGTAATGGTTTATATGCAGTTTGATATAAGATGCCATACTGATATTGCTTATTGCATATACTTGCTGTTGGGACAGTACTTATGAATCCTTTATGTGCACAATTTTAAGTGCCAGAATATGCTAGCTCTTGAAATAGTGCATACAAAATCCTTCTTAAGAAGTAAATCTACCAGTATGCCTTGCTCTTTAGACCGTACTTACCAATTCTGCACTTTGCACAATGTAATATGGAGTACGTCTCATTGCTCCGAACAGAACATTACTAATACAACATAATCAAATGTTTCCACAAGACTATCTAGATTATATGCAGGCCTTTTGGTCTTGTTAGTTTCCACTACCACTGCTGATTGTTTGAGCTCCTTTTGTTCTGTTTTGTTTGGGAAATTGCTACGGATTTCATTTTTCGCATTATCTCTGCTCTGCCATCTTGCTTCTCATGCAGTTGGTTATTTGCATCCTTGTTTTCAGTCTCGATCAAAGATCTGGAGCTAACTGAGGTCACTCCAACTCAGACCTAATGAAGACTTCTTCTCGATGAGATTGTGTGCTGCGATGACATGGCGACCGCAGGTAGCCGATGCCGGAGAAGAGCGTGTTGCGCACCTCATGTGGCACAAGCTCGTTCACCATGCCCACAGCATCAGAGATGCTGCGACAGATGCTGCTGTGGTTATGGTCTTCTTTAGGACTCGATGCTTTGTCATAGGACGCCATGTTGAGCAAATTATTGCTCCTCTCTTGCACTCCGTTTGTTTGTGAATTCTTTCCTCTTTGTTATTGATATGGAACTGTGGTTTGAGAAGATGAGGCTGAGGAATGAGAGGTTGGCAGGAGATGTGATCCAGAGCGGGGGAGGGGAGATAGGCATTGAGTGAGTTGGTGTTGAAACGGAGTATATGCTTGAGTTGGGAGTGATTAAATGGTTTGAAGGAAAGTTCTGAATGGAATTAGTAGTGTGCTCTTTCAACTCCCACAAGGGTGGTCATAGTCAGAGAAATAATGGCATCAGATTGCACACGCACCCAGATTTTTGCTTACTCTACAGACATTTTACCACTTGATCTTATAGTTAAAACAACTTTGAATAACGTTTGTAACTCAGAGTCATCGTCACACATACACACTGTAATGAGTAAGCTACTGAATAAAGTGACGACAGAAATATTAGCAGAGTGTAACGCATTTCCTTGGCATCCATTCTTCTGGAACTGAAGCTCTCTTTTGCACAGTGATGTGCGCTGCAAGTTTCCTCATGGTGATTGGTGATTGTAACAAGAAGCTTCTGCGCTTTACTACGTCACCACATCTGTGCTCATTTCCAGCGTCCGCGTTGGATGAATTCGCATGTGATAATTGTGCTCCGTGTCGATGAAGGCTCGTCGACGTCCATCAGCGTCAGATTGGAAGCAGAGTGTTCGTTTCTCTAGGCCTAATTTTAGGCCGCTATAATTTTGTTATTAAATGTATTAAATACAATAAGTTTAATTAAAAACTAACTACAGAACCTTGTACAAATTCGCGAGACGTATCTAATGAGAGTAATTAAGCTATGATTAGACGATAGTTACTGTAGCATCACTGTAGCAAAACATAGCTTAATTAGGCTCATTAGA
The DNA here is from genome assembly GCA_012490785.1 of Eragrostis nindensis. Classification (NCBI taxonomy): domain Eukaryota; kingdom Viridiplantae; phylum Streptophyta; class Magnoliopsida; order Poales; family Poaceae; genus Eragrostis; species Eragrostis nindensis. Next base: position 133,430 of record JAAXCT010000747.1, on the reverse strand, counting down.
TTCGCCTTGCAAATTTAGCACACATCTGTAAAAAAGGTTTGTAATTGAGACTTATTTACTACGCCTAAAAAGCAAGATTAGTTTTGAGGTGACCTTTAAGCCTACGAAACGAACACCAAGCCGATATCTTTATTCAGTCAAGTTGCCAGCTACCATGTACTGTCATCTCTATTCCATTCTGAAAGTTTTTTGCCTTTCGCTTAAGTCGAGACACGAGACGGAAACCCATGTGTTTGATCTGGACCACAGGTAAAAATTGACGGACGTGTTGCATTGAGGTAGGATGCTGGGAGACGCCTATTTGTTGAGTTGCATGCACCAACCAACTCACCCAAAAGCCTTAACTGATGGGAAGAGGTGTGCAATTCACTTATGGTTCAACACTCCCCCTCACGTGCAGCTCTCGTGGGCGCAACGTGGAAATAGGAGCGGCGCAGCGGAATATGCGGTCACCAGGACTGAACTCAAGACCTCTGGCTCATACCATGTTGAGTTGCATGCACCAACCAACTCACCCAAAAGCTAAACTGATGGTTGAGGTGTGCAATTCACTTATGGTTTCAAACACTATTGTTTGTTTTCACACACTCTATAACTGGTGTTTAATTATTCTTCTTTTTTTTTTTTGATTGTTACATGTGCGACATTTCGCAGAAGGCGGTGCTGGGAAAGGAATTTTCTTTCTAGATAAATAAACTTAAAGCAAATATAAAAGATATAAAAAAAATCCGTTGGCACCAGATCTTGCATATGCCCATTTTTCCTAAACGGGCTAGCCCCCCGGAGAGCGAACAACGAGCAGCGTCGCATAATGTTTGAGTGGCACTCACCAGCTATCGCTCGACGATAATGTTCATACACAAACAACCGCAAATTTGCCACCGGCCTCTTGCAGAACCTATCGACTACAATGTAGTGCCATGTGTTAGTTCCAGCCTTTCAGGGAAATTTGCTTGTGATTTCAATTTTCCACACTATATATGTTTCAATGTTTGTCGTCATTCTTCTCATCTAAGCTGGTAATTCTCCATCCTTGTGTTCGGTCTTGATCACATTGGCATCCTTCCTTTTTGACTTAAGGAGATCGACCAGATCATGGAGCACGACATCGGTGTCGTCACTCCTCATCAGAAACTCAGCAACCTCTGCGGGTGTCACTGCGGCCTCCTTGATCAGCTCCTCGATCTCTGGATATGTGGAATGGTAGTTGACAGAATGGTAATTTTTCACAAGTATTCGGAACGACTCCGGCGAGCAGTAGCCCATGTGGATGTGCATGTCCATCCTTCCAGGGCGTAGCAGCGCCGGGTCAAGCCGCTCCTTGTAATTGGTCGTGAAGACGATGATCCTTTCCTCCCCACTTGTCGACCATAGCCCATCAACAAATTGAGCAGTCCGGACAGTGTCACCTGTTCAGAATATCCAAATTTGTTCTCATCAAGATATGTGAAGAAGTTATGAAACCAGATGGTTCTGATGACTCCAAATAAATTACTCACCTTGTCTGACGATCCCTTCTTTTCTTCTGCAGAACTGGACTTGTCCTCGCTGTCCTCCCGTTGCTTCAGTTCGATGGTGCAGTCAATATCTTCAACCACGAGAATGGACCGGTTGCTTATCCCAACAAGAAGCCTTCTGAGGTCGGAGTTGGATCCAACTTCAGTTAGCTCGAGATCATAAATGTCAAACCTCAGATGGTTGGCCATGGCCGCGATCAGGCTGGACTTGCCTGTCCCAGGAGGACCATACAGCAAGTACCCCCGCTTCCACGCCTTGCCGGTCCTCTTATAGTAATCCTTCCTGCTGACGAACCTGTTCAGGTCATCGATGATGGACTGTTTGAGCTTGTGATCCATGGCGAGCGTGTCGAATGTCGACGGGTGGTGGAGGTCGATGGGGGACCACTCGTCTGAATAATCGTTCAGCATGTATATCATGAGCGTCCTCTCCTTATCTCTGATCGCCTTGACCGTGGCCAGAATGAACGGGAGGTACGAGTTCAGGGCCTTCTCCTTGTGCTTCTTGTGGAAGCTCACCTCGAAGGAGAGGATATCTTGCTGGTACCCTCCTCCGTGGCCGCCGCCGCCGCTGTTGCCGGAATCCCTCGAGTTCTCTTGGCAGACGAGGCACCACCTGAACTCCGTGCCGTCGTACACGTCGACCATCTCCTCGCCCTCCGCCATGCCGACCATGAGCTTGTCGTTCTCGTCCATGCAGCTGACGCGCAGGCGCGGCTGCCGCTTGGTGTCGATGCGCGTGGCCAGGTAGGCCTTCACGGCGTTGTAGGCGTAGTTGCTCATGAAGCCGCCGTCGTTCTTCCGCTCGACGACGATCGTGTGCTGCGACGACATGCGCGACCGCAGGGTGTCGATGCTGGAGAAGAGGAGGTGGCGCAGCTCATACGGTACAAGCTCGTTCGCCACGCCGCGCATCAGCATCAGGGACGCCGCCACGGAGGCTGCCGTGGTCATGGCCTGCTTGTACGACTCCATGGCCTTGTCGTAGGACGCCATGGTGACCAAAATCTGCTGCTTGATGTCGTAGAATCCTTGTACTTGTATTATAGGGCTTCTTTTCTATTCTGGATAGATCATCGTTGGACGACTGCTCCAATTCGTTTCCAAAACCAATTCGTGTTCCACGGAAGAAGAATATTTCTTTTTATCGATTACCCTCACTCAGCCGATGAAAGAATCTACACAAACCCGCGCGATTTCGTGGGCTGAGCCCAATGAACCACGGTCGGGTAAATTCGGCCCATTCTCAACCTCCACGAAAATACCTCAGGCCTAACGTTTGTGGCCCATCTCGTCCGCAAGAGCAGCGACCCAGCGACGGCGGAGTCAGTCTCCACTCCAGTCTCGTCGTCTCCTCACCCAAGGCGAGCTGTCGCATCGGCATCGGCGTCTCGTCGCCAGCCGAAATTCCCCAACTAACTCTCCTCCTCCTCGCGTCCTCAGCCCAAACTCCGACGCCGGCTAGGCCAAGGCGATGGCTGCCGGGTCCGACGCGGAGCAGGAGCAGAAGCGCGCCGCGGCGGCGGCGTACGACTACGACGGCGACGCGCGCTGGGCCGACTACTGGTCCAACGTCCTCGTGCCGCCCAACCTCGCCTCCCGCCCCGACGTTGTCGACCACTACAAGCGCAAGTTCTACCAGCGATACATCGTCAGTACCTGCCGAGGCTATCCTCTCATCTCCGACCTTACTGTAGTTAGATTCCTTTCCCTGCTGATGTTGCTCGAGTCGTCCGCGTAGGTTACTAGGATCTGATGTTTCTCAGAAGTGAAGTCGTGTTTCATGTGCTGCAGTTCTTGAGTTCCGAGGTTGAGGCCCAGTGCTTTGTAGCGCTCGATTGGCTTGCTCAATTATGTACACTGTATATTTGACGACGAGCTGTTCGATGAATTGCTCGCTCTAATTTGGACACCGGATGCATGTAGTTAGTGGTGATCAAGGAATAGAAGCATGTATCCACTAATTCGTGCAGTTACTGCGTCTGCCTTTTCTTTAGCTAGCTAAGATTCTAGTGACTTGCACTCATCTGCAACTGTCAAGCTTATGATTTCATCATAGCTTGTAATTTGGGTAGCTGTCGTAGATTTGTTGCCCATTGCCTCCATGCAGCCCTTAGAGAAGGCCTGGGCAGAAACCCTATTTTTATGAAAAAGTTTGTAGCTTGTTTATCAGATGCAACTTGTTTACTCTTGGTTCGCTATCGATCTGTAAATTTGATTAAGATAGTTTATTATGCAACATATGAGACAGAGAAAGTTTATTTGTTTGATAGAGATTAGAAAATAGAAAACAATATATTTGCTATTTGCATTGAAGACCTTTTTTCCTTATGAATAAATACTACCACTTGTGCCCAACTAAACTGCTGCAAAATGATGCGAAATTTTTTCCCCCCTCTTTTTCATAGGATCGTGATCTTGTGGTTGAGCCCATGTCATCAACTGGTTCCACTCAGCCCAGCAGGCCAGATGTAAGGTCATCATCTTCAGCATCCAGTGACAATGTTAGGGCTCGCAGTTCAGGTAAAGCATCTAAGTGGTATCCCATCATTTTGTTCAATTGCAGTAATCTGAAACCTGAACTGTTCATGCGTAGGGTCTAGTTCCAGGACCGCCACGCCGCAGCCACCACCAGCACAAACAGGCGGTGCTGCAACTCCGTTACAGTTTGATGCACGGACTATTCATTTCTCCATTAATGCCTGGGTAAGGAATATGCATCTTTTTCATTATAGTTTCTTGATGCCTCGTTATGTATGCTTCAAAAACATGCTGTTTTCTCCTGTAATTCGGATAATCTATATGGACATGGCATCTCTCTTTTACTTATCAATAACTGTCGTTCCAAAATGGCGAGCCATCCTTTGGTTTGTGGTAGTTTGGATGGCCAACATACTCGGACTGTTATATTTCAGGTACTTGTAGTTGCTGGCCTGGGAATGCTTCCGATATTACCGAAACATCTTGCAGACAGAGCTTGCAAACTTTCATTGCTGGGAACAGTATTTTCCTCCGCATATTCACTGTACAGCATTTATGGTGTAAGTACATCCCTATCTGAATAATGAGTAATTCATATTTACTCCATGCATTCCTTTTTCTTGATGGCGCGTTCGGTCTAATTTTTTTTCTTTTCTACATAAAGAAACCTCGAGCATGGAACATGCCTGCAATTCAGGGTTGGTTGCAGTCTGTACTTGGAACCAAGGATTTTATCCATTTGATGTTCTCTCTTATGCTCTTCACGTCTCAGCTGCATTTAAAGAGTAAGTTGCAGTTTTTCCCTTGCAAATTTTTAGCTCTGAACTATGATTCCCACGTTTTGCTGCTTTCAGATGTACTTGCTTGCCACTTCTAATGTTCACTTTGTAACAGTTGCTGCACTACCTGTATTCTGCTGGGCACTTGATCATGTCGCCAGATTCTTAAGGCGTAATTTTGCCCGTTCCTCTTTTTACAGGTATTTTCTGTTCCATTGTCTGTGAGTAATTTCTTATTCTCTGTGTCATCTGGCACAATCTGTGTTCACTGCCGCGTTGTTAATACCATGTTGCTATTTTTTTTTTCAGGAAATACTTGGAAGAACCTTGTCTTTGGGTAGAGACAAATAACACTACGCTGAGCCTCCTTAGTTCAAATGCTGAAATTGCGCTCGGTTTTCTTCTGATTATATCACTATTCTCGTATGTTGACTCTGCTTTTCATACAATTGTGAAAGTTTTATGTTGTTTTGGGAGTTGATCTCATGTGCCGCACCTTTGCATCCTGATTCTTGCAGGTGGCGCCGTAGCATAATTCAGACATTCATGTACTGGCAGGTAGTTATTGCCAAAATATTTGTTCTTCTCTTTTTGCTTGTTTGTTTTATTCAATTCATACCCCAATCCGTAGCTTGTCTACATCTCAATTAGCTGGGGGCATTTTGACTTGTTTACTGTACCATTTTAATGCTGGCCCCAGTTTTTCTCTGCATTGTTTTTTGTCCGTCAACAATGGTTATCATTTCTAATAGCTGCATCAGAGTTATTTGTTGTTAGCCATGAACAATCAGTTGTATTATTGCTCTTACCAAGCAACTTTTTTATTCCGCATTGCTTATGGACATAGTTGTATGTTGTGCAGGTATTGAAGCTGATGTACCATGCTCCTGTGACATCTAGCTATCACCAGAGTGCTTGGGCAAAAATTGGCAGGATTGTAAACCCATACATCCACCGCTATGCCCCTTTCCTCCAGACGCCCATTTCTGCTATCCAAAGATGGTGGTTCAGGTAGAAAGATATGCGGGAAAGTTGCACCTGCTGCTAAATATTGAGCTTCTCTAGTCGTTTCAGACTGTTGCACAAAACATAGCAATGATGTTGCTTCCTTCTGTAATCAGCTATATAACCCTTGCAAGTAGTGACTTGTACAATGGCTAATACTACATCCGAGTCTTGGAGGATGCTTATCATAACATGAATGGTGCTGTATGCCTGAAAAATTCTGAAAGGGGCACCTTGATAATGTATCAGAAGGCTGAATTATAACTCCTGCTTGACTAGGATAGCTCAAATTCTGTGCTTTGCTTCATCAAATGGCTCATTAGTTGTTCGATGCTGGTTAGCTGTGCTTTTATCATTTGCTTTTACAGATTTGCGTGATGTTTTTAGCGCTGTGCTTGTGCCTGTACGGCTTATATCCGCGCGAACATATATGTGTCCGTCTCGTTGTCGCTGCTACTAATGCGTTTAGCTTAGTGCCTAGCTCGCTGTTCCAAAGCGGCGCGGTGCGATCGGTAACGAGGACCCTACACGGAGAAGAGGCAACTGTGTACTGTGAGCCCCGTGACTTGATTGCAAATCGAAAAAAAAAAATTAATTTTGTTGCTGCCCAGGATCGAACTGGAGACCTTCAGTGTGTAAGACTGACGTGATAACCACTACACCACAGCAACGCTGATGTCCCAAATTAAAAATTTAGTTATGTCAACGGTAAGGCGTGGTCGAGAGATTCTTTAAATAAATATCTTATGACATGGAGAAAAAGATCCCACCTCGTTTTCAGCCCAAGATCTTTCTGCCCACCCGAGAAAAACATGGCCTGGATAGGGCGCCAGCTACAGGTTGCAGCTCGGCCCCATTTCTTCTATCCATCCCGCTCGCTCTCCTTCCCTCTCCACTCCCGCCAGATTCCGTCTGCCATTGTCGCAACTCGCAAGACAGGAGCTGTATGGGTCTGCAGATGATGCATGGCAGGCCCTGCGCCTCCCGCTGCTCCTCCTCGTCCTCGTCATGCTCCTCCTCCTGGATGATGCAGGCCAAGCCTCCAAAGCAGTCATATAATCCACGTAAGTGCTGACATGTTTTTGTGCTACTAATCACATGCGCCATTTGCCGTTATCTCCTATGCAAACAAGTGTGACATGTAAACTATGCCCAAAAAGGAAGAGATACATGTCATCATACTTGCTGGCAAATTCAACTTATAATTTAATCAGATTTCTTCTCGTTTGCACTTTTTGAAAGGAATCCCTGTTTGCACTTTCAACTTAAAGCCCACCACGGGAATTGAAAGAGGGATAAGGCAGTGCCTCAACTACTCGTTTGGATGCTCAATACCAGAACATTTTAAGACCATCGTTGACTGACTGACTTGTTTGTTACCCTTTCTGTGCTCTTTATTTATTACAGTGAGTAGAAGGTCAGTCTCTTCGGAGTCCCTTGCAGTATTGGCATTGCATCTCTTGCTCAAACGTCACAAATACCATGGCGGGAACATTGTGAAAACTCCTGCATCTTCATCCGGCGTGCTTCAAATCACAGAGAACAAGTCAAGTAGCTTGACAAAACTAAAGGTACTAATTGAAAAGACGCCCCTATCGCTCTTACATTATACTGCTGGAAATATTTACGGTGCAATTTTCAGGTGAATGCAGAAAGAATAGCTCTTGACGATGCTCTCGACAGAAATAAGAAGCTTGACAGGCTAAACACAGAGATGTCTTATTGGGTGGATATGGGTTACACAAACAGCAATCTGCAGTACAGCTTGTTAATGCAAAACCTTGATGAGCTGCAGACTAGTTTGGCTGGTGAAGAGCTGCTCATGCTGGAAAAGGATATCCTCGTACATATTGAACAGCTAGGAGCTCTGAAATTGTTCAATGAGTCGATGTCCATGGCAACTCTTGACACCCTGACACAGACCTCACATGAATCAGACTGTGCACTACTAGACGAGATCATTAGGTTAGATCCAGAGACTCCTCTGACGAAGGTGGATGATACTGAAGTAATTGTTCGAAGTGGCAAGAGTCAAGAGAGAAAACTGAAAAGAATGAGGGCATCAGAAAAGGCATCAGGGATATCAGTGAACGTGTCTAAGAGAAAACCAAAAAAATCACGAAAATCTAGCAGTAGTCAATTCATATCTGATTGGAAAAATTACCCGGTTCGAAGAAGGAGCATTGTGCGAGAACAATCGGCGTTGTTGGTGACTATCAAGGTACGTACTACTATTTTCTGAGGCAAACTATGGCATAGTATTGAAGCAAGTTCCCTAAACTGTTTCATGAGCAGGAATGTGCAAACCTTGAGAAAATCAGAGAGAACATGGTAAAGGAGGGGCAGGAGGTTAGCTATCATAGGTGGGCAGAAGAAGCTGGAGTTGATGAAGCAGTGCTGAAGAGCAGGCTGGAGGCAGGTTACTGCTGCCGAGAGAGATTGCTGGTGACCACAGAATGGCTAGTCAAGTACATTGCAAGATCGTACACAGGAATGGGAACAGCGTTCGACGATCTACTTCAGGTTCCAGCATTATACGTCAGATTATGTTCGTTTCCACGCATGTATCATTAACTGTTTGACTGACAGATATGGCTTATCTGAATGACACTGTATGCAGGCTGGGAAAATGGGCGTCCTTGATGGTGCCGAGAAGTTCAACAGCGAAAAAGGGTGCAAGTTCTCCACGTATGTCAAGTACTGGATCAGGAAAGGGATGCTAGCTCTCCTGGCTGAAAATTCAGGAGTGACCCTGCTGCCTGTGCGCCTCTGAAACCGTCTGCTTTTTCAGTTTGTTTTCATGACAGTGATTTTTTTTAAAAAAAAAATTAAAATAATGAACTCAATTGGTATAGGCAAGAATGGAAAGCATCATCCGTAAGGTGAAGGAGGCGCGTCGCGCAATTCGTTACAGCGCAGGGAGAAATCCATCGGATTCAGAGATCGCTACCATGATCGGCGTGTCAGTGGCCAATGTCAGGTTGGCGCGCAAGTGCTCGCGGAGAGTCGTTTCCCTCTACACGGAGATTGGACTTGGACAGCATGCGAAATTCACGGTATCACCACATTTCTTATCCAATCAAACAAAACACTAATCTGCATTGAACCCAGTTGTCTGCTTTACTGTACATAGTCCGACAAGAGTGGTGATTAAACTGCAGGAGGTGATTCCGGACACATCTCTGGAGCCCGCAGACGAGGCCATCTTCCGGAGCCAGCTGAGGGAAAGGCTGCTGCTGGTTCTGGACAGGCTCCCGGCTCGAGAAGGCCGTGTGCTGAAGCTGCGGCACGGCCTGGAGGACGGCAAGTGCAGGTCCCTGGAGCAGATAGGCGGCATCTACCGTGTGTCCAAGGAGTGGATCAGGAAGATCGAGAAGTCGGCCATGGCTAAGCTCCGGAACGAGGACGTGCGTCGTGAACTCGACGACTTCCGCGGGTTTTAAAAGGTTTTTGAGCCACATTGGCATGTACATCCAGCAGATTTGTGAATATATTGTGGCTCAAAAACCATTTAAAACCTGTATAGCTTCATATAACATCCAGACATACAACATCTTTCTTTTTTGGGGGCAAAAGTTATACATCATCGTATAAAATCTGTAGATATTACATGACATTGTTTTACAGAACGAAATGGCGTTTTTTCTTTCTTAAAGTAGCAAGTGCAGATGTACGGCGCCATTATCAATCTGTACGACTTTCTTTGGCTGAAGAACATTGAGAGCATAATATTATATACAACTGTAATTAAAATGTTCAACAGAGATTGGGCTCATCCGCAGCAGGTTTTTGAAAGGATCAAGGAAGAAATGAAATACAGAGAGATGGCATATGGGCGCCAGGAGGGTCAGACCGAGGAACCATAAGGGCAAGTCTTTGAAGATAAAATCATGTGATCGCTTTTAATTTTGTTAGTTTGCTTGTCTGTTGCTGTACTGGACTTCCATTTCTCGCTCAAGTGCTCCTGCTTACTCTATGGATAAATAATATTTTTTAAAAATGTAAGCATCGGTTGGTGTCGTGGTGTAGTTGGTTATCACGTCAGTCTAACACACTGAAGGTCTCCGGTTCGAACCCGGGCGACGCCATTATATTTCCTTTTTATCGTTTTGAATGATTGAGGTTTTTAGCCCATGATCCAAAACGAGAGCCCAGGACGACGACTGCTGTAACGTATTATTGCTGCACAGCCAGAAGTGTTTATGGATTCGGCCTTCCGCGAGGCACGGCGATGGTTGACCGATCTTTTTTTTTTTTTGACTCGCCTGACCTGACGACAAACACACGGCCGCTCTTCGCCGGCGTAGGGCGATGGACGTGCGCCGTTGGCATTGAACGAACACAATGACCGACGAGTGTAGCTTCGCGATACGGCACCACCTGTGTCCCCGTCCGTATCATGTGGCTGTGGAGGCCTCATTAGTCAAGGAAGAGGTAGTGTTGATTAATTAAGCCACTTTTGGCAACTCGGCACACATCAGCACTGACCCTATCCACCAAAACAAAGTAAAGGCACAGAGACAAGGTTAGCTCGCACATCAGTGTCGCTCAAAAGGCTCCAAAGCTCCAGATCTTGTCTGTGTGTGTGATCACACAACAGTCAGAGATAGATAGTACCTGATACTGTACCTTGGCTCCAGATTGCACGGCCGAGAAATGCCTCGACCGGATCACATTCCCTCTTTCACGTGACCTGTCATCCTGACGTGGCATGTATCTTACATGCATCCATACGGTAATTCTTCGATTGCTGGATAATGCAGAGCGTCACCGACGACGATAAGCGTCGTCTTCAGTGATTGCTGGATAAACATAAGACACACTCGTTCCCTACTGTCGATTGCGTATCTGATTGTTCTCTTGCACTGACATCACCATGCGTAGCGGCCGTGAAAAGGAGACGGCACCATAGAGCCAAAGGTGTTCAAGTTGGTACTGGCAAGAGGGCACATGAGGGAGTGAATCTGAAATTCTGAGCCATGGACATGCACCAAACAGAATCCTTCAGATCAAGGCCGGGGTGCAGGACACTTGCAGGGACTAGAGATTGTCTGTGAATTGCCATCGACGTCACGCCACATTAGTTACTGTTCAACTCCAAAAACACGTCAGGTTTGCATTGCAAATCCACCAGCCACGCACTCATCTTCTGGGGAATGCGCGAGAGGGTACGAGTCATACGGCACAGGAATGTTCAGAATTAGAATTCACTTTTTCTGCTGCATTTAACAGAAGAAGCGTGTAATTCGATTTGCGTGAGCTATCGAACAAGACAAGAACACAACACTGAATTTTGGACTGTTAATTAGCTTTAGCTCCAGCACCCTTTGCTACACATTTCACCTTGATGAGATTGCTGAGAGAGAAACGAGCTTAGTGATAGATGATGACATAAGTGGCAAGGGCGCTAGGTTCCGATGGATGGCGTCGACAGGGACATGCCGAGCTCCAGGTTGAGAAGGGAGTTGTGGCATCCGTGAGCTTGCTCCGAGATCATTGGAATTGGCTCTGAGCCTGGTGTTTCTGAATGGCAGTCGTCTCCTTCCACGGAACACGACACGGTGTGCTCGGAGACACAGGCGCAGAGGGTCCCTTGCAGACGGAAGGTTCAGAGGCAGCAGCAGATGCTCCATTCTCACAGCTCTGTCAGTAATTCAGACCAGGTTCAGCTAAAACTTGAAAGGTTCAGGAGTTTCTGGTTCACTGTAACTGGTGGATGGTAGTACGTACCATGTCAAAGAGGCTGGACCGGCGCTTGCTGCTGTTCTTCTTCCCCGCGCTGTTCTGCCTGAGGAAGAACTTCTGCGCGTGGCTGGCGACTTGGGTGGGCGTCCTCGTGGTGACGAAGCCCCGGGAGATGCCGCGCCAGTCTCCCCTGCCGAGCTTCTCGAGCCCCACCAAGAACAGCCGGTGCTCCTCCTCGCTCCACGGAACTCCCTTCTTCCTCTCCCGCAGCGCCGTCCCGCCGCGGGCGCCGTCGTCGGAGAGGTAGCCGCTGCCGTCGGTGGCGCCTCTCCTCTCGCCGCCCTCGTCGATCGACAGGAGCAGCGCGGACGACGGCGAAAGCAGAGGGGCAGCGACAACAACAGCATAGGGAGGAGAAGAATCCTGCATGATGTTCAGGCAACCCATGCTGTAACTCTTCTGCAGCTGCAACGACGGCGAGCTGGCGCCGCCAGCCGCGGCAGCAGCAGCATGGAGCTGCACACCGAACAGCCTCAGCCCGGCGACTCCGCCGCCGCCGCAGCGCATAACGGAAGGCTCAATTTCGCCCAGGCATGCTGCCGAGGTGTGGCCGCAGCTGCCACAACGAGAGCATCCCCTTGCCACGGTACGCATGAATAAAAAGGGAAGCTACTATGGCTGTCTCATTTCTCAGGAGGATTGACAGCAAAACAACAGATACAAATATATGGCCATATGGATATGATATGCTACTACACCGAGATGGCAATAATTGGATCCGTCGTTTTCACGTACGTATAGTTTGGGTCCTTTCTTCTCTGGTGACCATAGTGTCATTGCACTAATCTCCTAATTTATGTCAGCTAGCCAGCTAGTTGAGTCAATCTCAGCATTAATCCGCATTGCCTTCGCTCTCTGCATCTCTGATCCACTAGCTAATAAAGCAAAAGATTTGGGGTGAAGTGCTTGTCAGTCCGTGACGGGGACAGGCATTACATGACCCGATTCACTGTTCTTAATTTTTTTTAGCAGAAAAAGGCGAAATAATTGCGGCAGTGTTTTGTTTAGGTCCAATGGCCCCTCTGTTGCTGCTTTGCTTCAGGAAACCTGAAGACATCGGACAGCTACCTAATCGGTCACTAGGTAAAAGTGCTAATCTTTGATCCACTAGCTCCGGATGCCTGTAATCTGAGGTACATGCAACGCACGCACACTCACCCTTAGGAACACATGTATGCAAACCCTACCTCTATGAGCATCTTCGAAGACTGAGCTGGCAAATTCAGAGATACGAAGTCATGCAACGCACGCACACTCACCCTTATGAACACATGTACGCAAACCCTACCCTTATGAGCATCTTCGAAGACTGAGCCGGCAAATCCAGAGATACGAAGTCACCACTGGCGTCTCGCTGTCGACGGGAGCGTCGCCTACCATTGAAAGCACAAATGCCGTTAAATCCTTGAAAATTCGCTCCCACGAGGAGTCGAACCCAGTACCTGAGAGGTATTACTCGGATGCCTTAACCACTAGGCTAAGACCCCTTTCACTAACCGTACCGTTTGGTGCCGTTCTTTTATATTTCTTCATGAGAGGATTGTGACAAATTGTTCAGTTAATTTTATTTTTTATTTTAGCACAGGTTAATTTTATTGTTGACACGGACGGTCTCTCAATTCTCGCTTGCTTATTGGGCTCAACTAAGCTCATCCAGCATAATAAGCCCAATAAAGAAAGCTTCCGTCGAAAAATAGCGGCCCATAGCTACGGTTGAGACCAGGTCCAATACGCCGATGCCCAATACGCTACTGCTCGGCTATTATACTAACCTTAACGACGCAAATGCACACCCTACGATTAGGCTCTCGTCTTTGGTGTAACCGTGGTTATCTTAAACGTGGAGACCCATTTTCGTCACTTGGGAAGCAGAAACGATAAACTAATGAGCTCGTGTCGTGTGGTCTGCTCTGAAAGCGGAAGGGCATTCACTGTGTTTTCACTCCCCGACCTGCGGGGGGTATGACGACCTCCGGTCATTTTTTAAGGAGAACGATCGTCTCACACAGATCAAGAAAATCCCCGAGCCCTCCTCCGCACTATACACAAGGACTCAGCAGGCCGGTGAGAATCGGCGCGAGTACTTAACCTGCGCTTTGGTCCAACGGAGGAGCAAGGAGATTTTTTTTGCACTGCAGAGAACAGAGCCATATCGCAGAAAATATTCTCTACAATGCCGCGGTCTCGATCCCAGGCCGACGGGAGCCGAAGCTCCCGGAGCCAGAGGCTCTGGCCACTCGGGACCGGACCAGCTAGGCAGAGCCAAGTCGAGCTAATTTTGCGGCTAGGGTTTTGCAGCTCCAAACACTACAGAGCTCTCGCCCATCATGGTGATCTCGTCGCAGGTAGTTGCGTGCTAGTGTTTCATTTTGCCGGGATTTTGGGGGTTGGAGTGTTAGTGTATCGCCCTGTGTCGTGCCGAAATGGCATCGAGGAACCAGTTCGATATCCTTGGCGACGTCGACAACGACGACCTGTCCCAGCTTATCGCCGCCGCCGAGAGGAACGCGGCGGCGTCGCCTAAGCCGACAGCGTCAGCGCCCGCGCCGGCCAAGCTGCCTACCAAGCCTCCGCCGCCCGCACAAGCTGGTGAGTTGATAGTGATCCTGTCGAATGTTCAGATTGATGTTTGTTAGGAACTGAATTTTGGGATCCGCAGCTATCTTGTCAATTCAGAGATTTGATTCCTATGTGGAATGTCACTTTTCCGTTCCGCATTTTAGTTTTGGTCGGTTGTGAATGTTGCTCCTCCGTGATTGCAGTGAGCAAATCAAGGAACTATGGTGCTCCACAGCGCGATGGACCTGGGCGTGGTGGGCCAGGACGTGGGAGGGGCGGCCGTGGACGCAGATTTGCTCCAAGGCGAGATTATGGCAATGCTGATGCCAATGGCTTTGAGGGAGGACATGGTGGTGGCTTTGAAGATGGCGGGGTGGCTCGTGGTGAAAACGGTGAGGGTAGGCAGGCAGAGAGGGGCCGTGGCCCGCGCCAACCTTACCGTGGAGGCGGCCGTCGTGGCGGCTGCACTGATGGGCAGGATTGGGATGAGTCTGGTCGTCCACGCCGGCCATATGAGCGCCACAGCGGCACTGGTCGTGGCTACGAGATGAAACGTGAAGGGGCTGGGCGTGGAAATTGGGGAACTGTGACTGATGAAGGCCTTGCACAGTTAAGATGGTTCATTGCGTATTTACTTGTGTGTCTAGTACTTGTTTCCGAGTCATGGTTGATTTGTAGGATTATAGTTTTGACCATTTGTGTGTATCGCTAATCAGGGACATTGGGTACACTGCTAATACTGAGGAGACTTCTGCTGTTGTGGAGGATGAGAAGAGACCTGAAGATGCTCCACAGTCTGAGGTTGAGAAGGACAAGGAGGGTGCAGAGAATGAAGAGGAACCTGAGGATAAGGTATAATATGATGCCACAACTTGACCACACTATAATGTCTGCGTTGTGTCTGTTTTCTACAGATTGTGATAGTATGATTTTGACATGCCCAACTTCACTTTTGTTCATGATTTTTGATATTTTACTAATTTTTAAGTGCTTGGAAGATCTGGATGCATCACTGAAAAATAATTCTCTAGTATACCAGTGGACACATTTGAGTTTTTCTCTCCTGTTCACCTTTGTTCAAGTCCAGGCCATCAGATAGAATAATTAATTTTTGTAGATCCTTTTGCTTAAGAGTTGACGTTTATCTCCATACCAAAATGGATTTCTCTTGTTGATGTTGTTGATGAGTTTTTATACGTTAAGATTGCTTGTTTCTGCCAAATATGGTATGCCTTTATTGAAATCTATACTTAACTGCGCTTTTGTATGCTTTTCAGCTTCCTAGTTATGCAAAATTTCATATTGTTTAAGTTCCTTGTGCCAGCTATCAAGTAGTGACTGCCGTTGACTCGCTGTTTTTACCTTGTATGAAGTGAACACTGTTTTGATCTACTGTATGATGATAGGAATGCAAATACATATAATAACCAGAATTATATCTCTATCCTCGTTGAAGCTTCATCTGTTTCTTATGAACATGGCTGATCTAGTAAATGTGGCACGCTGAAACATTAGATAGCCGTTATACAGTTGCACGTCATTAGGTTTTCCTTTCGTTCTGGGGTAGGGTCCTATTTGCTTGTGACTTTTGATCAAAGATTTCATCTTGGTATATACGTGTTCCTTTTACATCAATGGTGAATAGTCGTTTATAGGAGCACCAACCCTTTTGGGTTTTGTTCTTTTAATCTTTTACTTTCACTAATACCCTTGCATTCTTGCATTTGTTCTTTTGATTATCCTCTATCTCATACTGGCATGTTGAATGGGGTTGCAAATAGTTCTCAATGTCATTTTATCATCAAATTACACCAGTAATGAAACGTGAAAGGCTGAGGAGAGGAAAGTTGAAGTTGACGAGGAGCTGCGATCCATGCAACAACTGTCAGTTAAAAAAGATAAAGATGCTGATGAAGTTTTTATCAAGCTGGTACGAGTTGTGCGCATACTGTTCTTTCCTCTGCCTGTGGTCAATTTATGTTGATTTTGACCCAACACCTACACTTGATTGTAGGGCTCTGACAAGGACCTGAAAAAGAAAGAAAATGCTGAAAGAGATGAACGTGCAAAGAAGTATCCGATTTCTTTTCACCTTGTTGCACTTCAATCTGACAACTTTGAGTAGTTGTTCTGTTTCCTGACCTTGATATTTGTTTCTTGTTTCCTTTGTTCCCTCCTCTCTGAAGTCCCTAAGCATCAATGAATTCTTGAAGCCAGCTGAAGGTGAGAGGTACTATGAGTCGTCGTCGTGGTAGGGGACGACGTGAACGTGGGGGGTTCCGTGGTGGCTACAATGGTGATGGTCATGGAACAGCTGTTGCTCTAGTGATTGAAGACCCGTCCCAGTTCCCTTCACTAGGTGGGAAATGAAGGGACGTGTGCCCTGCTGTTGTCTTGCAGCTCGGTTTCCCAATTGTTTATAGCCGTGCCATGCATCCCTTGTACATACGAGGTGCATCAAGTGTTGTGTTATCAGATGCAGCTGCTTATGTAACCATAGGACATGTTCAATGCTTGGTAAGTACTCGTGTGTGGTTCAACGATTTTGCTCCAGCGAGAATGAAATTGTGCTTTTAGGTAAGGTGGTTGTCTGCACTTTCACTTCATTGAATTCAGAATTTATCCTTCGTGGAACATATATAAAGAAAAGTACACAGGAAAGAAAAGGTACAGTAACATATATATAAAGAAATCTGATGCCAAGTATCCTTAATTTATAATTTGTCACGCGACAGCTGCTGGTTCCTACATGCAGTTAAAAATGGGTTTATAGTGCAAACTAGAGTTTCCTTGCTCATCTGAATCAAACTGCAGACTGTGTACTTTGTTTTATTGAACCCTGCAGTTTTCACTTGAATCTGAATCATGAGGTTGCCATCAGGCTCAAGTGACTGAAATTGGAGATTGCACCAGTTTATACAAGCATGATTGTGATTTCCTGGATTGGATCGTGATCTGAAGATAATGCAAGAGCATAGACACCATCAGGCTTCCACTGAACCTCAGAGTACTTCCTTGGTCCATGCTTGAGACTGGTCACTGGTTTTCTCTCTCTGACGTGCCTTATTATGGCAGAAGTTAACATGCAGCAGACATGAACAAGATCAGAGAGAGAGAGAGAGAGAGAGAGAGAGAGAGAGGTGCAAGGTAATTACTTGTAAGGCCATCATCGCACGTAGCTGCAAGAAGAGCTGGATACCAAGTATTCCATTGCAAGAATAAGTTCTGAGAATTTTTCTTCAGTGGAATTTCATAGGTCCACCAGATTCTCTATCAATATGATAGATCTTCAGCTTATCATCATGACCTCCAGCTGCTATCAAATTTGTGTTCTGATGGTGAAATGCTAGTCCATGAACCTGAACGAAAAGGTGCCTATATTACATACACAACAGCAACACAAGCCAGAGGTGAAGAAAGAGAAGAAGAGGAAGTATGCTCACAGGTCCCTTGAGATCCTCCAGTTTAAGTATATGCCCTGTTGGATGCATATCTCTAGGCACGTCCTTGGATATAACCTCCCAGTCCTCATCTTCACTATCGCTGCTGAGTTTCACAAGCTCCCAACCTTCAATGTCTGTATCCATTGGAAGTACTGCAATATCCCTTGACATTCGCAAAGCATACTCTTCCCTGTCATAAGAGGCCAAGAACTTTCAAAACCAAATAGCGAGTTGATACAATTGTTCAGGGACACAGAAAAGAAACTTACATTTCTTTGTTAAGGTTTGTCTTAGGAATATCCACTTCAATTCTGCTTACTCCTGGGTTAGACATGCTGCGTAAAGAGAAAAAATCAGGAACAAGCAAAAACATTTCTTCAAACTAAAAAAAAAGGTGTTGTAGAATCATACTAGGACTCTTTGCAAGGGTCCCTGAAAAGTGGTCCCGTGAAGACACCGAGTGTGTATGCTTTATCAATATCATCCTCAGGATTAGAGATTTGTTTCCAGGTTCACTGCATAACAGCTGAATTTCAGAAACTACGGTAGGCCTTGGCTTGCCTAAACTTTGATCAAAGGCGCCAAAGTGACAAGTTACATAGCGGAGAAAGCAGCAGAGATCTAAGCTATACTCTGTACCCTAAGCGGTATATGCATAGAAGAAAAGCAGAGAAACCCAGAGGAAGAGTTTGCTACAATATTGAAAACAGGAACCTTCCCTATATAGTTGTGTATGTTGGAGAATGTGATTGCACATGAAATGGCAGGTCTATGCAACAGTCCTGTCATGTTACTACCATTCGTTATGTTGGAGCTTCCTGTTATAACAGTCCTGTCACATTCTCCACCTCGTATCATCCTCGTGTTGTATGTTGTTATAACTGTTGTATCCACGCAGTCCGAAGATTGAGAGAGTCGCGGTAGAAACGGTCGTGAAGGAATCTGATATCAAAAAATTGTATGTCTTCTTGCAATTTTTTCTAAGGCAGCACTTACACATGTTATTCATAACATGGATCGAGTGATAATTTCAAAAAACTAAGAGCGAATTATGCGGAAGCTTAACAAACTAGTTGTATGTGTGATTATTTCCTTAATTATCTCATTTCCGTTATTAAGCTATTATATAATATCTAAAGAACATAGGTGTTGCCTTCTCCTACTTTTTCATTTATCAAAGTAATATCCATGATCCAGTGCCATGTTTTAGAAACAGTTTGAGAACACAATTATCCAACTTTCCATCGTTCGTACCTTATATATTTAAACAAATAATTTATATAGGGACGAATTTTACAAGGTCGGAATGATCATTAATGTCTTATGAGAAATAAACATCCATTGCGGAATGTGAACGTGAGAAGAGAGAAGAAAATCGACATCTATTACGGATTGCGAATGGAAGCAAGCGCTAGGGAATGGGAGGAGTTAAAAACTGAATATGGAAATAACTAATGTTGTGATATGTGATAAATATAGAGCCTTGATTAGTTATTGCTCATTGTTATAAACTAATAACAAAATATTTTCTACAGAAGAATCCAGAATAGTTTAAATGGGTCTATTACCTTAATATCTGGCTAAAAAAGGAGCCATCACATTTGCTCACAAGGGCTAGAAATTATTACATTGATTCAAGAAAAAAAAATACCCATCACTGCCATTATAAACAAAGTAGTCCAAAATATCCCCGCATATTTTAAAAATTATTCATAGCTGCCATTACTAAAAAAATAGCCCAAAATGCCACCCACATGTTTTAAAATTACCTACCATTGCTATTATATAAAAGTAGCATGAAAGGTTACAGCTTATGCATATTATCTTTTGGAAATTACTCATTATTTTCATTAAATAAGAATAGCTCGAAATATAAATTAAGTTTATAGATTACAATTTTTTTTTTGAGAATCAAGTTTATAGATTACGTACTATCGTAAAGACATCGGGAGTCCCGAAACAGGCCCAGCGACCGTTAGTTGATCAGGTGGAACAATCGGGCTGGTCCTAAACAAGCCCAACTGGCTGTAAACGTCACATTTTTCAGATTGATGATCAAGCACAGCCAGCCACATTAATTGGTTCAACGTAGAGAGCATTAACAGAAGATTGCACACGTCAAGATGATGAATCAGCTCCCAAGCAACGAGATTGATTCCACGTCAACATGCACCGTAAACAAGATGCACGGGAGGATAAAGTACGTTTTCTCAATCCATACACAAGCCACGATCAGAGCTGCTACCACTATCTTATATTTACTAATTGGAGGCTTCTTTTGAGGCCTCCACGTTAATCAGAAGAAAATACTAGAAATTCTCACAAAAAAGCAAAACATCCGTCCGTCGGTTTGTTAGATTCTATTATCAATTACAACAGCAATCATTAGATCTAATGTGTCCAAAGTATACCCTATACTTACTTTTAAATTACCCACCATTACCATTATGAAAACTATCCTAAAATTGGAGTATTGTGATATGACCCGGCAAAATTCACCGAGGCAACATGGCACACCCGGTGCATGGAGACCCGACCTAGCGGTAAACTACAACAGGTGTTGGCGTCCAGGAAGTCAACGTGGAGAAGAAGCGGATGAATAATAAGGGCGCGTTTGGTACAGCTCCAGATTCACTGAGAATCAGAAACGTTTCAGATTCAACCCAGAAACGTTTCACAACCTGAAACAGAATCACTTCAGAAACCGTTTGGCTAGTTGTCTGGTTTCAGTTTCAACAAATTAAGAAGGATGATCGAAATGACTCATTTACCCTTAGTTGGACTATATTGCTTGTATCAAATTATAATATGTAATGAAGTCTTGTAATATAAAATATGTATGAGTGTCATAGAAAAATATATATGTCATAATCCCTTGCAAAAAAAAATCATGTCATAATTTTTTAAAAGAAAAAGAAAAGGAAGTTGATGGGCTCATCATGTGTACCCCGTTAGGCCCAGCAGCCCATCAGCACATCTGGTCGTCTTCTTCCTCACGAGTAACACAGATCGAGTACAGGATACAGGAAAGAGAGAGAACAGTAGACGCAGGGATCGATTGGTGGCGCTGCAGGGCCTAATCGGAGGAGAAGAATTGGGGGAAATGATCTACGAATCAAGAGGAACCCATTTTTGAGGTCGGGTTTGAAGCAAAAGTCCGGACGGAGCTTCGAGAGGCGGCGGTGATAGAGGAACGAGTTGGAGCTTTTTCTATGTTAATGCGCGCCACTAAAATTTTGCCGTGCGGGACGAGGGAGTAGCGGAGGCGGTGGCAGTTTTGCCGTAATTTCGTCGAACTCGAAGGGAGGAGCGGGAGGGCGAAGCGTTTCAGACCGCAGAACACCTATTCGGGTGTTTCACGCCCGCAGGCAAAATTTCCGAAACGTTTCGCTCCGTTTCGCCATCGAATCGTTTCGAGGAATCGTCGTTTGGCAGCGATTCTACCGTTTCTACCTCGAATCAGAATCGTTTCGAGCAGCCAAACGCACCCTAACTGCCGCTGATGCCAATCATGGTTTCTCGGTTAAGCAGACGCAAATCGCAAGGATAAATCTGATGCTGTGAGTTTACATGAACCCTAATTTTGTTTTCTTTCGATTGGTTAATTAGGAATATTGATTAGATCAGGGCTAATCAAACGGGTGTATAGAAGCATGCGGGACAGTATGCTCATGTCACGGAGCGGCAGGCCGTTGTACGACACCACGGGTTGTGGCAGCGTGCGCTTTCCAGATGTGGTCACGGAGCGGCAGGCCGTTGTACGACACCACGGGTTGTGGCTGGAGCCACTTGACCAATCGTATGATGTATCCATTTATACCGAGACGCATGCAGAAGATAGGCCGAGAAGAATTATATTTATATACAAGCATACATGCAGATGCTCCGTACCATGCATGAGGCGGATGGGGTTGAGGAGGATTATCTACAAGCATGCATGCGCAAACCCGAGAAATCTACAGGAAGCTAACAACAACAATATCGATCAAAGCATGGATATCAAGAAGTTAACCAACTTTTTTCATAGGGGTGAGGTATCGTACACAGGTAATTAACCACGCCTTTGTCAGAATTGGTGCTATATACATAGGTTGTTTGTAGCACAATATTATTTCAGGTCACTACCAAATATAAAACTGTTAAAATATATTAAAGGTCAGTCGATCAGCGGGGAAAGCTGGCCTAGCTCCTGCCCAATTTGCTTGGGCAGTATCAAAAAACATTCAGTGGGTCCCTGCATCAAACACTATTGGAATATTTAAGTACTTGGATCCATTTTGCCCGGGACAGAAACAAATATGGTACGGAAATTTTTTTTCTTACACATTTCCTTGGGAAATTTTTCTCAGAAAAAACTTTGTCGGGAAATCGAAATGGTAGAGGAAATTAATTCCCTAGGAAACACTACAAGAAAAACCCTATGTAGATACGCTTTATTAATAGGTTAGATACGTATATTGCGTCTCTATCAAGATGTAGAGACATTTTCACAAAGCGTGTCCGAGGCGTCTTCGCACGGGCCGTGTCAGAGTTCAGTAGATACGAGTTTTGAAAGCGTGCCTACAAAGGTTTCGATGCTCCATAGAGACGTTATTCCACGTATCTACATATATAGATATGTTTTCATAGATACAATTACAATACGTATCTATTGAAGTAGACATGTTTCATTGTGATGGATTCAAGTGTGTTAAAAAATGTAGACACGTTGTATGTCGTCTTTATAGATACGTGTCAAATAATATGGACACCTTTGATTTATTCATGCCATCAGTAGGAGTTGAACCTGAGACCTCTTTGTTTCATACAAGCTCATCTGACCATCTCCTCTCGCAAACAACTCTGAATAGATTTGGACATATATTCTTTTCTACTCATATGTTTTAATGTTTGAACGTCCCCAGGATAATTGATAGCGTGTCAACACTGTCTCTAGATGAGGCTACATACGATGAAAGCGTGTCCAATATCGTATTATTTTTATACGTTCTTTATAACATATCAAGAAGCGTCTTTACATGAGTCTAGATATGATCAAAACGTGTCAAAATGCCATATCACTTTGAGACATTCTCAATAGCATGTCAAGAATCGTCTTTGAGGGGCTAATAATGGTTAAAAGCGTATCTAGTATCGTATCATTATGAGATGTTATCAAAAACATGTCAAGAAGCGTGTTTACGATGCGTACTAACAGTTCAAAGCGTGTCTAATATTATATCACTTTAAGATGTTATAAAAAGCATGTCAAAAAACATGTCTATTTTGTTACCCACGTTAAAGCGTATATAATAACGTGTCAAATTAACATGCTCTCAATATCGTTGCAAAAAACGTCTTTAGGTGCTGATGTAGTGACGTTTATAAAAGCGTATCTAGAAAAGCG
This sequence comes from Eragrostis nindensis, assembly GCA_012490785.1. NCBI lineage: Eukaryota > Viridiplantae > Streptophyta > Magnoliopsida > Poales > Poaceae > Eragrostis > Eragrostis nindensis. The sequence continues at coordinate 110,515 of JAAXCT010000747.1, read as the reverse complement.
TATTTAGAAGGCATTTTTCTTGTAGTGAAATGCATGAGATCATTGAAAATGTTTATGACATGTCTAAACTGGCTAAGCTTGCTTTGTAGGGAAATAGAGAACTGTAGGGAGATAGGGGAATAATTTTAGTAGTGGAACACATTTTCCCACAAGATGTATTTAGAGTGATACAACTCCAGCATATATATACATGCACAATTTATAAAAAAATATATTAATGGCATCCCTACAAATTAAACAAATAATATTATAGGTAAGGTAAAACAAAAAGGGATCAATATGACTCATATATAATAAAAAAAGCTTCCTGAACAAAAAGACTGGAGAGAGATAGAGAAAGAGCATCAATAGGGGATTAAATAATTGAAGTTAATGATAAGAAATTGTCCCATCTTTCCAAGACGTCAATAGTTAATAAAGCTGCCTGAACAAAAAGCACTCATAAAGACTGATTAAACTTTTATTTATAAAATTACCACACCTTCTAATATAAAAGATACTTGAAGAAAAAACAAAAGTAATTAACCCCCCAATGATTGTTTCTAAATTAACCTTATTTTCCGTTGTAAAAGAAACTTGAAGCACTCCCTGTGTTCATTTATAATTTTTTTTTATCTATGCCACTATGGAAACAGTATATAATACCTAAACATAGTAATGTATTCTGAAAAAGTACACTAGCCCGTGCTGCTGCACGGGTTGACGAGCTAGTCATTAATAACAACTAGAAAGGGACACGCGCTTCGCCGCGTGCGTCTAATTATGAATCGCATGCAACAAAATCATGCAGCTGAATCACAAAAAATACTTTAGGTGTGACAGTTTTTAGGCAGAGCACTAAATAAAATGTAATAGAAGTAGAAGGAAAACATCACTCCAATAGTAAACAGGACATCCACCAGGCTTAAATCTCGCTTCATAGAGCCTTAAACAATATAGCAGAGAAAAAAAAAGAAAAAGTTGAAACCCTGACACGACAACATAATTCACTGACTTACTAAAAAATACGACCATTCACTGAATCACTTCAGTTTTGATAAACAACTGAAATGAAGTTCCTCTGAAGTGGAAATGTCACAAATATCTATATTATTGCCATCTTACAAAATTAAAAGTTTAAGGTACATAATGTCAACGAAGACATCTAAAGTGAAGCTGCTTCACTTTGTACAACAACATAGTCCTCACAGAGGGTTTTGAAATTGAGGAAACATCAATCGATGTGTACTCACCAATTCTGCAATCAAAACCTGTCAGAAGCAAAATTGTTTGAATGCTGGTCAGTCCATCTTATAACATGATTAATGAATAGAAAAACTCAAAGCAAGCAGTGCTGGAAATTAACAGCCGAACTTGGTGAACAATATATGTCGAACCGATCAGGAATAATGATAAAGTGCAGTATCGATCAGAAGTTAACTACACTTCAAAGAGGAAAAAAGAGCATAGAACAAAGAGTACAACTACATAGCTGTTCCTTCTATGAGTATTTTATTCTCAGAGCCACAAAGGAGCAGGACTGTATGACAATACTTCACAGATACATATATGTGGACTGCAGTCAAAGCTCTCTCCCAAACTTGTCATTTTAAGAGGAGAATGAACAAAATTCTGAAAGAAAAGAGTACTACTGCAAAGCCACTACATGCTTCTTCCGGGAAACAGTGAGGCTTTACATACCTACATGGAAAGCAGAAAAGGAAATCGCAAATTGTTTACATCGTTCCAACTAAATACAAAACCTAGCTTTAGTCATCGTGAAGAAATAAAGAGGCATGAAGGCTAAAAGTTGGGACCGAAATAAGTCAACTGTAAGGAAGAATAGGAACCACTGCCATTGTAAGGAAAAGAAAAATGAACCAATGGAACTGGGATTGACAGAGACATCAACAGTGGTTGTTCCAATATAGCCTGTATGGTTAAATAAATATGTAGGTAGTGTCAACCAATTACAGGAATGGCTTGCTTGAAAAATAATATCAGTACTAACAATGGAAAGGATCCACAGTCAACAATCCTTTTTTCATCACTGAAATGGTATAAAAGTCTTAAGCCATAGGTAAACAACTTTGCAGCATGGATCATCATGGAAATACAAATCAAGAGGGGAAAGGCATTGAATTGTATGCAGAACAATATGTGCTGGCCAGCTTCTAAGTATGCTAGTGGGACTGAGACGGCAAAGTAAGATGAAACATCGAATGCATACGCTGCATTTATACTTGGAATATTATGTGATTATACTTCCCTCGACAACATAACCGACCATCACCTATGATCTATATTAGTTGGGCATGTTCATGAGAAAGTAAGCAGCATATAATGAAACCAGCAATAAATAAAAATCCAAGAGAACTACTTGAAACAAATTGATCAGAAGCACCACTTTGTGAACTGAAGCATAATAGGATGGATGGTAAAGTGCAGCATCGATCAGAATAAATTAATTCTAGCTGAAAGGGTGCAGGATGTGTAGGTAAAATAAGGTATCCCAATTGGACATAACTATCTAGTGAATGTAACTAATCTTCTTAAGAGAGATGGAAATGAGGAAAGAATAAATATTAACCTTTTTTCCGTGTAGATCCATATAGTTGTCATGATCATTCCCGTGAAGTTGCACAACCTGTCGTCGTTCTTCTACCGAAGCTCTACACCGTGGCACAGAACACAGGGGCAAAAGAGAGGAGGGAGCTTCGGCGATAGATGAATCTGCAGATGCTCGCGGGGATCGATGCAACCGACATCGCAGTAGCTCCAATGGGCAACGTGGAGTGAGGAAATCGCCACCGGAGTCTGTAGGTAAAGTTAAAACAAAATCAAGCATAGTTATACCATCAGAAGATAATAAGAATGATTATTGGCAATATCAAATGATTAAATGAATAAGACTACATACAATTCTGTGATAAGTTATATAGGCATGTCAGTGAATTAAAGAAAAAATAGAAAGGAAATGCATCAGAATAGGTATAAGGGTGTCCCTATCATATTTGAACACATCTACTTAATTCCAGCAAATGAACTCATCAGTCATTTCGCAGAGATGGAAAGAGGGAGAGAAAACAATCTAGTAACCGTATCCTGAGTGAACCTTTCTTACAATTTTATGATTTGTATTTAATCTTTAAGTTAGCTGTGGAAACGAATGGCAAAGAGTTGAGGAATGTGAAAGGAAACATATACGAAGGAATCCAGTCTTCCTGTGCAGCTCTGCTGCTAACAGTTTTCACCTTCTCTAGATGCACATGACACCAGGAAATCGATCCCCATTACAAATGAGCTACAATTAAGGGATTGAAGAAAGGACAACTTACTTATCAGGGCTAAAGAGCACCGACGCTACGGCATCCCTGCCTGGGCAAGGAGGCTCGCGGACATCGCATCGCTGGACGGCATGGTCTCGGCTTCCCACGGCCGGCGTGCCCTCCCACCATCTCGGCCATTTGCCGCCGCTGTCCTCAGCTCGTCTCCCCATCTCATCGCTGCCGCCCCCTATGACGTCACTGAAATGGAAGCCGCCCAGCAAGCATCAGATGGAGGAGGCAGAGGGGGAGAGTATAGGGGGAGGCAGTGGAAGTGGAGATGCGAGGAGGCGGACTGACCTCTTGCACCCGTGGCGAACGCGATGAGGTAGTGGTGGCTCCTGGCTAGGCGTAGCTCCGCGCCGGCACCATCCCACGCTGCGGCTTGCCTCCTGCCTGCACCCCTGAACAGCAGAGCTCGCTTCGGCCGGCCACCTTATCCACTGCCCTGCAGCTGGGCGCGGGGGAGAGACGGCGGCGCCATGGGTTGGGGCCGAGCCACCGTCGGCTCGAAGAGGAACGACGATGGAGAGAGGAGCCGCGGGGGTGATGGCGCCGAAGGGTGGAGGAGGGAAGAGGTGCTGCCGGCTGGGGTGGCGGCTTCGGTTCGGATGGGCCGCGGAAGAGGAGGCGCTGCCGATTTCTTGCACAGAAAACGACGACGCCCTGGCCCGCCTTGCCGCTGGCCGCCCCTGGTGGATGCCACCGCACCTCGCTCACAGCAGTTGGACCGGAGCCCCTGCATCGGTCGTGCCGCTGTAGGCCCGCCATGTACCCCTGGCTGCACCATGCCGCCGTGTCACCCGCGAGGACGACGCAAGGAGACGGAGGCGTGGGCACGGCAAGAGAGGAGGGAGGGGACATCTATGGGGGCGACGATGGAGGTACGGAGGCGATTTGTTGGCGGCGGCGGCGAGTCTGGCGTTGGGTTGGAGCGATGAATGAGGCGGCGGCGATTTCGTCTATAGCTACCGGCGAGGCCCAAGCCAGCGCGAAAGCAGTGCGCGTGAAACCTACGCCACTCGACATGCCCTGGGCCCGCACGGAAGATAGTGAGCGTGAAGCCGACGCGACCCGCTTCAGCAGCCGACCCGTAAGTGACATGGCGTAATAGGATTGGCTGAAAACCGCAGAGTGCCTGGGAGGCTCCCGTTTTCTTCCGCGATAAGGGTAAACATATTCGGACTCCACGTATTGCGAGCCTACCACTGTACACACGGCTTAGCAGCCAAAAAGGCTGGAGTCACTCATGTCGAAGTAAAGGCAAGGTGGGTACAGGAAAGATTGACTACACTGTACATCACATTCGCCTGCATTCTGCACAGCGATGCTAGTATCTGTGAGACAAGTTCTGCCTGTTCCGATCCCAGGCATAAGAAAGCTTCCCCTCATCCATACGTTGTGAATCACGTTGAGACGGGCTACTGTGTCGTTCGTTTAACAGCCGCCAGCTCCTGCTCCCAGCATCGCTGCCTGGGGTAGAAATGCCACTAGCATCCACAACCATGTCGCCCTCTAGTATGCGGAGAACCTGAAATAAAACGGTTACGCGTACAGTGAGAATCAACCTTCCCGCTAGGTGCTGCGAACACAAACTGAAGATTGTCGGAGAACTGACATGGGACATGCGTGGCCTTGAATGAGGGTCACGCCTGATGCACAGGTTTGCTGCGTGCAGCATGCAGTAGACCTCATTTTCAGAGAAGCGGCGTTCCAGGCGGGGATCAATGAGCTCGTCAATTGCATAATCTTCCAATAAAGGCCGAGCCTGTTACAAATGTATAATGCATACATGGTCATAAGCTGCAGCACTGATGGTTCAAAAACAGCAAGCGTTATTCTGCTTTCAGTTTACATTGATGGCCGATGAACAAGAGAAATAGCAGTCAGTTTCAAGATAGTGATTGCTCAAAATATTCTTCAGTGCCTATACCACTACAATATATGGGTTTCATTATTAACCAGGTAAAACGAAATGTATTAACCCAAGATAGAGGGTAAACTGGTGCACTCACCCATTCAGTTAGGAACTGCTGGCCCTTCGGTCTGTTAATATCAACAGCCTTGCGTCCAGTGACAAGTTCAACAAGTACAACCCCAAATGAGTACACATCCGCTTTCTCAGTTATTTGACCACTCTGAGCGTATTCAGGTGCCAGATAACTACAAATGACCAAAACAAGTCTCAGTAAGCAGAACTTCACAACTCAAACTGATGAGTGATGATCACATACTGTAAGAACTTACCCAAATGTTCCAATGACCCTTGTATCAACACCCATGTCTCCATCAGGCTGCCATCTTGCCAAGCCAAAATCTCCGACCTGTCACCAATTATAAAGAGATACTTCATCATGCAGTGATAATAAAGACTTATAGTAATGTCAACTGGAATGGAAAATAATAGAGTGCATGTATAATATGATCAATTAACCAGAACACTGTTGCCCGTAAAAAAAAACATTAACGACAAAATGCACTCCTTGAGTAATGGGAGCAGGGCGAAAGAAATGTGCTTAAAAGATTCAGTGATACTTAGATGCGTATTTAAGATGCACTGCAGTAACTGAATAGAAATCAGCCACCTCTGTCACACATGGTAATTCAGACAGCATAATCTAGGCTTGTTGCAAGATTTTACAGTTGCATAGTTGCAAAAGTAAATATCAGGGCAATAAACATGCTAATAGAAACATGGTGTCATAGAGTTGATGATCATACCAGCGGTTCAAAATCATGTGTGACAAGGATGTTGTTTGGTCTCATATCACGGTGGATTATACAACCAACCCTACACTCTTCATGGAGGTATCGAAGCCCTCTTGCGGCTCCGACTGCAATCTTTTGCCTGGCAGTCCACTCCAAAGTCTCATTGTTACGACCTAAGGAAGCGCAGAAGATTGTTTAGAAAGGATGTCGTTGAAGAAATATCAATGTCTTTAGACCCAATGTGGCCATGAGAATTCAGGAAATATCACTGAAGCAAGTGGTGGGTAGTTCATTTAGATGCTCTTTGTTGCTATGCAAACTTACCATAAAGATGTGAATCTAGTGATCCATTGCAGATGTACTCGTAAACTAGTAAACGCCTCTTATCTTCGACACAGAAACCGATCAGCATTACAACATTCCGGTGCTGGGCACAACTCAGAACCTCTACCTCTGAGCAGAACTCTACATCGCCTTGGGAGCTGGCAAGTTTATGCTGTTTGACAGCAATTGCTTGACCATCAGGTAGGACACCTCTGTGAACAGACCCAAACCCACCTTCAGCCAGGAAATTTGCTTGCGAGAAGCCACCAGTTGCAAGTTCCAGTTCTGCATAGCTGAACCACCGAGGAGGTTTGCCAAACACAGGAGTCTTATGCTGACATATTGAACACAATGGTGGCGGTCCAGGAGGCGCACTCCTTGACAATGAGATAACATCCCTCACATTTCCTCTGAAGTTTAAATCAGACCTGCTTCTGATTGCACTAATTTCAGTCAAAAGATCCAGTTTGGAGATCTTCTCGAGCAATGCGTCTGCTGTTGGAGTCCTTCTAAGGCGGTTTCCTACTAATCTGGAGGGTGTAGGTCTCTCTAAAATGTCAGCCATCCATGGCTGGAGTGATGAAGCTGGTGGAGGAGTTGAAGATTCACTCTCTGAGTCAGATATATTGACATCTGAATGGAGGATATTATCCTTTGCTGCCTCTTTCTTCAACGAGCTGTTGGTATCTGAAGCACAAAATGGAGAAGTAGCAGGATCGGAGCTTGAGACAGAGGAAGTTCCAACATCAGTGCTTTCAAACGCTGTTTCAGACTCCGGGCTGCTATTTGGAGTCACAGATGGTCCTCGAATCGAGCTCCGCTGCTCTTTTACATCAGCAGTTGTTTTCCCAACTGAAGCACTGGAGTCAGGTGGAGTTGATTTTGACTCCTTTTCAGGCGATCCCACCAGATTTAGCCGGAGAACTTTGGGCCGTGAGCGCTTCATAACAACAATGTTGCACTGCAGTTCTTCCATGCAACGCTTCTTCTCATGCTTGAGCTCCCTGAGAAGGATGACAATAACAGTAAGATAACAAGGGATTAAAAATGTCAGGAGACTGTCAATATACTGAAGACAAAAGTATTGTGTCACACTACTTGTCTAGTACAACCCAGCTCGCTTGTGCTCGTTTGGATTCAGTGGCCACGCAGCCAGAAGGTGATCCCGATAGAACCTTCACCTTCACATTTATCTGCACAACAAGTGGTAAGTATAAAATCCAGCTATGGCAGATGGCGGTTGAATTCAAAAACAAAACAAACAGGTGTTATAAATCCAGACCTTGGTGGGATCATACACATCACGAAGCTTGTGCATCATTTGAGAACACAGCTCCGAGAAATCCGACGTCTGATTCAGTAATTCTCTATGCCCACTGGCACATCCGCCAGCGAAAAAGGGAAATCCCCAGAACTTGCTCCTACCTTAAAATGAGAAGAACACACAAGATGAATACTAACGCTACTCGAATTTGCTGTGCGCAAAACAAACAGATATATGAACAAACATTGAAAGGCAAAGGCATCGTAGGTACAACATACCTGAGGTCTGTGGCGGGTTGACGGCGAGAAGCAGGATGCTGTCGCCGTGCTGCACGACGTGCGTGAGCGCCCCTACGACGGCCGTCTTGGAGATCTCCCTCGCCGCGGCCCGCACGGCCACCACCACCACCGCCTCCGCTCCCCGCATCTTGTCCGCCGTCGTCTGCGGTTGCAGGCCGGAGCCCGACGCCTTCTGTTTCATCTCGGTGCAGGCGCGGGCGAGGAACTCCTGCCGGTTCAGACAGAGCACCTCCCAGTGAGAAACAAACGCACACCTGACTAGAGCACGCTCAAGAACTGAACACGAGACGAGACGAGACTCTGAAGAGACAACGCGCCGGTTCAGAGCATGCCCGGAGGAGGCTCGACGAACAGGTGAAACAGCGGCCACTCGACGCTAGTGTCCGAGACCAAATCACAGCACGGTAGAAAAAAAACAAGCGAGAAGGAATCAATCGCGGGTGAGGCCTAGTACAGTAGCACACTGCAGGGAGGGCACCACCGAGTGCGACGCGGGGAAGAAGAGGGGAAATGGTGGGGCGACCACCCACCGGACCTGTCAGAGTCCACAGTTGTAGACGAGACGCCCAGCTGCCCCCACCTTCCCATCCCAACAGCGAATCGAGCAAGCCCGCCTCGCTTTCAACAGCGATTAAACGAACTCTCTCCGAATTCCGGGGATTCCTCGGGTTTCCGGTTTCCGCCACCGAGTAGCTCGGCTACCCTCTAGGAACCGAACGGTCACCTCAAACAAACCCAAATCGAAACACGCCGCGTTCGGTTTCAAAAAACACAAACGCTTCTTGCTTTTGTCGAAACTTGCACGAGCACGAAACAGAGAGACTCACCTCGCAGACGCGAAGTGCAGCGGCGCCACCGCCGGGAGACTCAACGGCGAGCTCGTCACCGGCCGCTGCTGCGTTGACCTCAACGAGCAAGGCGCATCGAATTCAGTGGAGGGGGAGCACAGCTCGGAAGTGGAGACGCATGAAAAACTAAAAGAGCATTTAAATCTCCGTGGCCCGTTGTGACCGCGGAGCTCCCCTCCTGCTCGCTGTCGAACGACTCGCTTCCGTTTTTGCCCTCGGTGAGTGCGCAAGTATTCACATCTATGCCACTGCCACAGTGCCCTGCTGCTGCTGTCGCAAAATCACTTGCTAGAGGAGTCGAGTAGTCGACGGACGACCGTGCCGTCCCAGGTAAGCCCACATGGCTGTGGATCCAGCAGGGCCCACCGTCCTGGATGGATAGACTGACATGTCGTGGTCCACCTGGAGAGCTGCATGACCCCCATTCCCACGGTTGATATTGCTTTATTTGTTTCACTGACTGGAGGAGCCGTACACAAGAGTACTTGCATAATTGCAATAGATGATGCCACCACATGATTGCAAGCAGATGAAAGTGTCATATTGCGCCCGAAATGAATTGATGAATAACAATGGAGATACTGATTTCTACGGCCTGAATCTTGATGGCATTGCTCTCACCAGATAACAAAAGATGCATACGGCACATGAGTTGCAAGCACAAGAAGCTCGTTAGTGGACTGTAGATGCAGCTGATTGATGAGAAGAGAGAGCATGTCACGCCTCTTCATTTGTTTGTTTGATCTGCAGCTGAAACAACAACAGCGCAGGACAGGAGACGAGAGGATATCTATCAAATCAAATCACTTTTGCCCCCTTGCTGCTATTGTCGCATCATTTTTTTTTTGTTTGGAATTGGTGAAGAGCAGTGGCAGTTTCGCAAATAAGGCCGACAGTAGTGTGCTCTTCGGCGGAGAGCAGTGACCGGGACTCGTTTGAACGAGTGGAACCTGGAGGGGACAGACAAGGACAGAGCATGGCCGTTGCTGGGATCTGACAACTCCCAATCACGGACGCCGTCGATCCTCTCCGCCGGTCGCCGTCGCGCCACGGCCTGACGGCGTCAACGCGGCGATGCTGTTCACGTTGGCTGAGCTCGTCGAATTGAATGAATAAAACCCGTTCAGGTTCTGCTTGAAAAAATAAAGAAAAGGGGGCTTCTGAATTCGATGCATGATGCGTTCTGGTGGCGCGGAGATCAAGGTGGGCGGGCGGGCGGGCAGCTTTGAATCTCTGGAATTGCTGCAACGACGACCGACCGCAAAGGGCTTTCCGTTTCATCATGGCGCTTTATTGCCTCCCGCGGCCGTCGCGTCGCTTCTCGCGACCCAACCGTACGGCGGCGAGCCCATGCAACCATGTTTCAAAAATGTCATGGCGCACACCTCGCTGCAATTTCAAATACTGGAGTAGTACTAGTTCTGCATTTTCCGGCGGACATTTTTCAAATAATCCTAGTACCACTCGTACTACTCCGTACTACTACTACTTTGTACATGATCGGAAAGCGGATCAAATGACGTACTCTACTCGTACTTTGGAATGTCAAAATAACCGAGTCATCTGAAATGAGGGTATATAGCCCACAAACAGCGGCGGTCTTGGCCGTCGTGAGAAAAAACGAAAAACGCATTGGGGCATCGATGATGCTTGCGCTCTTCCTGTGTGAGTTGCGGCCACTGCACTGCACCAAGCACCCACACGCTTGCTTCTCTGTGCTTGTTCCACAAATCCAAAGTCCAAACACTGCTCGTCATATCATATGCCTTTCCCTGCTTGCCAACATGCATATACATGGATCTCAAAAAAAAAAAAGAAGCATATACATGGTCGTGTCTTCTACTGGTAACATGCTTCACTATTTTTATGAATTTTGAAGCAGAAAAAAAATATACGCTGGGTCAAATTTGCTACTATAGTACACCTAATTTTGGTGACAAGTAACCAAAACAGAGCACTCCTAATTTGCATGGCAAATCATTAACTACTCGAGTCGTCAGTGCAAAGCAATCCTCCTATACTACCCGTTTTAAATGATGAACATCAAACTACCGCCCTGGTAAAGCCTGTTCTGTTTTGTTCCTTGGTCCAACGCAACAGGCATTCCTCCATGCATGATTTCCGTGCCACGCCATTGCGAATCACCTCGCACACAGCACCACCAACAGAACATGCATCAACGCCCACTCCATCCTTGCAGCCCTGCTGAACGAAAGGACCGATTAACTTGAACTTAATTTGCGTGCAACTTGTGAGGCTAGTTGTTGTTGTTGCTGCTGCATTTCTTCGTTCTCATGGATCTAATCTTCATGGGTCGATCTATGGATCTGTAACCAGAGATGCATGTACATCTAGATTAGTACAGTACTATACAAGCAAAGAACACAAGAGGTACTGCGTCCTTCATTGGCGGCTTTACTGTTCAAGTTAAAGATGCTAATTTATCTTGCCATCGCTTTAATTTGGACTAGTCGGGAGACGGATTCTACTAGTACCTTTTTCTAACTGCCGAGAGAGGCTACCCAAAGATACTCCGAGCCGAGTTGAGCAGGAGGTGACGGGCTGCCTTTTTCCTGACAAAACGAAAGGGGCGTGCAAATTAACCTGCGATTTGAGACGACGCAACGCATGGCACCGTGGAACTAGAAGCTGGGCAATATGGCCAGGCAGCACGAGGCCCAGCGCATGATGGTGCCCATCATAAACTGTTTGTCATGCACGAAGCTGACACGCACTCGGCACACCCAACGAGAGTGATAAGCTGGTGGATGGAATCATGGAAAGGTGCAGTTGTGTCCCAACCCTCCTGCCGATCGAAAGCGGGGTTACAATGCAACGCATGCATGGGGACCTTACCTAATTATGAGCCGTGCTGTCCGCGCGCTGCTAAAATCTGGACCATCTCGTCTCCTGGCAGCGGCAGGGCCGGCTAGCTTGCATCGATCGCATCAGTTGGAGAGTATACCAGCACACATGTGTGTGTAGCAGTAGCGGGTAACATGCATGGAGACACAGGACCAGGAGTACGGGCAGGACCATCGGCCTCATGCATTGCAAGCACGTAGAACTACTCCATGAGCTCAGTGATCGAGCAACGGTTCGTGTCAGGTGTTCATCGATCAGTTTCATGTTGCTACCAGCAGCCTCGCTTTCTGACCAGAGAGGCAGAGTTTTGAAGGAAGAAGTGTCGCGGCCACCATAAATTGTGCATAAATTGGATTGGGCAACGAGTTGCTGCTGACTGATCTTGCTGATGGCGCGATCAGCCTTCTTTACATTTAGGTATAAGCAACGACATTTCAAATGCAGAGTTGTTCTTCAGCTAATTAAAAACTGGTATGAAAAAGAAATGCGGATCGAAGCTGAACATGTAAAAGACACACTTGGTTAGCTACTACTACTTCAGTGGACGCAGCTGCAGGGCAAGGGTCTACCGCTAGAAAGGAATACAGGAACTGCTGGTCTGGTAAGCAAGATTGAGGAGCAGCGTGGACGATGGCATGGGACCGCGTAGAGACAGCGTAATAAGGCACTGCCACGTCTTTTACATTACTCCTACTGAACAAGACCTGTGGGCCTCAACCTTGGATTTCTTAACTGTACCCTCCTCTGTTCTGCTGATCACTCAAGTGGTCACTCTCTTTGTACTGATTACTTCTGCAGCCTTCACTGCAAACACTTCTCACCAGGCTGGATGATTGAATCAAGCGACTACTGCGCTCAATTTTACATGGGCCAAATACTACGACATGCAGTAGGCCCAGCTTTCCGTTAGGAGGCAGATTCAGCAGCCGATCTCGATCAACGATGATTCCGCACCGGCCATGGTGTTTGATGATTCCGTGCAAACGGTGCAGGAGCGGCCGGAGGCAAATCCTCCAGGTCCTGGCTTGGCCGCTTCCGCTCATGGCCCGCGCCATTTGGCTGCCCACAAGCGGTGCGTTTTCAGCCTTCTCCACAGCCCAGCCTAGGGCCTGTTTGTTTGGGCTCCGGCTGTGCCGGCTTCGGCTGTGGCTGTGGCTTCTCTGTAAAACAGCTGTGCTGACTGTGTCTGTGGCTGTGTCTGAAACCGTTTGGTAGAACAGCTTCTCCGATAGCTTCTTCAGCAGCTCCTCTTGCAGCTTCACATGCAGCTTCATGAATGAAAAAAGCAATTGTACAAAGTGCCCCTAGACATAAGTTTTCATTATATACATATAGTTCATAATTTACTAATAATTAATAGTAACTCAAATTTATATGTTATGTTATATACAAGAATTTATCCACTCAACCTCCTCACCGTGTCTCCTCTCTCTTCTGCACTCTCTCTCTCTCATCTCCAAGCGTCCAGCGCAGCCGTGGGCCGTGCCGTCGCGCCTCCAGCGTCGTCGCCCCGCCTCCAGCGCCACCGCCGCGCCCCCGCCGGCCCCGCAGCCGAGCATCCGCCCTGCCTTCAGCGCCGCCGTCGGCCCGCCGCCGCGCCACCGCGAGCCCCGCAGCCACGCATCCGCCCTGCTTCGAGCGCCGCCGTTGCGCCCTCCAGCGCCGCCGCCGCGCCACCGCGAGCACCGCAGCCCGCGCCTGGGAACAGGGCGGCGCCATCGCCGGCAGCTGCCCACCGCGCCTCCAGATGCTGCACCTCCTGTGCTTGCGTCTTCATCTCGCCTGTCGCCTTCGTTTTGCGAACTTGGCAGGGAACGCCGGACTTGATTCATGCCCGCCGCCGGGCCTACGTGAGCGCGAGGGGAGAGGGAGTCGGGGAACGAGCTAGGCGGAGCGGAGATTTTTTGGGTACCCCTGGGCGCTGTGGGACTGATGTCTTGTAGGGACAGGGCAGGGAGGGAGCTGGGCGAAGCGTCCCCCGGGCCGCTCCATGCTTCGCCCGCTTCTGGCCTCCGGCTCCCTCCTGATTTCACGGAGGAGCTATCTAGGGAGCACCCCGTTTGTTGCAGTTTTGGTGGGAGCTGCTCCGGGAGCCGGCCACAAAGCCGAAACAAACACCCCCCTAGTATCAATCGCCGATGCCACTGATGCTCATTTCAAGCTACGCGTAAGACTTTTCCTCAAAAAAAAAAAAAAAAAAAAAAAAAGCTACGCGTAAGACAAACAAAATCACTAACACGCATATTTAGCAGATTTCCCGAGGCTTGCCAACTAAGTATGGTTTCGGTCCCTAAAAAAAAACTCGGTGTGGTTTCAGGCTAAACAATTCGCAATCCCTGACATCAAACTTAAGAAAATAAACCATGAAAGTCATCAATTCAACTGGCATTTGCTTAGTCTTTGATCATTATGTCGGATTAGTCAGAATGACAGCAATATAAACGATAGATCGAAGTGTACAAATATATTGGACTCCGTTTAATCTATTATTCCAAATAGAGATCAAAATGAACCTCTTGCAACCTTCTAAACCCAAACCTTACTCCCGTCAAAACAAGACAATTATCGATACAATGAAGCGATATAAATAATATTACTTGGTGCATCATGAGGTGACAGTCATGCATACAAGTGCTAACTGCTAAAGACCGCTTGAAAGACATAATAGCTTCAAAGCATCAAAGGATGGGAAAGTACTATCCACCACCATCAGATTATGATCTTTATACTGTTTATGCTCGAAAGCAAGGCTCTCAATATATTCATATAGGACAGCAGAAATCGTGATGCCTTCAATACCACACCAGATGATGATAGGATTCGTGTTCACCAATAATCGCCACAAGAGCACTTTCCATCCTTGAAATGGTGGAACCGCTTATTGTCCCTTACGATCAGCTCTCTTCCAACAATCCTCGACATGATCTTGATGGCATTGTGGCAGTCCCCACATATCCTGAGGTTCTTAATGATGCGAAGAGGAGTCCTTGCTGGAGTGCTGATCAGACCATAAGCAATCGCCAGCCTCTCACTGTGGTAAAGCAAAGCCTGCTCCTTCGCCTCCTGATCAATGTCATGGAGCACATACCTTGTATCTGGGACGTACCTCTGCTCATTAACCACCTTCTTTTCAATCTTGGGTGGCAGCCGGTACTCTACCAGCTTGTTCCTCCCGTCAAGCATGTTAATCCCAAGACGCCTCTTCGGAGGTGGAGTTGGGAGCTTCTTAGGATTTTCTTTCGATGGATCAAGCGACACCAGCAACTCCTCAGCCCGGTCCTCAAGATCAATGTCACCGTTCATACGTGCAAGGTTCAGGAGTGACTCCCATACCATGGCGTTGGGCTCGAAAGGCAGCTTCTCAATGTATTCCAGTGCCTCGTTGAGATGCCCTGACTTCCCCAAGACCTCAATGATCCCAACATAGTGCTCCATACCAGGCTCAATGCCATGGTCCCTGGACATGGCATCGAAGTAAAGGAACGCCTCCTCAATGGCCTCCGAGTTGGCGCAAGCATTGAGCACCAGCAAAAAGGTGTGGCTGGTCGGCGCCATGCTTTCCTTCATCAGCTCGAACAGCCGCAGCGCCTCATCCCCGAGCCCATTCACCGAGTAGCCATCGATCATGATGTGCCATGAGTCAATGTTCCGGTCAGGCATATTGTCGAACGTCCTGCGGGCGTGTGGCATGGCAGCACACTTGGCGTACATCTCAAGCAGCTTGTTGTTCACCTGGAGGTCGCCGCGGAACTGCGACCGGAGGAAGAAGTCATGCACCTTTCTGAGCTCCTCGAGTAGCTTAGGGTTGGTGCAGGCGGCGGCGAGCTCGTAGAAGGCGGCCGTGTCGGCGCGTGCCCCCTTGGTGAGCATCTCCACCGCGTCCTTCACCCTCCCTTCCCGGCATAGTGCCATCAGCTCCCCGGGCCCCGGCACAGGCACCTGCGGCTGGGGCGGCGGCGTTGCGCGCTGTTCCGGGGGCGGAGGCCCGTAGCCGTGAGGCAGCGGTGGCGCCTGCTGCTGCGGGGGTGGAGGCCCGTAACCACGGTGCGGCAGAGGAGGCACCTGCTGCTGCGGGGGTGGAGGCCCGTAACCACGGTGCGGCAGAGGCGGCACCTGCTGCTGCGGGGGTGGGGGATCGTAGCTGTGGCGCGGCGGTGGCGGCGGTCCCTGCTGCTGGTAGTTCCTCTGAGGCGGCGGAGGGGGATGTCCCTGAGGGGACCACTGGGGAGGGGAGCCGTGAGGAGGAGGAGGGTGCCTCGGCGGCGCCCACTGCTGCTGCTGCGGCTGGTGGACATGGTTGGGGGAGGCAGCCGCAGCGGAAGGGTTGTAGGCGTAGGACGCCTGTGACGACGAGAGGGAGCGGGCGAGGAGGTGGACAAGGGAACGGGACCTAGCGGAGGAGAAGGCGGGGGAACGGAGCGGGCATGCCGCGGCGCGGTGGATGGCGGCGGCGGCGGCCATGGCGGATGAGGGCTTCTGCTCGGGATTCGGGGTTGGGTTTAGGCGACGCGAGAAAGGGGGAGGAGATGGGATGTTGAGATATTTCCGGGCTCGCTAATGGCGGAATGGGAGTTGGTTATTTGGGCTCTGCCAATGGTTGTTTTCGGCCCAGAAAAACAAGTAGGCCCACAGGACACGCAGCATGGCGGTTACTACTGCCCGTCACGAATTCATACTCAGGTTTAGCTCAAAAAAAAAAAAAACGAATTCATATTCAGGTAAGCAATCAGCTCTAGACTCTAGTATTCTCCTTCCCATTACAGAAGATTTCCTCAAATCAAAGTATAGCAGCTTAGAGCACAAAAATATAAAGGAACTACTAACAGACTATTAATAATTGCGAAATGTCGATAGTAGTTCAGGTACCCGATTATCTTTTCTACCAGCCGAAAGATCCTAACCAGAAACAAGAAAAGAAATTATGTACAATCTGCTGAACCAACAGAATACCCAACAGAAATTACACAAGTCTCAAGAGGACCGCGCTGACTCTGCCTCTCATTACTACCAAGAACAATATCTACAGTAAAAATGCAATACTCTCCAGAAACCTCCAATGTTCGCTGGGCCGAAATCGAGTTCTTATCCATGATGACTTGTTGCGCTCGAATATCAGGATTTATGACTGAAACCTCGCGGATGGTACAACCTCTCTTCTATCACTGCTTATCTCGAACTCGCTTGAGCTTGCCTTGGACTCGCTGTCTGCGTTGCTGCTGTGACCCCTCCGGCTCCTCCGGTCCTTCAGAGGATAACAAACAGAAGATTCAGACTAATTGCACAGAGATATAGCATGGCTGTATCAAAAGGGAAGAAGTTGTACAACCTCTCGGGACGGGACATCTTCTGCCTCGAGCATCCGAACAACCTGACCCATGGTGGGCCTTTTCTCAGAATCTGGGTCAACACACCGCAGCGCCACTAGAAGAGCACGCTTGAGAGCGCGAATGGCTGGTTTCAACTCCATGTCAGGGTCCACTACCTCCTCTGCCCTCCTTGCGCCAACCATCATTTTGAGCCACTCCACTAGATGGACCTGCATATATTCCATGTTACAGCTTACTAAAACTCACTAAACGATATATTATTGCTTACAAAGAGAGAAGGAAAATAACACTGGTCACAACCGCTACTAGACATAAATGTAAGACACCATTACACCTGAATACATTGTCTCCCCTAATAGGTAGAGAAGTTGTTTTGCTGCGAAATAAATGGGCACTAGTATGGCGTATGGATTGCTTCAGCATGCATGATACAGCAGAGTATATGCTCACAGCTCTCACCTCGTTAGCAGGCCGACCATAATCAACTGGATCCCTCCCAGTCACTGCTTCCAGTAGTAACACACCAAAACTGTACACATCACTCTTTTCGTTTAACAGACCTGTGTTGGCATATTCAGGGGCCACATACCTGAAAGGATGGAAAAATAAAAGGGTAAATGTCTGTTGCCATGTGGAGCTAACGTAAAGCTAAGACTATCTTTACAGTGTAGTATTATGGACCGTAAAGGTCCTCAAAGCTAATTGCATTCATACATCACAAACAAGGTGATCGGCATGTTCAATTTCCCGCTTTATGTCAAGCTTAAGTGCTATGAAAAACTGAACAACTCACCCGAAAGTTCCCATAACTCGAGTCGCGATATGGCTCTTCCCTGCACCCAAGAGCTTGGCCAATCCGAAATCAGAAAGTTTGCCGTTGAATTCTTCATCAATCAGGATATTGCTTGCTTTTATATCACGGTGCACAACTTTTGGCTCTATAGCTTCATGTAAATAAGCAAGCCTGCACATCATTCAGTTATGACAATGTCTTACAAATAGCATATGAGTATAAAACAGAGGCAAAACAATAAATAGTTCAAGTCTTACGCCTTAGCAATTCCAAGAACCACTTTCATCCGGGCTTCCCAAGTAAGAACACCATGCTGACGCATGGCACCGTGAAGCCACTGCTCTAAGTTCCCATTATTCACATACTCATATACAAGCATCCTGGAATGACAATATAAACGATGAGAGCAAATTCAGATAGGTTACTGAACCATATGAGGTGGAAAGTAGATATATTTGCATGATGTTAATTCGCTCATTGAAATGCATAACAAGTCTGGATCAAGATCGATAAATGAAAACTAGTATTACCCAAAAAAAAAAGCAAATACTCTAGTGAAAGGTATAATTATCAGAGTTTAACAAGATCATTTGGCCAGTGTCAAGTAGTGGGCTAGAAAAGTTGAGAAAGAAGCATGACTCTGCTATAGTAAATTGCCGTGAACTGAATCGGAAGTAAAACACTACTGTTGACTACAAGAATAATTCTCATCACCATTAATACTACTGTTGTTCTATCAGTAGAGAAGTTTTTTTTGGTTTTTTTTTCAGAGGTGGAAAAGAATTGATTATTATCAGCGAGAATTTTATTTATTTAGTCAGATACAAGCTAAAAAAAAGGTGTACAGCTGGCGCGCCAATAGGGAAGTTTCTCCTAAAAACAACAATCAAAATGCCACGGCATTATTGGTAAAAATCATGAAATATGTAGTAGCAGCAAGTAAAATCAAAGTTTTCGTGGATCAAGCTACGAGCAGGCATATTGATCTAGCATACACAAATCTCTTAAAAAAAACTATTTATGTGGTAATTGGAAAAATTACTGAGCTCCTACGATCTTAGCTATTTCTGGTGCACTACCTTTCAGTGATGATTATTTAGGAACCATAGGTTAATTCTAAGACTAATTATCATAATAAACCCATTCACACACGCAACTATATGAGACGACAACACTGAACACATTTGGTGGATGATAGTTTCTGGAGCTATATAGTTGATATCAGCTCAGTGACTAACATGATTAAGGATTTTTTTTCTGATGACGGGTTGTTTGGTTGACTAACATGATTTGACACACTTAATTTTATAAACGTGATGGCTAACTTTGGGCCTGGATGGGCTTCTGGCTTTCTTCAGAGCCAGTTTGGCAGCCTTCTCTACTCCTACAGAAGCGCTGCCTCATGGACGTTAAGTTAGATGTTCCTCAAATTGTTTCTATCATGAAATTTTATTTGATGCCATATTATCTCAAACTATAATGACTATCACACAAGTTTTATACCATATGTGTATCAACAGGTAAAGAACAAGGAATATTCATAAATTGGTGAGAAGTACAAGTAATGTTTTCAGTAAGGGGTTTACTACAACAATGTGGCGGACCAATTAACTTTGGGTCCTAACATGTCCAAGGCTTGCTATAAACTATTCAGCATGGCATCTAAGAAAATTAGAAATCAAACAAAAGCATTAAATGCTTGATTGCGCACTTTGTCGCAGGCCAGGTAAAAACATTTTTCACGCCATAACTATGATTTGAAGGATATTACTGGGGAAAACATATGCATACAGTTAAAGAGCTGAAATAGAAAAAAGCTGAACATAGTTCTTTGACACACGCATTCCCTCTTTTCAAGTATGTAGATTTGAGATTTTGACATGAAACTAGAATAAAATTAGATACGAGATAATAAATGCAAGTAAATGAATGCGGCCACAGAGACAAAAGCTAGCCATCGGTCAGTGTTTCCATTTTTACCTGTGAGTTCCCTCAACGCAATATCCCAGAAGCCGAACAAGATTCTTATGCCTGACATGGCCAATAGCCTCAACTTCAACCCGGAATTCTTTTTCTGCCTGGCCCCTACAGCGACATTTGAAACACAAACAATACAATGAGACTATCAAATAGGACTGAATCAAAAGTTCTATACGGAAGCTATATCTTTCAAGGTCATAACAAATTTAGTAAATTCTTACATGTTATTAAGTAGCTTTTTTACTGCAACCTCATTGCCGTTAATGAGTTGGCCACGGTAAACTACCCCATATCCACCCTCTCCAATCACATTCTCCTTAGAAAACCGATTTGTTGCGTGCTCCAAGTCCCTCAGAGTAAACCAGTGGCCCCAACCCAAATGTGAAAACTCAGGTAGGCCAACCAAAGGAGATGCAGTGACAGTTGCATGTTGAGGGTACTGCCTCCTAGCATTGCCCGAGTTTCCTTCATCACCAGAATATGAACTCCCAGCCCTGTCACAATGGTACGCCGAGCTGCATTGGCTCAAATTATCAGCATCGCTCGATTTGCACCTAACCAAGTGTGCCAACATTTTCCCTGAATCTTCGTCATGATGTTTCTCCTGCACTGTCAGCGCAAGGCCATCTTGCACGCGGGGGTTCACAACAATGGCACGCTCATGCACCTCATCCACTGCAATTTCCTTGGAGACATCCGGAATTTGAGATACTGGGATCTCAAAGGATTTCTTGGGCTTCCTCCGGTAGATGGACCAGAAGCACATAAAACCCAGAATGGACAATATTACCACCCAAATACTGATGCCGATGACAAGCCATAGCCTCAGACCGAAAGGGGGCGTCCTGGATGATAATTCTGCGCGCAGGGTTTCGCCTATCGACATCTTTATTTCTCAGGAGCCTGAGATTGGGAAACAAGCATCGGTAACACACTGTTAGCCAAGAGTTTCAGTAAAGAAAGAAATGAAGGTGGTCTCAAATCAAAATCAGAGCATTGGGTACTTGCATTGACAACCGGAGGAGAGTCGCATCGCCTGAGGGGGTGCCGGACCTTGGCTGGTGCGAAGCCTTTGGTAGTCACCTTCAGCTCTTGGGTTCGGTTCTTCAGTAGCTCTGGCGGCACTAGCCCCCGATCCCCACTCCCCACTACTACTGGTTCCTTCCTCCCACTCCTCCGGTTCCAGCTTTTGGCTCAGTCCCTCGCCCGCGTCAGTGTGGATGGGGAGGAGGTGGCCATGGGAGGCCGGGCGGCTCCGGTGAGAAAGAAAGCAAAGCGGCGGAGGATGGATTGCGAGTGGAGAAGACAACAGTAGAAGGGAAGCAAGCAATCAGCATTAAAGTAGCGAGAAGGAAATGGAATAAAACAGCTGTAAAAAGAAATGGATGGCCAGCCTATTTGCTAGGGACACCCAGCCGAGTTTGGTAGGATGTGCCTCGTGACTGCCAATGATGGACAATGGTATTACTAGCACATCTTCCTTGTAGTAATAAATTGTTGGATTTGCACTCGTGTCAAACCTTGTGTTGTGAAATTCAGTGTCTCAACCTTGAGAAAATATGTCAACTGAAAAAGTTATGAATCAAATATTAAGTATCCATTATTTCATCACAGTGACTATAATGATCGACTTTAAAACCTAAACTTAAAAATGCATAAACCATAAGAAAACACATTTGTGCAACTGTTGTCTCCTATCATTTCTGCTCGCTGCAGCCAAACAACGCGACGGTTTGCATGTTAGCCGGCTGCAGCGGGCACAAACGATAGCCCATTCTCCTATGAAGCGACTGATAGGCGGGAGAGATATTTTGGTGCACGGAGCACCATTCGCCTTGAGCAGAGCCATGAGAGCGTGGGGCAGGCGTTGGAAAGTGCTTTGGACACCATGGCTCGCTCACACACCTATCACGTCCCTATACAAGCAAGACAGAGAGAGAACTGCCGGCCCCACATCTCATTGAGCCTAAACTGCAGGCGTGTTGGTTAGCGGTGTGCACGCAACGCACCACAAACGGGCAGACAGTCCAAATCTAGGCTCGCTGGCTCGCACGAACGCGTGATTTACCAATTTACCCCGCTCGGGACCTACGTACTTGCAGCGGGAATGATGCAAAGGCCCATACCGCACAACGGCTACCTCTGGGCTGACGTGCGTCAAAAAGCTGGGCCCGGTCCGTCATCGGCCGCCGATGGTGACTTTAATCAAGTTTTCCTTTTCCTCAAAAAAAAAAAAAAGTCAAGTTTTCCTCTCCTTTTTTTTTGTCTCTTTTTGAAGGGACTTTGGTCAAGTTGATTGCAGTCGCAAAGCATGAGACGTCAAACCTCTGGATATGATGTACTCAGAGAAAACCATATCAATTTCAACACTCTTTTCCTAATTTTGTTTTTCTATTTCTTATTAACTGGACACAAATCAAATCAGTAGTTTTAGTGGAGTCGAGGCCCCAGGATAACTTAACTGCCAAGTCTTGGTTGACAGGTTGACATGCATGTTGTGATTATGATCCTTTGCTTTTCTGGAAGCAGACTAAAACGGTGCGCCGCAAGCACAATACGTGTACCGTGCAAGAGAGGCGATCCATGGCTTGCCGATAGATGCGGTGGAAGCAAGTATAGTAGCACGACAACAAGGAGGTTTACTTTTGCCTATGTTGACCACCTGCAACCTTTTGTGATGCAAAGAAAATTTAAGGAAAAATAAATGCGAGACTAATCGAATGATTCGTCAGAAGACAACTCTCACGCTCACATCAGTTTGACTGCGAAACATACTTTATTAGCATCATGGGCCGTGCTTCTGGCTCCGACGTGTTACATGGGCTGGAAGTCAACCAACCCAGCACTGGGATTAACCCGAACGGTTTCTAGGCCGCGTGATTTTGATTTGAGTTCAGGTGTTGGGCGGCACGTACAAATACAACATACTGTCATTTCGCAACGTACCCACTCGTGAGATGTGCTTGATGTACGGTACAGAAACAGAAACGACTCCATGGTTCGGTTCTGTTGCAGAAATCCAAGGAGTAGTAGTCAGCAGCTGCACGAGATGATCCGCTCCGGCCTTGTTACAAACTCCGGCAAGTGCTCCGGCCATCTGCATCAGGTTACACGTTGCATTGCATGCAGGTCCTGCGCCTGTAATGACGGATCTGGATGCATCGTGCAAGCGTCCCATCACATTAATGTGACGGTGTGGGGGTTCGTCTTCGTCCGACAACGAAAGCCATGTGGTGCTTCGGCAGAGAGCAAGGAACGGGACACGGCAGCATCCTGAATTCCGGTAAATTTGCCGTAAAACTTGAGATTGTTTCACGCATTCTCCGCGCACCCCCGGCGACTGTGGTTCTTAGCACAAGCACAACAGAGGCGAGACAGGTTGGATCAGGGATCCGAAGCCCAGCCGAAATGAACAAACTTCAGCGAAGACGCTGGTGCCGTGCGTGCCCGCCGACGTGCCCACTGCTTTCCTTTGCCGGCCGGTCGACACATCTCCGGCCATGTCCGAGGAAAGGGCAAAAGAAAAGGAATGGATGCGGTCGATCGGATCCGGCCATCCATTCATGCACTCGCCCATGTGTCTCGTGTGTCCGTTATGATGAGGACCAGCGCCCTCGGGACCCAACAGCGTCGGCAGAATATGAATGAATGATCATCTCCAACGGCACGGAAGGCTGCAAAAGCACGCGGTAAAAATGAATCTCTCACGTGTACAGTATTTATGGCTGGTGAGATTTTGATGATTCGTAGTCTTCTCGACGATCTTGGACGTCATGGCTCTAATTAAGACCTGTTCCTGCGCCGCTTCATCACTTGATCAAACGACAATAATGGCCGTGATCAATGGCGGAGCCGTTCGAAACTTTGCAAGCAAGCATGGCATCCATGCAAATGCAACGACGCAGCATGCAATGCAGCCGCTCAATCACACAACTACACCTTGCACGGGGAGCAGCATGAACGTCTTTGTCCTTGAAATACGGCAGCTTATATTAGCCGGATCATAATTCATAACAACACAAGTGCGCAAAACCCACCACAAGATGGCAGAGGAGGAGGAGGCAACCAAACGAGCTAGTAGCACGGCCTTCGTGCTTCTACTACTCTTCAAACGGAAATTACTACGGGAGCAGAGCTAATTAAGCTAGCTAGCAGCTCTTGGGCACGAATCCGACGCGCTGCCTGTCGCCGTCGAACACGACGCGGAAGCCCTGCTGTTGAATGTTGCCGACGATGGAGACGCCGCCGTCCGTGGGCGCGAACGCGAAGCAGAAGGTGCCCCGCGTGTCCACGGGGATCAGGTAGTTCTCCGGCGGCAGTGACACCGACGCGCCGCCCGCCAGGCGCAGCGCCAGCGTGGGCACCTTCACCGTCCGCCGCCCGCCGAGGTCGTAGCACGTGTCGAACAGCGAGAACCCGCCCGGGGAGAGGCGCAGCCCCGGCGTGGCGGCCCGGAACGCGTCGCGCAGGGCCGCGTACGCGGGGCGGGCGAGCCGGGTCACCGACGTGCCCGAGTCCAGGATCACGCCGCCGCGGCCGGTGGACGGGTCCAGCCGGAGGTCGCGCTGGGACACGCCCGGCACGCGCGCGCCGCCGACGCTGAACCCGACCAGGTGCACGTAGTAGAAGGTCGCCATCCTCGGGTTCCGCACCATCGGCGTGAACGACGCCGCGGCGGCGGCGCCCAGGGAGCCGGAGCCGAAGGTTATGGTGGAGGAGCGGGAAGACGACGGCTTGAGCGAGGAGGTGCGGTCGACGAGGCAATAGGAGAAGCTGCGGCCGTAGCGGCGCGCGATCTGGGTGGGGAACGACAGCCTGCCGCGGCCGAGGCCGAGGAGCCCCGCCGCGGCGACGAACAGGCCCTCGTTGTCGTGGCCGCACCCGATGGCGACGCGCGGCACCCGCGCGCCGCGCGCGAAGGAGAGCGTCTCGGTGGCGAAGTCCCCCGCGGTGATGGACCCGTCGCCGTAAGCCACCTCGTACTGGCAGGCGCCGCGGCGCGCGTCGCACCCGCCCGAGTCGAGGCGGCCGCAGAGCGGCGCGGCGCAGGCGACGGCGGCGTACGAGCGGGAGCGGCGCGGGTCGAAGACACGGCCGGACTGCGCGTAGCAGCGGCGGCAGGGCGCGCACTGCAGCCACACCACGTCGCTGCCGGTGTCCAGCACCAGGAGCGCCGGCGAAGGCGGCGTGCCGACGCCCACCTGCGCGAAGTACTCGCCGCTGCCTTGCGCCAGGCCCGACACCACGGGCGCCGAGAACCCGCCGCCTCGGCGCCCCCGCGTCCGGTTCACCGCCGCCTCCGCGGCGGCTAGTATCCCTCGGGAGCGGGTGGCGTCCCGCGCCAGCCGGTACGCGAGCAGCTGGGACGCGGTGGTGTTGGGCGGTGCGAAGGCCTCGCGGTGGGAGAGGACCAACTCCACGGTGGAGGCGTCGCGGTGGTCGTCAAAGATGTCAGTAAGGCTTGTGTCCGGGATGCTTCGGCCGTCCCGGGTGGCGGGGTCAGGGGAGAGCGGGGTGGCGACAAGGGTGTGGTAACGCAGTGGCTCGGCGACGGCATCGGCAAGACGACACAGCAGCAGGACGAGGAGGAAGAGAAGCGAGATTAGGCTGGGCGCGGATGCCATGGTGTCGCCTGTCGGGCCTGTCGGCCGCCGTGGAGGAACAGGGAGAGAACAGAGCACAAGCAGTTCTGGCTGGATGGATGAAGCGGAGGAAGAAAAGGTGGTGAGGGCCGAGTACTAGCAGTTCTGTGTAAGGGGCATGGCGTGATGGGGCCGGGCCGGGCGGTGGGATGGTAACGTGGAGAGGCGCGGAGGCTCCGGGAATAAATGTTGGGGCAGCCCAATGAAGCCCAACGGGCGGCCGCGAGACACGTCTCTGCGTGGTGCTCTGTGCGCGTGTCGGCAGTGGCACGCTCCATGATCTTGCTACAGCCTACAGGACTGCATGGAAAAGAAAACCAGTCAGATCAAAAGTGATGGCACCTCCATCCAGCCTTGAGATCGATCAGAGTGAAATCCGTCCAGGCTTTGTCTGCTTCATCTTCTTCTTTTTTTCCTTTTTTTTTTTGAATCTTGTTTGCTTGGACTGATGATTTCACTGTTCGGCAGCGACGGCCCTCTGGATTTCATGAACTGGATTTCATTTCATTTTAAATATGATGAAAAAAAGGCTCAAATGAACTGGATTTCATTTTAAATAGATTGGTGTACCGCTCTGTGAATTTTTGTTGATTAAGCAGTACTGTTGAGTGGCTGATATCAGGGTAGATGTTCTTGTTCTTTGGCAATGAATGGAGCCCTGCGTGTTCCAAACCAGATAATACTAGCCCGTCCTCACTCATTTAGATGCAGGCGACACAAAGCTTAATCCTCACCGTCACGGCAAGGCAACTGAAAACACGCACGACCAGATTAAAAACGCCACTGAACACTCAAAACTGGAACACCGCCGGCTCCGAGTCTCTGCCTCTCTGGTCACTGCCGCCGACTCAACCTCGTGCCATCCGTCTCGTCTGGCTCCGGCCGTCACCGGGACGCCCAAACACGTCCAGCCTGAAACACGGCCGTGCATGCGGCCAAACTCCTGTAGTTGCCGACGCCGTCAAGCGGCGCCGCACTGCGGGTTCTGTGCTTCGGGGGAAGCGAGTGGCTGAGCCCGGGACGGGAGGCAGACGCGGAATCAAACTAAAGCGAGCCGGCCGCGAGGTGTGATCGGCTCCGCATGCGCCATTCCCGTAGACCGGCCGCCGCTGGTCCGGAACGGGGTCACCGCGACAAGTGCGGCGGCGCCGGCTGTCTCTGGCCGGAGGCCACGTAAAGGGCGGCGATCAAGGTCACTTGGGAGAAAGCCGTCATGGGATTAAAGCCATGCAGTGGCCGTGCGTGGTGACGAGGGGGCAGTACGAAATACTGTACGAACGGAGCGGCCGTGGTCGCCGCGGCGAGACAGGATGGAGAGAATGATCCAGACATCTGTGTACATGGTGAGCCAAAAAGAGCCTCCCGTGTGATGGGAAGGGACTAGAGGACAACCTGCGCGCGGCGGCGCTCCGACGAGCCGCAGCGCTCAGAACAGCGAGGCGTTCGATGAAATAGCGACCGGGCGGTCGTTATTCGAAATAGAGACCGCCCCTTGAGGGACCTGCAGCCGTCCGATCGAAATTGTGCGACCCAGGTCAGTCCTATCGTTAGATGCTTCTTCCTCGGACGCCGCAGGGCAGAGACAGAAAGAGCAGCGGCTGGCTCTCTTCGCCGGCGTAGAGTGGCGTCGACGGTGGCGCGAGCGGCGCGCGTTCATGGAAATGATGCTTCCCAGGTCGGTCGTCGGCGATTGCTTGAAGAATCCATTGTGGCCCCAGCCTGCGTGCGTCCGTCCGTCCGTAGGCGAGCTGAAGCAGAGGAGCCGGTCAGAGGTCTTATTCGTCCATGGTGTATGTTACCACCGCAGTCATGTACCAACAAACGATAAACCAATTCGTCAGTTGCAGCTAACCAGAAATCTCCTAACTTGCGCTACGGGTTGTCATTTGGATTAGAGAGGGCAGGACTCGTTTGTTGTACCAATAGAGCTAGCCTGCAGAATTTGTTCACTGAATGACGTGCCCAGTGAACATTGTTCACCGTGCTGACTGTTCTATGAACAAGTTCAGGGTAACGTGTTCAGGGGAAGGGGACGGGAGGGGAGGGTTCAGTGGAGAAGAAAACTCCTCTGTCCTCCATGTCATGTCAGCAGCATGACGAGGCGGCGTTTGCGGTTGCATTGCCTCCCCGTTGTCTAAAAACCGCTCCGCGCAGCGCGGCCATGGACTCGCGCCCTTCCATCCGAGAACAGGGGGCAGGGGCATGGCTGGCTGGCTGGCTGTCTGTTATAAACCGTGGCGCGGCAAACCGAAGAAGCTAAATTTGGTTTGCAGCGAGAGGTGGATTTAAGCTCCGCCGCCGCGTGCCGCCCTCCTCGGTTCTTCCTTCCTTCCTCGCAAGGAACGGAAGGATCCACTCCACCCCATCACAACATCGCCTGTTTCTTCTCCTGCCCTCCATCCATTAATTAATCCGTCATCTTCGTTCTCCACGAGCCAAGAACATACGGGCAGGCAGGCGCGATTCTTCTTCTTCACCACCATCATCATCATCATCCGGCTTGCCACTGACTCCGTTGACATTTCCTTTCTTCGATCATTTCTTTGCTGCCGAATGTAAGTGGCAGCTGCATTGCATTTCCCTGCTCCCAAAGAGAAGAAGTACAGAAAAAAACTTATAGCCATCATTTTCTAACAACAATTACAAGTTGTATTCCAAAGGGACCGTTTCGATAAGATCCCTTAAGCAACTTATGTGAAAGGTTGTGTTTTCAGCGGTCCGTGAAAGCTGAAAGGACCACCCGACCAGGCGCCTTTCTTTCTCATCTGCTTCATCATCATCATCATGCGCCGGTTCAGTCCCATCGCGACGCCTCAAATCGTCGCCCGCTAAGGAAACGTCGATCTAGCCTACTAGAAGGAGACATCTGTGGGCGACAACCGTAGTCGGGGGTCATGTCGCCGGCCGTCTGCGCGGCGCGGGACGAGCACTCGCTCCTCCCGCTCCGCCACCCACACAACTGCGCCGCCGAGCCCATCATGATCTTCCTCACCGCGCCGGGCCTCGCCGCGATGCCCATGCGCGTGATGGCCTCCGACTCCATCGCCGCCGTCAAGCTCCGCGTCCAGGCGTCCCCGGGCGTCCAAACGTCGACCCGGGCCGTCAAGCTCGTCTTCGACGGCCGCGAGCTCGCGCGCGACGACTGCCGCGTCCGAGACTACGGCGTCGGCGACGGCAACGTGCTCCACCTCGTCATCCGCATCGCCGACCTGCGCCTCATCACCGTCGTGACCGTGCACGGCGGCAAGTTCAGGTTCCGCGTCGAGCCCGGCCGCACCGTCGGGTACGTGAAGCAGCGGATCGCCAGGGACAGGCTCCACCCGGCCCACCCCGACGAGCAGACGCTCGTCCTCGAGGGCGAGGAGCTCGACGACCGCCACCTCATCCACGACGTCTGCAAGACCGACGGCGCCGTCATCCACCTGCTCGTCCAGCGCTCGGCGGCCAACGTCTCCGTCGCGCGGGACTTCGAGGTGTCCATCGTCGCGCGCGACGTCGCGCGCGACGCCGGCGACGAGGCGCAGGTGATCACAAGAGACATCGGGATCGAGCCCGTCGTCGTGAACCCCAAGGCGCAGCTGCCGTCGGCGCTTCAGGACATGGTGGGCGCCGTGCTCGCCGGAATGGAGAACGGGAACGCGCCCATCATGTCGTCGGAGGGCACGGGCGGGGCCTACTTCATGCAGGACGCGTCGGGCGACCACCACGTCGCCGTGTTCAAGCCGGTGGACGAGGAGCCGATGGCGGCGAACAACCCGCGCGGCCTGCCCGTGTCGTCCACCGGCGAAGGGCTCAAGAAGGGGACGCGCGTCGGCGAGGGGGCCTTCCGGGAGGTCGCCGCCTACCTCCTCGACCACCCGCTCGGTGGCCGCCGGTTGTTAGCCGGCCATGGCGCCGACGTCGGCTTCGCCGGAGTTCCCCCGACCGCGCTCGTCCGGTGCATGCACAGAAGCTTCAGGCAGGCCGGCAAAGGGAGCCCGGTGTTCAAGCTCGGATCCTTGCAGGCCTTCGTGAAGAACTGTGGGAGCTGCGAGGACATGGGGCCTCGTGCGTTCCCGGTGCAGGAGGTGCACAAGATCAGTGTCCTGGACATGCGCCTGGCCAATGCGGACCGGCACGCCGGGAACATACTCGTGTGCAAGGACGAAGCAGGCAGCCGCGGCATGTCGCTGGTTCCCATCGACCATGGATACTGTCTTCCGGAAAGCGTGAGTTTCTCATCTCTCTGCACGTTCATTTGGTTGATTTTTCATGCCTGCCGAACGACTGATTTATTTGACAACGAACGCATGCGTGCGTGCGTGCAGTTTGAGGACTGCACATTTGAGTGGCTCTACTGGCCACAGTCTCGCCAGCCTTTCAATGCCGAGACGGTGAAGTACATAGCATCCTTGGACGCCGAGGAGGACATCGCCATCCTCAAGTTCCACGGCTGGGAGATATCGAGCGAGTGTGCCCGCACGCTGCGCGTCACCACCATGCTGCTGAAGAAGGGCACGGAGAGAGGCCTCACGGCGTTCGACGTGGGCAGCATCCTGTGCAGGGAGACCCTGACCAAGGAGTCCGCGATCGAGGAGATGGTCCGTGACGCCCAAGATGGTGCTGCTGATGAAGATGCGTTCTTCCAGGCTGTCTCGGAAATCATGGACCGTCGTCTCGACCAGCTATCATCCGACCGAAAGTGATAATGTAGTATGATTCAGTGAAGTGCATAAGATTGGCCAGCCTTGGCACTGATATACTAGTATTCTGAAAAAAAAAAGATTGGCATTCACCGGCCATTTCCCATAGCATAAGAACAAGTGGTAATAATATCAATTAAAAACAAGTGGTAAATAATAAATAAATATAAGGGTAGTGAAAGGGAAAAAAAGGGATACTCGACTAAGGACTAGCATAGGATGCAATTCAGTAAATTCATGCCGCGCTTCTATATGGTGTGACAAGTACATAAGCGCATGCAAGGCACATGTTAGAAACAACGTCAAAAAAAGAAAAGTTCCTCCTAGCATTAGACTGAGTGATGTAGTTTACATGTGTAAATAAGTACAAACTTAATTTCGTGACAAATTTTAGCTCCTGTTTTGTGGTACATGGTAGACGGCAAGATTAGTTAGAGTTAGGTACAACAAGTCGCGGATAACAAAGTCCAATAAGACGACGTTAGGAACAGCAGGGACGTACGATTGTTAGGCGTCGCTATGCAGTCATTACTGACTAGCTAAGCAGATCAAGAAGCTGAGCGTCTTGAGGTAAAAATGATGATGCAGTAGTAAACGTGCATTACTTTTCTGCAAACCTGCTAATTAAGGCATATTGGGGCATCTCCCCCGGAAAGCTAGAAATTGAGTCCAGGTAAAATTGTCGAAATTCATCAGAACAGATCAATCGTCCAATTCATCAATTAGGACATGCAAGAACCAACAATGTTTCCATGAATCGATGGGAAACAATTGCAGTGGACTGACACAAAAGTGAATCCTTCAATAGCAAACAAACACTGATGTCCAAACACAACAAAGGCCATGACATGAAGTTCACACCAATACAAAGCAAAGCACACGATCAAGTTCACAGAACAGGTTATCATCACTACAGACAGCTAAGGAAGTAGCTCGGTCAAATCCTCCACGGGCCACTTTTTGCGATCGCAGGGGTGCATGAGGCTTCCTCCCAGTTGCAGATGTACGGGTTCACCTGCATAAGTACAACAAGCAATCAGCCAGTTGCTTGAAAGTCTACAGCATGCAGCTTGGCCAGTACTACTACATCACCATGGTTAGTTTATGCGAAGAAGAGTGAAGATGCATGGACAGAAGGAGAAAGAGCAAGGGCATCGACATTACTCACATGGGTGGATTAGCACGCGGAATATCGGAACCCAAATAGGCCGCCTTGGATGTCAAAGATTGTCCCAAACGATAGAGTGACCTTGTTCCCCAGCACCGAGGTAACAGATTGCTGCCCCGAAGAAAACTCGTGCACAGCTCGTGGTTCTTATTGTTCAGAAACAAATTTTCAGGTGGAACAGTCAGCGACGCCGTGCCTTCGAATGTGATTTCAACCAGTGGTAAGCTGCCAAATCCGATGACGCCAGCTTCTTGGTCTGATTACACTGCATCCAAGCTACAGCCGAACATGAGCTCAAAAATGAGAGCGTCGTCTCGCCCAACGAGAAGCTTGTCTCTGCCCACCTTGCCAACAGTTGATGCCCATCCACCTCCGTAGGCCATGCTGTACAGGCAGCTGTTTTCCCTCTCCATGCAGTTTGCAAGTTCTAGGCGAAGAGTGCTCTTGATTTCCAGACAATCTCGTGACAAGCAGGGCACGCTGCGGAACGTGGTGGACTTGTTGGGATCAAAGATCGGATCGGCCTTGGTTGACTGGTTGTGGCATTTCACGATACACGGTTGACACTGTACCCATGGAAGGGATGAGCCCGTGTCAAATGCCACCAGATTCAGAATGGGTGGAGCGCTGAGCACGAAGGGCATCAGGAACAAGAAAGTGTTCACGCTGCTATCCTCGATCACATCATTGGCGGACCTAACCTATAATTTTAGGTAGGGCAATTAAGTTTACATGTATCGTTTATTCAAATATATATTATTTTTATTTTATGACACTCTACATACCTATATTTAACAATACATGGTAATTTTGATTTCTAATGTTTACATTTTGAACAACATAATTTCATAAATGTAATATGACTTTAAACTTATGGCATTTTGAATGATGAAAAAACTACGCGTATGGCTCGTCTGTTCGCGAGCCGTCTGATATGTGCAAGCCTTAGCCATTGAACATTGATTTGTTAATCAATTTAACTAGTTGGACGGCTAGCTCCCCAGTCGTATGTATAGTAGTTATTTTTGAACAAGTAATTATCGGAAAAGACAAATAATGAAATGATGAATAGTGTTGTAGATTTCGTTTGAGACCATATAAAAATTAAACAGGGAGCAATTTATGTCAAGTTATATACATAACTACCTTAGCAGATATAAGAACTTTTTACAAATATCTTGTCTATAAATATCCATCGTATTGTGAAAAAATTATAAATTACTCTGAGCTGTCAACGCTCTAGAATATTTTTCATTTGTGGTAACGTGCTTTGGTGGTAAATTTATATATTGGGTAAGTTTATAAATTATTCACATGTAAAAAAATGAAGAACCTGGCGGGTGGCATGGACCAAAGAAAAGTCAACTCCAATATATAATCTTATATACACGCAGTGGTCTTAAAGCGTTGTATATATTAAAGATGTGTTTAGTTAGGGTTTGGAGGATAGGTGAATTCATCTCAGTATTCTTTTTTGTGATACCAATGTCACAACCTCAATTTCTCAAAAGCTCGCAATTTTATGTTATTTTCCTCTCATAAACACATCTTACATCCAAATTGTATGTAGAATTGAACATATGTAGGCAAAAGACTAATTTTCTCGCTTTAAAGTAATCCTGTGCCAGAACCATGTCTACTATTTTGCTCCATATTTATTGCGCATCAGAGCATCGCTTTATCCTGTTTTATTTTACGGCTGCACCACAACTGCTCAATTATGTAGCGCGATGTTTGCAACCTGCTCGTGGGTTAATAACACATTCAAAGCATATTTACAAAATAAGCCTGTTCTAAAATTTGTGAAATGTTATCTATCTTATTTCTTTCATCAAACTAAAATGTCTCGGGATGTTTTTGCCTCTGTAATATTTCATCAAACTAAAAAATTCTCGTGATTCCATCCCTCTAACAAAACTGGTTCCACTCCGTGCCCAGAGCAAATACAACCAGGCCGAGACCGAGACCTCCTTATCCCTTGTCCTTCTTCCATCGACAACAGAGGCAGCTCGTTCTTTCTCCCTCCCAGTACCTCTTGGTCGAGGGGTCGAGCGAGACCAGCTGATCACATCAACTGATGTTCCCATGGTTTGATCCATCTCTCCCGCTGCGCTAAAGGAGCGGACGCATAGGTGGTTTATGTGGAAGACAGGGAACTCGATGCCTCCTTCAATTCCTTGTTCACGGTGTGATCTGCATGACATGGCGTGTCAGCCAGTACTAGTAAGTGTCGGATGGGAGAAAAAAAAATCACTAGTCCCAGCAAAGAACAAAGACGGTAGACAAGAACTCTTTCTGGGTGAAAGGATGTTATATGAGCACTCAACTAGCCGCATCTGCTGGGCCTGGGCAGCAGCAAAAGACATGATAATAAAATCAGAGAAACAGAAAGGGTAAGAACTCTAGTACATTTTCTTTGACGAGGGATTAGTAGTACTTTATGAACTGAAGGCTGGATTAAAGTGCTACTGCTGTACTCCACAGTATCAAGCACTAGATCTAAATCTTCTTCAAATTTTTGGGCAACGTTTGCACTACTACTGTAGTACTCCACAGAATCAAGGGCATGATTTTTTTTCTTTCTTTTGCGAGAATATGTATTAAATGAGCTTTCAATTTTCCCCATCTTCTAGGCATCAACAAAAGACATACAACTCCCTGAATACGTACTATTACATGATCTTTCATGAGGAATTAAGGCCTCCTTTGGATTGAAGGAAAAATTTTCCTTTCCTGCGTTTTTCCTGTAAAATTGAACTGTTTCCTATGAAATTCCTGTGCGATTCCCGAGAAATTCCTGCGTTCCAAAGGAGGCCTAATACTGGTTTGTGAACTGAAAGCTACTATACTATTACAGATTACTACTAGATATGTACTGTACTCCACGGAATCACTTCTGGATGGCATGAAATCAAAACAGACAGAATCACTCCACAGCTTCATTGGCCAGTGTGACGGCGTGGACCTGTCTGCGCCTCTCACTCGGGGCCAAGTTCGAGGAGCTGAACCACGACCTGTTGGACAGGGCCATGGCTCTGCTTGACTGGGTGGTGATGACAGCCC
Source organism: Eragrostis nindensis (assembly GCA_012490785.1). Lineage (NCBI taxonomy): Eukaryota > Viridiplantae > Streptophyta > Magnoliopsida > Poales > Poaceae > Eragrostis > Eragrostis nindensis. The sequence goes on along the minus strand of JAAXCT010000747.1, from coordinate 76,246 downwards.
CGGTGGTGGAGAAGAAGCACATGACTCTGTTAGACAGGGCCATGGAAATGGTGAGCTGGGGACGCAGCCGAGCGGAGGAGCGGCGCAAGGACTTGGTCGACGAGATCGTTCTTGTCGGCGGCAGCGCCAGGATACCCAAGCTTTGTCAGCTTGTCAAGGACTACTTCCATGGCAGGGAGCCAAACGGAGGAGTTGAACCTGACGAGGCTGTCATCCATAGCGCCGTGCAAATTACCCTCCTGAGGCGGCTGGGTACTTGGAGGAGTGCTACCACCCCTGGCACTGGGGATCGCCTAAGACCTCCCCTGTCTGATTCACTGAATTAGATGGTCATTCTGTAGTCTCCTCTTCATGTGAATCTGCAGCTGAACAAATCACTCGTATGGTATTTCAGGCTTTGTGAAAATTGGTTTCAGTTACTGTTGCTCAGTAGCTGTAAAAGATTGCTCAACCTTTTGGACATTGCCACTGTTATCAAAAGTTCTCAAATGTTACTACTCTGCTTTGATTTTTTTTAAGACAACAGTTGAGGATAACCCTCGAAGACTTGTGTTATTAGCACTGGACAATGGAAAGGATGTACTGATAGATAGATATTGGCTGACAACGATGAAAACAGCATACTGTTGAATTCATGCTTGCTTTTATGATTTGTTACTGAATCATGCAGTAGAAACTGTAAGAGTCTGTTGATGCACACAGTTTGTTTATTTCACCGTAGCGCACTGTACTATTGGACTTCAACCAACGATACAGTAGTCTGGTTACAAGTTTGGGGCGGATCTACTGAAGAACAGCTAAGAACAGAGGAGGGGAACTTGGGGACAATGGGGAGGAAGAAGGTAGCAATAGGGCTGGCTATCTGATAACTGATCATTATCTAAAAAATCTGATAACTGATTGTTTGATGCCTCTTCTCGTTCACCCAGTGTTTTTTTTTTTGGAGCAAATCTCGTTCACCCAGTGTGGGTTAATTAGTCTACGGTATGCTGCAGTGTTGCCGTGACGGGCCGGTTTGCCTCCAACCATGCCGGCCCAGTGACGCGTGTTGGGCTTTCGCGCGCTCCGGCTCCTGCGCGCCGCCTTCTTCAGGCTTGTCGTTCCCGCCACAGTGCCTTCCGGCACGGCCTGGATGCTGACGCCTGACAGTGTATTGCCGTCTGTACATGGCAGACGTTTGCATGGATCATCACTCATCAGTTGTTCCGATCCATTCGCTAACGAATCAAGCAAATTACGCAGCAGCTAAAACAAGCATGTGTACTTGTCGATCGATAAGCATGTGTTGTCGATCGATTCCACCTGCCGACAACACACGAGCTACAAGATATTTGGAACAGAGGAAAATAAGAAGGGACAACACGGGCCGTCGTGTGTACGTGCACATGCCATGCCTTTCTTCCATCGTCGTTGCCGGCGCCGCCAAATAACTCGGCGTCGCGCAGTTTTCTTTGCGCCCGTGCACACCTGCTGTGTGTCTGCCTGCGCGACACCTCCTCCGCAAGCCTCGCTCAAAGGTCAATGCTGCCATCTCCACTTTCAGACTCTGATCAGCTGTGATCCATGCACCTGTCCCTACTAGATGCTGCGCGTACATCACGTACATATATGCAAGATCCCTCACTTAACAGCGACATACTGTAGTACAGTAGATATACTCATAGATAGCAGCAATAGTTCATGGAAAACAACACATCCATGCATAGAGAGCCAGGTCACCTCTTCACTTCACATGTGCTAGCCTCTATAGCTTCTACTCCCTTTCATTCAAGATTTAGGAAGCAAATTTTGCTTAACCCGGAAGGCACGTTCACTGTTGGATCACTGTTAACCAAGGAGTAGTACTTGTGTAGCCTCACGCAGTGATTGGGACCAGAGTTTGGCGCTGAGATGGCGTGTGCAAGTGTGCAACCATTTGCGAGGATGATCCAAAGTTTGCGCTTTATTACTGTAATATAGCATGCTAAGTCTCCTTTCCTGTATTTATGTGGCTGTCATGAGCCATGACTCATATGACGGCGACCCCAATAGCCGGCCGGCACCAATTATCAATCAATGCACGAAAAGTTTAGTTTTGGACGCACTTGATGGACATGACACAGAACAACTTGGCAACTAGCTAGCAGTGGATCGATGATGAGGCCAACGTAATCTAAATTGTTCAAATTATGTCCTATCGTCCAATCTCCTTCATCTTTCGTGGCTCTCGATTGGACTTTGTTATTACCGGCTGTGTTGTGCGCTGACGGCTGATATCTGATATTTTCCGGCGGCATCCGCCAGTACTTGTTTATAGCCTCACAAACCGCCTAGCTAATCCAACAGATAAACTATTCTAGTTGATGCTAACACCGATAAGGATCAACCTGCAGTTGAGTTACGCAACCATTTGATTCTCGAATCGTATTATACGCAGAAGAAAAGCAGGCTTGCATGCTTGTGACTTGGCACCCACCGCTGCGGCTGCTAGACGACAAGACAGCACTTTCCGGGGGCCATGAATGGAATCTGTATGTTCCGCGCTGGAGGCGATCCCCAAACCCCTGCTTTTTGGATGCTTCCGTTCCCTTGCCGATTTCTTCTTTGTGATGCAGAGAGACGGACAGCGACAGTATCACCGCAAAAATTAATAGTAACAACTGATAGGCTAGTTTACACGCAGTGCGACACGACGAGTGCTCATATTATTTGTTCTCCTCGAGAGTCCAAGACCTCCTCTTACAAAAGCCGCGCTCGGGAGAGCGGCCGGCCGGTCACTGGTGACTGGTGAGGCCGGCCGGCGATGGAAGGGAAAATGCGGTGGTGCGCCAACGCGAGGGAGGTCGGCAGCGGCGACACCACGGTGGTGCTCGCCCACGGCTACGGCGCGGACCAGGGCCTCTGGGACAAGCTCGTGCCGTCCCTCTCCCAGACAAACAAGGTGAGCGCGCGCTCTAGCTGGTTGCTAGCTTCTTGGTCCCGTAATCCGGTGCATGCATATATGCATGGTCATCTTCTGATGATCTAACGTACGGATGCATGGGCACAGGTGGTGCTGTTCGACTGGGACTTCGCCGCCGGCGAGGAGGAGGAGGACGATGGTAGTGGACGGTACAGCTTCGGCAGGTTCGCCGACGATCTGATCGCGCTGATGGACGAGAAGGAGGTGCGAGGCGCCGTGGTGGTGGGGCACTCCATGTCGGCCATGGCCGCGTGCATCGCGTCCGTCAGGAGGCCTGACCTCTTCGCCCACCTCATCCTCCTCTGCGCATCACCAAGGTGACTATAGCCACTTCTCTTCTACCCGTAGCTACTGCGTGCGTGCTAGCCGGTTTCGTCGGCCTGGCGCTTGACAAGGCTGCTTGCTACTCCTGTCACCCAGCCGTTCGGTTGGCTGCGGCTGCTGCGGCTGCAGCTGCTCCTCCCTCAGATGGCTACAGTGCGGCTTCCAGCGGCTACAGTGTTCTCTCTCAGTAAAACAGCGCAGCGGCTACAGTAAAACGGCCTGCCGAACAGGCTGTATACCTAACGGTAGCTGAAGTTGAGCAGATGCGCAGGTTCTTTTTTCCTTCCGGTAACAGATATATGCTCGGTTCTTAAATTTTGTCTAGTGCAATCCCTTTATTTATTTGTTTGTTTTCAAATTCTGCCGCGTCCTCTTCCTCTTAATTGATCCTAGCCTTTTTGGTGCCAACTTACGACTTGTCAGCGTCGCTCCACCTCAGCATGTAGCCCGCCCGGCCATGCACCAGTCATGGTCACTGTAGCGACTGGGAAGCACCTAGAAATAACGCATATACCGAAAACCACAAACCCATTTCGTTTTGATCAGATTGTAACTTGTAACTGTTGGCTAGTTTACAACTTGGCTGTCTGAATTTTAGTTGTTGAATTTTGTAATATATTTTTAGCTTTTTTGCACATAAAAAACAAGAAAAGCTGTGAGCTTTTAGTTTATTTCCTCACAAACCTAGCTTTTCAACATTTCAAAAGCCAGCTTTTCATTACCCTATTCTTTCAGCTTTTGGCTTACAAACATGGCCTAAAAAATATTGTTACCACCCAACACATAAACACGGAAGTTAAAAAGTTCAGGTCGCCTTGCGATCCATAGGATCACGTACAAACTCCGGACAAGGAATTGAAAACAACTCGACTCTGATGTCACCTGATTGAACTGGCTCTCATATATTCTTAGGCGCCCTGGCTGCAAATGGTCATCGGCCACACAATACTACTCATCATGATCTTGCATCGTACACCAAGAATAATGTTCAATCTCGTGTGGCACAATTAATCGGCACTGCATCGATCCGTGCCTAGTTGCATTTTGCATGCATACACGTACGGTTTTGACACGTACGTCGTATGTGCGTGTGCATTACTCAGGTACATAAACTCGGAGGAGGAAGGCTACGTCGGAGGGTTCGAGAGGGCGGGCATCGACGCCATGCTGGACGCCATGGCGTCCGACTTCGACGCCTGGGTGAGAGGCTTCGTCCCCAACGCCGCCGGCGACCCGGAGTCGGTCCCACACCTCGAGAGGAGCTTCCTCGCGATGCGCCCGGGCATCGCGCTTGAGGTCGCCAAGATGATCTTCCTCGGCGACCAGAGGGAGGTCCTCGACGGCGTCACGGCGCCGTGCACCATCGTCCAGGTCAAGGACGACTTCGCGGCGCCGCCGAGCGTCGTGGAGTACATGCGGCGCCGGATGAAGGGCGCCGAGGTGGCCGTGGAGATCATAGACTCCGTCGGGCACTTCCCGCAGCTCGTCGCGCCCCACCAGCTGCTCCACGTGCTCCACGGCGTGCTGCTGCGACACAGCCATGACGATGAGACTGGTGTTGTTCAGGAGAAGGTCGGCAATGGTGGCATCGGTGTTACGGCAGACTAGTTTGGTGCGTGCATGCATCTATGTTTGTTGCGCCCCTCTCCGTGCGTGTGCACGCACGCTTGCTTGAATTGTTTGGTGCCTGCATGCACCTATGTGTGTTGCAGTTGCCTGCTCCCGTGTGATCGCAAATGTACTGCTATGTAATATAAGCGCTTGTGAAAAAGTGTAGCTGATTAGGAACTGATCAACTGTTAGCTCGTTCGTGAAAGTATCCTTGTATGATCGAGTTTAATTCCTCTGTTTTGGAATATTTTGTTTTTATTCAGTGCCAGCGCCGGCTGTGTTTAGTGATTTTGTAAGGCTTTTTGCGCTTTATATTTCGGCTGTGAGGATTTTTTTTTGCCTCTTTGCATCCATTAATAACAAAAGTTGTCTCATCCATTGCTGTATTGTAGCCAGGAACAATTTCTAAAATGAAATCAAAGTTGGTTCCTCTTATCAAGGATCACGTTGCTAAGCAACACATCCAACAAAGAAAATGTCCCAATGATTCAGATGAATGGGAAGGTTGTGATGTTATTCTGAAGAGGAAGAAGGTGATAAGAGCTTTTTGTGTCCCAACCCAATTCCTTTTTGGAAGTCACGTGTACCTGTATCATGTTGTTCTATTTGGAATCCTGGCTGAATTTTGCAGAAGCAGACTCTTTCTTTTGCTTCGTGAAATTGCTTAGCGATTTCGGAGACAATTTCTGCCAGAAATTAGATACTAGTGCTGGTGGCATCCAAGGTAACTTGCATGAGGGGGGTGTTCGTTTCTTTTAGGACTAAATTTAGACTAGAGAATCTTCCTATTTAGAAGTTTTAAATAAAGTTTAATTACAAAACTAATTGCAGAACTCATATGCTAATTTGCGAGACGAATCTAATGAGTAAGTAAGCCATGATTAAACAATGGTTACTGTAGCATCACTGTAGCAAAACATCGATTAATTAGGCTCATTAGATACATCTCGTAAATTAGCACCCAGCTATCAAAAAAATATTGTAATTAGACTTTATTTAATACTTCTAAATAACAAGACACTCAGGACAACGGACTGTGCTATGTGGCTTGAGCAGGCACCTATGTGCGTATTAGAGCTCCTGCAAAATGATTGTAATCAATAAAACATTCTTTTTTTTCATAAATAAATAAATAATAAAGCATGGGAGGAAAGAGCTCAAACGAGTAGCGGCAACCAATGTCCTTTTGTTCCTTTTGTTTTTGTTCCTTTTGTTTTTATTCCTTTTTTGACAACTAAATACATTCTTTCCTCCCACGGCGCTTCAATGTACGTAGTGGCAACCAATGTCCGTTGGAAGTAGCGGCATGCGTTCATGGAATAGAAGTACTCAAACGAGTGGTGAAGCAAATGATCCATCCATTCACAGCAAAGTTAAATGACCGAGTACAAATCAGAAATAATCTAAACGATGGGTACAAGTCTCTCGGACCGAGTACAAGCAGAATAATCTAAACGAGTGGTACGTAGTAGTCACGAAATTCAAACTCACACGAAGACTAATTGAATTCCTAAACGTTCGGAGCATGTCACACCATTGTCGATCAGTCCGGCACCGACGCGTTATTAGGTCGAAGCTACATCTTCTTCTCCTTATCGCCGGTACCGCTACTGCTTGGGGATAGATGAGGTTGGGATAGGGGCGCCGCCTCTCAGCCACAACGGACTGCAAGCCAGATGTCAGACCCCATTTCTGGAATCTACTGTGCATCCTGTATCAGTCCCTGGATCAGTAGCTGATACGCACCAGAACACAGATATGATAATCAAAAGCATACTTCGAATAGATAAATAAGTAGGATACCTGATATATGACCCTTAGTGGCGGTACGACAAGGATTAAAACTATCCAAGTACATCCGAACCACTAGGGTGAAGCAGACAGCGGAAACCATGGCCCAACGCCACAAGCAAACTTGAGAAGCAGAACCGAAAACCCAATCGTCGTCGTTCTCTACGAAGTCTTCTCCTACTAAACCAACAATTGCAAACACGTGAGTACATAAGGTACTCAGCAAGCCCTACACTACACAAGGGTATATATACATGCATATTTGGTCTTAGCAAAGAATAAGCTGTACGGTTCATTTGCAGCAAGCAAGTTTTATGCAAGGTTCGCTAAAGCATACAAAGGAATTCTTAGATAAAACAGAGAAGTACTGTCAATATTTTAGTTGGTTGGCCCTGGGGGAGTATGAGGCATTCCCGCCAGTTCCCAAGTTTTAGTTGGGCCTTCTGACCTCAATGGTCATACCGACCCGGCACTCTTGCCATTACTTCCAAAACACGAGCAGACTACTGCTCACTCACACTTCAAGGAATGAGAGGTGGCTAATCATATCGAACTCAACAAAGATGCGTCATATGCCGTGACAACGTCCATCCGGATGAATTTTACACTCTGCAGAGGTTGTACATCTTTTCCCACGGGCTATGCACTCTTGTACGGAGAGTAACATAACGCTTAGTCCATCTTCTCCGAGTACCACACACAATGCCACCTACGAACCAACCCAGGGGCTTCTCATGAGACTACAATAGTCATCATGCAGACTCACTGCACTTTGATGTGCGGATCACAGGCCAGATCTCCTAAGCAATACAAACTCCGGAGTCTTCTCCTGGTTGCCCGTTTGCGCTACTGCCCTCCAGGTGGATCAAAGTGGTAGGCACCAAGAAGGTAGGGTAAGTCCTTCCCATACAGGTTCCGTGGTAGTACGAGAATCATTTTGTTAAAGGTTGAATGAACCGGTCCTTATGTGGCCGGGCAAGCGCCATGTCTCCCACACTAGGGGACTATCACACAATCCATTACGTCATCAATCACTTACTAATGGCCTTGCCCGCAATCCAACCATCCCATCACTGTCTCCATCATCATCACCTAACACGGTTGTGCTACTCCCAATCCCATATATCACGCACACCACCAAACTCATTTCACGCATTTGTAAAAGTATATAAGTGAGTAAGGTGTGGCAATGTAGAAACATTGCGAGGGGTCCTAAGCAATCTAGTAACAAGGTGATCGTGCCATCATAGAAATGATGGAACTATCCTAAGGTTATCAAGGTGACAGGTAAAACAAAGGGTAAACAAGGATTTAGATATTAACGCCTAAGTAACAGACATCAATATCAATAAGCGAGTAGGATAGTAACTACACAAGCAGTAAAATAACAAGTAATGCATAATACGAGAGTAGGCCATATAGGTGCTTTGCGAAATCAGTAGGTTCAATCATGATCAAGGAGAAGTAGAGCTTGCCTGAAAACGCTATCCTAATCTTCCGATTCTGGATCTTCAGGCTCTTCGGTCGAGGTTGATATCTTCAAGTCATGCATCGAAGCTTGTATCTTTTGGTCGTCCTTGGCTTCTATTCTTCGGCTCGTCTTTGATGATTGGATCTTTCTTGAATTCGTCTTGCTCTTCCTTGAACCTTGCGTAAGCTAGCGCATGGAAACAATACGTATAAACAACTACCGTAAAAGAAATAAAGATCGAAAAGAACCAATAAGATCCGATGAACTCCAATAAGAATCGATAGAATACCAATGAAGAACCAGGGCATGAGTTATGTATGATGCAGCACATTCTATTTACGAAAGATTATTTATTATAAGTTATATTCATGGCCTTATAAGGGCCATATTCACCTAGACAAACTATTAATTATCTAAGTTCTCTTAAAAGAAGCATGGTGCAGGGTTTTGCATGAAACTTTATTTATGGAGACCTTAGGTTGGGGATGATGAGATGCACATGCTTTATTGATGGTGATTGCGTGCATATCTATTATATAAACTCTAAGTTATTTCTTATTAAAGAACATGAGTGGTTTGAGGAGAAGGATATGCAGATGCAGAGGCGTATATAATCGCATGCATGCATGATATGAATGCATGGTTGCAATTGAAATAGCAATGAGCAATAACTCCAATAAGATCCAATGAAAGACCGCATATAAACAAGATCGATAAATCAAATAGATTAGGTGGCAGTCGATGGTAATATGGGTTTAGGTTCGATTGATCGACAGCTGAGCTATGCTAGGGTTGAACCTTGGTTGCGATAAGGGAGGTTGCTATGCTTTGATGTGGAACGATACGGCAAGATTGGTTTGGTTCAGCGCTAAAAAGGGTGAAGGAACATTTGTGATCTGCGTGATAGGTGGCGAATGATTTATCGAAATGGGATATGTCGGGCGAGAGGGGAACTTAGGGTATTGATGACTTGTAGACCTGATACGGGGCTTCAAGGGTAGTACCAAAAGGTACTACGCGTTTCTACGAACGCGTGAGCGCAAGAATCGCACAAAACGGAGTTCGGATGGAAAAGATATAGGTGTTTAAAGATTCTAGGGGCTTGTTTGCGAGTGTAGAAAAGTTTCTAGGGACTTATCTGTAAAAACAGAAGAGTCCTAGGGACCTATATGTAATTATGGAAAAGTTTAGGGACCTTGGTGTAAAAAGACAAGGGCTAAAGCATAATTACTGAAAAGTACAGGGGGGTTTCTGTAAAAGATAGGACTGGAATGTAATTATAGAAAAGTATAGGGTTGTTTCTGTAAAAAGACAGGACCTAAACAGAATTAGCATAAAGATTAGGGGCTAATCTGTAAAATGTACCGGGTCAGGGATTTTCTAGGATTTTCGGATTTATTTTTGTATCAGAAAAGGATATGGACCGAGTCCACGGGTTTGTGGACCGGGTCTACGGCTCGGTTCACCCACGTTCATGGTGGACTGAGTGAACCTGGATCGTTGGATGCTAGATAGACGGCTGGGATTTAATGAAGGAACGAAGGGGTACGCGAGGTTCTAATCGCGACCGTTGATTTGGGAACGGACGGCTGAGGAGGGCTGGGAGGCGGTGCACGGCGGCCGGCGGCGGCTGGCGGCGCGGGAGACGGCGGAGGATCGCCGGAGGGGTCCGGGACGGCGCTCCCGTGGCTCATCCTCGACGAGCTCTGGACCGGGAGTGAGAGGAGGGAGTGGGGAGCTCACCTGGGCGGTCGCGCGAAGTAGTGGAGGGACGGGGAAGGCTGGCGACGATGAGGCGCTGAGCGCGGCGGCGGTGCTCGACGGCGAGGGCGAGAGAGTGCGGCGCGTTGTGGTTAGGTGGGCCGAGGGAGCGCGCGGGGAGGCGGCCGAGCTAACGCACGCACGAAACGAGCGAGACGAGGCCGAGAGGCTGTCGGCGTCGAGCTCGCGTGGCGGCGGGCGGCGGCGCGCGACGCAGCTAGGGTTAGGGTTTCCCGAAGCGGCGGCGGCTTCAGGGAAAGGGAGAGAGAGAAACGGCGCGGAGAGAGAGGGCTCAACGGTTTAAATAGGCGGCGGAGGGGAGGTTTCCTTCGAGGAGAAGCTCCGGCTCCGGTCAATGGCGGCGGACCTTATCTTCTCGGTCAAGAATGCGGCGCCGCCCCGTACACCACACTGTAGATTGCTGACGTTCGAGGAACATGGCTACAGCGTCGGGGAAAGGGACGGGGCGAGGTCCGAGGTGGCAGCTGAGCTGGAGGGCGACGGCACGTCGGCGGCGGCGGCGGGCGTGTTCGGCTGAGCTGGAGGAGGAAGAAGGCCAGCGGCTGGGCCGGGCCAGGCCGAGTGGGCCGAGTTGGGCTGGGAGGAGAAAGAAAGGGAGAAAGACGGCCCGCGGCGGGAGAAAGGGAAAGAAAAGAAGAAGGGGAAAGGAAGTGGGCTGGGCTGGTAAGAGAAAAGGAGGGAGGTCGCTGGGCCAGAAAAGAACTTTCGGCCCAGAGGAAAAAGAGAAAGAGAAATTGGTTTATCTTTTATGGGATTTGATGGACTCCAAATTTGAATGAAATTCAAATTTGAAAAGGGGAATCAACTACAACAAATACACCAAATAAAACCAGTAAATCCAAAAATGCATATGGTGTCGTTTGTGCAAATTTTAAATTCAAGATTTTAAATTCGAGATGAATTTGCTAAGGTTCAACATACAATTATTTTAATTTGTTGTAAATTCAAAAGTTCAAACTTTTAGTGAATTTTTAAATGGAAGCAAACACTTGAGCACCAGTTCTATATCTCAAAATTTTCATATTCTACAAAGTTCAAATTATTTAGTTAGTTTTATTTTTGAAAATTCATGGCAAAGATAAGATTAGACAAAAATTTTAATTTTGAGCGATTTTTATTCCTTTTCATTTTTGATTTGAAATTTGGGGTGTTACACCAGATATCAACGACATACAACAAAATATTAATCTTAGTCTGTCTAATATTTTGTAGAGTTATTGATACATCCTTCTTCCTCTTTTATTAGAATAGTTAAAACAATGCATATGGGTAGTATGTTTAATGTTTGCTCACAATTAAAAAATACTGTTAATGTAACTGTTAATGTATGCTCATTTGTTGCTATTTGAAGCGCTATTCGATTTTTTACAATGTTTACAAAACTAGTACATATGAGAAATAGGTTAAATGTATGTTCATTATGGAACAATATTATTTATTTATCTGTTGATACATACATATATGTTGTTGTTTAAATAGCTACTATTTGATTCATTACAATAAATTTTCACAATAGTTTGTTTTCACTGCAACAGGCATGGAAGGAATAACCCGAATCTAGTTTGTTGTTCGTTAGTATTGTCTCTCATCTCTTTGGATTTCACAATCGAGTGTCTTTTATTATCATTCTACGTTTTCTTAGAAAATGTCCTAAGTTAGGTGGCAACCTAAACATTGTTGACAAACTCCAATTGGGAGTGGTATTGCCTTTACATATATAAAGATTCATTTTTCTTTGTATGCAAGAGAGTTCATGGTTACAGGCAGGGACAGACTTGGGCCAAGCTCAGAACTCATACCAGCCAATTGTAGACTTGAGTTGTTGGGTCATGTCTCTAAATCTCTGAAATATTGGGAGTACCTCTATTGTAATCTTGGGCTGTGACTCGTATCGTGGCCTGTGTTATTTGACTGGCAAGTCCACCACTGGTTATAGGGATGAACACATATTAATTCTCCCTAGTTATAATACTATCTAGTAGATGGTTTAAGTAGTAGTTATGCATTTAGTTTTAAATTCCTGCAATGAATTAAGTGGATTAATGTAATCTCTAGTAGAGACCTCGTTTTTAATATATAGTACTTGCAGTCTATATAATCGCCTTGGTTTTTCTTTTACCTTGTCGTTATTTGGCTTTTCTTGAAGTATTTGCTTTTGTTTTTGCCTACAAGTGTAGTACAATGGAAGAGGAACTATGTCTTGTTGACTGTTGCACCACTAGCACAGTTCTTAGGGATATTCGTTATTTTCAAACACTCAGAAAGTATGAAGAAGGAATAACAACTCTCATTGGAAATGGGAGAAAGATTGTGGGTTCCGGAAGAGCAACCTTTACTCTCCCTAATGGAGAGTGGAGTCATCTCACTCTTATAATTACGACCATTATTGTTTTCAACTGTGACACCACAATCATTTTCAATCTCTTTTTCTTTTGTAGCATGATGTGCATCACTTGGAAGCAAAAATATTTGGATTCATTAGCATCACCTTCTCATTCTCTGAGCAAATATGGTGGGAAAATTCTTCTCAGAATATTCACGCATAACTATTTTCGATAGAAGTGTTCCAGTAAATCTAGTTCTTGAAACTTGTACGGCTCTCAAAGCAAACCCTAATCTTTGATTAACTTTCTATCTTGCCCCGACCCGCCCTGCCCAGCCCAGTCCTAACTCCAACTAGCCCAGCCCATGCGTTGCAATCGGATTGAAATGAATCATCCAAGTGTTCCTCGTCCATTGATCCATTCCTGTCTCCACTGAGAGGGAGAACGCCGCCACATTCTAGATGACGTTCCTGGTCCTCACCTCTGGCTAGCGTGCCAACACGTACGGCATTGCTGCTCCAGCAGCTACCCGGCCAATTGCTGCTGGCGGAGACAATTCCTCGGGCCGGCGAGCACAAATGACGGACGATCGACGATGGCCCGTGCCCAACTGCGCGCGTCCTTTTTCTCTGTGCCAAATGATGGCGACCTCGTCAGCTTCGATCCTCAATTGCGACTCTAGTAAGAACTGATTAGTACGACGTAGAATCAGAACAAGTAATTTTCATGGTCCTATATAAAATCTGTCAGATTTTTCCCATCTTAATCCAGAAAGTTTCCATGAAAAAGATCTTCAGCATGTACGATTTTTTCAGCCGTTTTTCTTCAGGCTTTCTTCAGCGATTGGAGGCTTAACAAGTTAGGCTCATTGAGGCCGTGGTCACCTTAATTCCTGTAGGGAACAATAAAACTTTAGCCTGTAATAGTATATTCCCCATCAATTCTGTAATTGTACTTTAGGGTGTGTTTGGTTAGGCTGTGGCTGTGGAAAAAAGCTGCTGTGGCTGTGAGCTGTGAAAAAAGCTGCTGTGGTCTTTGAGCTGTGAAAAAGCTGAAAGCCGTTTGGTGAAAGTAGCTGTGGCTGTGAAAAAGCAGTGAAAATATCTGTAATATCCCTAAAGGTCTAAGAGACAATTTATACGCAAACTGATTGTAAAACAATATGTTGTTCATGTATTTGCATGGAAAACATCATTTTTAAAAACACAACTTAATTTACTTAAATTTTCAATCCACGCTAACATATGGCCTAATTTAGAAAATCTTTTCAGAAATTATCTTAACTTCTGGGGTCTTGTGTAAAACTTCAAGACACAAAAATACTGAGATTAATTACACTTTCTATGAGGGTCTTTCTGCAAAAGCATGTTCCAATGTCGTTGTCTCCTCCGGACCTCCATCAGCGACCTCTCCAAGCTCCAATCACCACGGGGAGAAGGGGAGATAGAGGTTGAAAAGTAGGGGAATCGGATCTACACGCTATGGCGCAACCATTTGAGGTGAAATTTCGGGTCAGAGCTGTGGGGGTGATAGTTGATTTTGTTAAGGAAGGGACGTGGCATGTTGAGCTAGATGATGGCCGCCAGTTGCCCAAGGACGAGAGGAGCGGCGCCGGATGGGGCCACTGGAGTTGGGGAGGAGTGGAGGGGGGGCGCTTGGCGCCGCCGCAGCCGACGAAGGAGTTCGCGTTCCTGCACCTGCCCGCACCGGCCGCGGCGCAGCTGGTGCTCCGCGTCCGCCCGCGCCCGTCGATTTGGAGATGCGCCGGGCCGCGCTCATCCCTTGGACGACGGAGAAGCAGCAGAGGGGCGAGCGAAGGGCCGGCGGCCAGCCGCGCCGAGAGGACCAGGGGCGGCGGCGGCGGCGGGCAGGCAACCCTAGCGCCGCACCTCGACGAGCAATGGAGAACCGGGAGTGGAGGGGAATCGGGAAAGAAAGAACGAAGCGTTACGTTCGCATAACCAGTGGCAACGCGGGTAATTTTCACGAAATTCCTTTCTCACAGCCGGGCACAGCAAGTCACGGGGTGCTGTGAGAATTGGCTTACGAGAAAGCCGGCTTTCTTCGTAGCACCCAGAAGAAAGCCACCCCTTTGGTTCGGCTTCTGTCTTTTTTCAATAGCAAAAGCACCTAAAAGTCTAACCAAACACCCCCTTAGTCTGTCCCTTTCTTAGGGAAATTAGGCCTCTGTTTTTTCTTCGTCATTTATGCTAAATTGCTAATTGATTGGCCAATTCCATTTTGGTATATCATGAGTGACTGTATCATGTTGTTCTGTTTGGAATCCCGACAGAACTTTGCAGAAGCAGATTCTTTCTTTTGCTTCGTGAAGTTGCTTAGCGGTTTCAGAGACAATTTCTGCCAGAAATTAGATAATAGTGCTGTTGTTGGCATCCAAGGTACTCTATCCAGATTATCACAACTTCTAGCCAAGTATGATGTGGAACTTCAATACCATTTGGACGTAACCATTCTAAATTTTACAAGGTAAACGAACACCAACTTGATAAATACATGAAGTTGCTTAGCGGTTCTTCAACATTTTTTGACTTTTCATTCAGCTGTTTGTGGGGTGGTTTGTTTTATTGCCCTGCACATTACCCATGTGCCTGGAGCCTTGCTAAAGGTTAGCCCTCAGTTCTACGCTTTCAGATGGATAACGTTACTGCTGACCCAGAGGTTCAATTTTGACGATACCATTCATAATGGGACATGCTATTTTGACGATACCGTCTCACAAATCAGTGACGCACCTACGATCCGATAACGCAAAGTAGGCACAATACCATGCTTATGAAAAGCATCACTGCTACTGCTAAGAATCAGATAATTACAGCAACAATATCAATATGGACATGTGGTGAGCCCAAGGTTTGCTTTCTGAGCAGCTTATCGATCTTGGCCATGTTTTTTTTGGCAAGGGAATAGTTAACTGAGTTTGAAGGATCGTTTACAGCTAGACATAATCAAACAAGTTGTAGGCAAATCATTTAACAAGATCGCCTGGAACAGCAACAACCAGTCAAGCAAAGGTACTACCCTCTTTTAAGATTAAACTAGACAGTCTTTAACAACTAGAACGACTCCAGCCAATTTCAGAAAGCAGTCCAATCTTTTCAGTGCGACTTGCAACCGTTGAAATTTGTATGAAGGTCAAATTGTGGATTGAAAAGATGTGCCGGATCAGATAAAGCGAGGATCTCCCTCGTACCAGTGGTGGAAGCACGGCTCCAAGTACCGAGTCGCCTCAGGACGGGTAAGAAGAACGGCGCCATGGATGACAGTCTCGTCAGGTTCCAGTCCTCCGTTGGGCTTCCTGCCGTGGAAGTAATCCTTGACGAGCTGACCAACCTTGGGAATCCTGGCGCTCCCGCCGATGAGAATGATCTCGTCGACCATGTCCTTGCGACGCTCCTCCGCTCGGCTGCGTCCCCAGCTCACCATTGCCATGGCCCTGTCAAGCAGATCGTGGACCATGCCCTTGCGCTTCTTCTCCACCACTAGGGCATTCATCAACACCCAATCCAGCAGAGCCATGGCCCTCTCGAACAGGTCGTGGTTCAACTCCTCGAACTTGGCGCGCGTGAGCGGCGCAGACAAGTCCACGCCGTCGACCAGCGATTCGACCTGGACGAGGGTCTCTTCCTGCTCGCTTAGCGCCTTCTTGGCTCGCTCGCACTCCGCCCTCAGCCTCAGCAACGCCATCTTGTCATGCCGGATGTCGATGCCGTGCTGCTGCTTGATGAGCTCCACTAAGTAGTCCACAATCCTCAAAGTGAAGTCATCACCTGAAATCACAAATACAGTACCTTGGTTAATTTGACTGACGGACGGATAACAAAACGAAAGAGGAACTAATTAGGCATCGACTTGCCTCCGAGGAAGAGATCGTTGTTCGCCAGGATCAACCGAGCCCTGCCCTTGACAAACTTGAAGAGGGTTGCGTGGGACGTGCGGCCGCCAACGTGGAACACAAGGACGGCCTTGCCGTCGCCCTGCCTGGTGTGGTGGCCATGCGCCGCCGCCGCGGCGATCTGCTCGTCGACGACCCTGGCGACCCGGAAGCGGTCGCGCCCGGTCGCAGCGGCCGCGACGCTCCGCCTCCCGTCCTGGGTGACGTGACGAGGCAGTGCGATGACGGCATTCTTGACCTCGCAGCCCAGGTGCGCCTCGGCCATGCGCTTCAGCTCGGAGATGAGGATGCCGGCGAGATGATGCGTCGGAGACGAAACTGCCTTGCCTTCTCCTGTCTCCACCTGGATGGAGGCCCATCCCAGGTGCTCGGTGAAGTTGTACGGCACGAGCTCCATCTCCTTCTTCACCACGGCATCCCCCAGCCTCCGGTGGAGGAGGCGCGTGATGCCGGATATGGCTGTTCCGGGTCTGCGGGCTGCGTGCTTCAGGGCGGCCTCGCCGGAGAGCGTGCCCTCGTCAGTGAAGGCGACCCAGGAAGGGATGCAGAAGCGGTACACGCTCCCTGGGTCGCCGCTCCCGTAGCCGGCGATGCAGGACTTGGTGTTGCCGAGGTGGATGGCCGCCGCGGTGCTCAGGGCAAAGGGCGCCGCCGTCCCTGGCCCGAAAATTCGGCAGCAGTACTCCGCCGCCGGGACTGCTTCAATCCCGAACGGCGCCGAGTATGACGGGACCCGGAACGCCGCTCCCGCCGACGCCGCCGCAGCTGCAAGCAAGAAAGATGTGAAACCTTTTAACCCCGCTCGATCTGATCAATCTCTTCAGCAAAAAGGAAAACAGAGCCAAATTAACAGGAACAAGCGCCCACCTATGAGCAGCAGAAAGGTGAAGAAAACACGGTGCCCCATCGGGTTTGCCCGTCGTTGCTGGGCTGGCTGCCTTTCGATAGAACAGATGTGGGTTTAGGAATCAAAACAGAGCAGCTGCAGGTGTTTTCTTCGGTGTTTTCTTTCTACTACTGTCCTAGTATCCTGAACTGAACCGATCGCTGTAGGAATCTGAACCGATCGCAGGCTTTCGGTGGTTTCTTTCTATCCTGCCGAGGCAGCGCGGTGGGACCTGTACGTGTCATCGGACAACCGAGAGCCGTCGGATCTACTGCACGTACCACCGCAGGAGTCGGTTCATGTCATCAAAGCACCCAGGGCCGTCGGATTGCCACTACGGCAATGTACCATGTAAGAGCAAGGCCCTTAGTTGGGCCCTTACTCTATTATTTAGGAGTTTGAGGCAAAAAATCAACTCCAGCAAGAACCCTATTTAGGCTCTCATTTTGCATGCCCTCTCAAACTCCATCTCCAAGCCTCTATTCCTAGGGTCCTCCAATCCTCCCTCTCATTCATAGATCCTACCATTTTTTTACTAAGTCTCACACAAAATAGGGTCTTGGGTTAGTTTACTGCTGGAGTTGAAGCCAAATTTTAAACCCTCATTTTTGCATGCCGGCCTGGAAAACAAAAGTAGGGGCTTTGTTTTGAGGCCCATTGCTGGAGACGCTCTAACGGGGGACCCCTCTAATTTAGGTAAACAAAAAAATTGGAGGTTACTTTTTCGGAGCGCTTTCCTACTACGCTGGCAATATTTATGGTTAATCACGAGTATAAACCAATAAGAAAAGAAGGCAAGCAACCCATTGGAGAGTACCCCCTCCGGCCCTAAATATAGGTAGCATTTACACATAGAAATAGAAGGTGTTAAAAAACCATCGTATCCCTCATTTTTAACTCAACTCATCCCTCCATCAACCCTTCCACCAACCATAAAGTTTGTCTTATCCTCAAAACGTCCTACATTTAGAAAAAAATTCAAATCCCCAAAACGCCCTATAAAAACGTAAAAACGGACGAAGGGAGTAGTTGTCTAGCTCTAGCCCTTCCACTCAGAAGGCCAGCTGAAAACATTTGGCGCTCACGTTGAGTGCGCACATTAATCTTAGACTTGTCCTAACAGAGGATTTCATTTTATAGTTACCAAGTCATTTATAATGTTGCGAACCGGCCTGTGACCAGTTGGTCACCACCACCTCAGTAGCACTAGGCCTCAGTAGGAGGTCCCAGGTTCAAACCCCTTCGGAAGCGAATTTCAGAGGGATTTCCCAGGAATTTTCCGAGACCATCTCTTCAAGGCAGGCATGTGAGTGTGAGTGTAGGGGTAGGATTTAACTTGCGCATAGGTGTGTGAATTTGGTGTTGGATGCGTGTGTGAGGTGTATGTCTATGTGTAAGTTCAGATACTACAGCTTGTACTCTATAAACGAGGCTCTTTCTAAAAAAAAAGTCATTTATAATGTTTTCAAATGATAAGTGATATAACATCATCAATGATTTTATCTGGGGTTTCATAGAATGATCAAAACATTTGATTCCATTTTTGTTTTAGTGGCTGACAATATAATGAAATGAAATTCCTTTTTCTTAATGCGAGTGTCATGGTGTATCAAGTCTTGGTAAGATGTATACTCAGTTTTATCTAGATAAAATCACTTTCTTCACTATCCATAGTGTTATTGCTTATGTTATTAAAGTTGTTTATGCGGCATCTTGTTTATGGACAATTAAACCCTGGTTAGAAGTAGCCTTATGGCAATTTCATCGCTCTTTTTTCGATGCTATTTGCCCAGCGAAATCCTTAATTTGCCCAAACGAACCAAAAAAACTTTGCACCGTGATGGAACATTAAAATAAACGACACAACCACATGACTTGGGGTCTTTTTGGATCAATTTTAATTTCTTAAAATTGGTTTCTTAATACAATTTCTAAATAAAACTGGGTGGGCCTGTTTGGATCTTGGTTTATTAGAAACTAGAAACTGGATTTTTTGCCTATTAATGACCGGTCGGTCTGCTCATTAACGGGCAAAATCTGCTACTGGGTCGAGCTAGATTTTTTGGTTAGCTGATTTCTAGATTTTTTTTTGGCGTAATCTTTTTTTAGGACATGTGGGCCTAGCGGTCGTTCATATTTGTTAAAGGAATTTTTATTGTAAGGGAAAATAATGTTTTTTTTTCCTCTGCACTATGCAGGCACGTCTGACCCTTCAATACTGAGTGAAGGCAACTTGTAAATCAACTTTAAAAACATTTTTAAAAAGGAAAACAATGAAATCCTCCAACATCTAACCCATCATTAAAAAAAATCCTATGATGTCAATCGCAATCACTCCCTATTGTTTCAGTCGCCCAAAAAAAAAATCACTCCCTATTGTTGCAATTGAATTTTGATACACGAAAGAAACAAGCTAAGTGAAGGCAATGGAATTCTTCTTTTTCGCTTGCGCAGGTCAAACACTCGCTCCGTTTTAAACTTTGATATCGTGGTAGTAACAGTTTTGTGGATTATGAGTCATTGACAAATTATAGTAGCAAAGATGATGCATGATGCGATTGAGGGAGGAGATTTTCGAACAGCCAGCAGTATGAACAGTACTTAGCTAGTACTTCGTAGTACTCTGTAGGCCGTAGCTCAAGAGTGTTTTTTTTTTTTGAGACTAGCTCAAGAGTCAAGACGAAAGAGCAGCGTAGTATGCTGTCCGCGGATGGAAAAAGAGCAGCGTAGTGCATTGATGCTCTGGTCCAGAGGTGAGGCAAAGAAGGGTGGTCAACATGCATGAGGTGAAGTAGAATGCAGATGCAACGATTCCTACTAGTACCTCATAGTCAGAACAGCTCCATGACTCCATCTATCTATGAGAATCCTGCATTGTGATGGGTTAGATGTTGGAGGATTGCAAATTTGCAATTTTGGCTAGCCAAATATTGACCTTGCAAGTTTCT
This sequence comes from Eragrostis nindensis, assembly GCA_012490785.1. NCBI lineage: Eukaryota > Viridiplantae > Streptophyta > Magnoliopsida > Poales > Poaceae > Eragrostis > Eragrostis nindensis. The sequence goes on along the minus strand of JAAXCT010000747.1, from coordinate 56,255 downwards.
CTTGGCTCTATGGTTTAGTATCTGGGGAGGGGGAGATCGAGCTTCAAGTTGGCTCATTCAACAAGGAACCGAGAGTGACCGCATGCACCGATACCGTCCAGAACGCGTTGGATCCCTGCATGAAAAACCAAAGCGTCCAGGATCGTTGGATGATCCACGCTTACCTGGCCTTGTGATCCATGTCACGATCATCATACGGAGCTGAACCCTTTCTCAGAGTTAGGCTCATTGGTTATTGCTCCTGTGTTTTGGTAAACTAACGCGATTTGTTGCGGGTACTATTTCGGCCCAACGCAGACTAGCTTTGTTAGCTAATGGTGAAAGGGGTCTTAGCCTAGTGGTTAAGGCTTCCGAGTAACACCTCTCAGGTCCTGGGTTCGACTCCCCGTGGGAGCGAATTTTCAAGGATTTAACGGCATTTGTGCTTTCAGTGGTAGGCGACGCTCCCGTCGACAGCGAGGCGCCAGTGGTGACTTCGTATCTCTGGATTTGCCGGCTCAGTCTTCGAAGATACTCATAGGGGTAGGGTTTGCGTACGTGTGTTCATAGGGGTGAGTGTGCGTGCGTTGTGAGTGTCTGAGTTGTACTGTGTAATCTCAAAAAAAAAAAAAAGCTAATGGGTAGAAACACACTTTTTTTATTATTATTATTTTTGCTCCTGCTTTGTCCCACTGGACATGAGACATCACATAGAACGGGCTATGCTTTATTTGTTTAAGTTGCAAAACCTTTGTAAAAAAAGGAAATTAGAAACTCGTCGTGACCTGGCCTGTATATTTTCTTTTCAATACCTTAATTAATTGAATAATTCAAATTTTGAAATCCAAAAACAAGTGATCCAAAGGAAATAGAGAGGGACTGTGGCCACATGCAGTCATGAACAACATTGACAATAGTACATAGCAAGGTGAATGCAGCAGCAGATGGATTTTTACTCCTAATTAGCTAACTTAACCGAGGGAGTACAAGCTGAAGAGACGATCTAGCTACTCTAAACAAGATGGAGAGATGGGGTACAAGCTGTAGAGACGATCTGAAGTAGCTACTCTAGCACTGCATGTCATGATTCCACACTGTAGTACTCCTACTCAACAGCTAGAGTAGCCTCGATGTGGAGAGGCGCGCCGAGGAACTGCGGCCAGGCACAGAGCTCATCTCCACGCCGTCGCCTGGAATAAAAGTAGCAAACAAAAACCAAATACTCTCTGAATTAGCAAATAGTACTGATAATTAACTAGAAGCATATGCATGCATTAGCAAAGACTGAGTATACTGATGGTGCTCATTCATCTAGCCAGCGTACCTTGCCGGCTGTTGGTGCTCGGATCGGGGGATTTCCGTGCCTTGGCTGCACGGCTGAGGCAGGTACGGTACAGCAGCCAGGCGAGGAGGGACACTCCGGCGACGGCGCCAAGAACGATGGCCACCCAGGCTAGCGGCGGCAGCTTCTTCTTGCCTCGTGGCGGCGGGGGAGCGTCGTCGTGATCTCCGTGTCCTCCATCAGTTCCGCTACACAGGGCTTCATGCAAGAATACAGATGAACTTGTTGGATGAGATAAAATTGCAACTAGTAGCTACTCTAGCTAGTACGAACATGTGAACTGATGCAGAGAAGTGTACAGTACTCACCATCGCAGCTGCTAGGCGGTCCCGTCCACGCTGCGACGGCAGCCGCGTCCTTGCCGCGGCAAGAAGCGTAGGCGGTGCTGAGATCAAATCGTACTTGCGTTTTCTCGCGCAGGTACGCACAGAGACAGCACGCGCCCTTGTGAGGGCTGTAGGGAAAATCGTCAATGGCATACAGGAGGGCATCACAACACGACGGGGTGGGTGCATGCGGCGAGGTCTCTTGGCACGACAGGAGTGCCAGGCTCGTGAAATCGAACCGGCACTCGTCGGCCAACGACGCAAAGGAGCCGTGGAACACAAGCAGGAGCAGAAGCAGCACAGCGCCTACGCCTCCTAACCCAACTGATCTCATGGTTGCTGCTGTTGTACTACTTGCTCCAGAAGTTATACTACATGGCTCACTCGCGTGATGCAGCCGTTTTATAGCCGATGGATCCATGTACAGTGTACGTACACTTTCTTCAACAATATACAGCATACAAAGTATTCTACTACCCGTTACTCCACGGTACGTGATCGATTGATATTGGGAAGGAGCGGGGACGGGGAATCTCACCCCATGCCGCTCGATCGCAGCAAGAGGATTCGTTGGCAGGACTGCAGGAGCACATGATCTCTGCAGTCGTGATCTCATGATATTGACCGTCTGAGTCGATCACGAGACGAGACGGGCGGGGAGGGTAAAAGAGTGAGCGGAGCAGAAGCAGGGCATTTGCTCCTCTACCTCTTCCTGCTCCACGCCGGGTGGGCGAGCGAGAGCGAAAAAGCCCAGCGCGCGGCGCGGGGCGAGGACTAGTACGAGCGAGCAGAAGCAAGCCCAGCGTGCGGCGCGGGGCGAACACTACGAGCGAGATGGCGCGCCTCCCGGTGCCACCGCTCCTGCTGCTGCTGCTGCTTCGTCTTGCAGCATCAGGAGGAGAAGGCTCCGGCCCCGAGATGGACTGCGTGTTCGGTGCGTACGTCTCCTCCTTTCTGCACGCTTTGCCTTGATTTCTTGTGTCGCCCATCAGTAATGTACTCGCAGCTCACAGATCCAGAGTCACCGGCGAAGCTAGGTACTCCAGCTTTCCTGGTGCCAAGCAAAGTTCTAGCCACAGATCCAGTAATGTACGTGAGCCCATCAGTAATGTGAGCTGTGAGTACATTACTGATGGGCTGTGAGTGCGTGGCCATATAACGTGTGTGTTCAGATTGTTCATAGAGACGAGAGAAATGCTCGTGTTGGTGTAGTCTTGTGTTGGTGTGGCGTTGTGCTGCTGTTCTTCTTCTTCTCCAGTGTGTTGGGTTTGTGTTGTGCGTGAGTGAAGAGTACGAGAGCTAGGCCAACAGCTCACAGCCCACTGGCAGTAACTTTTTCTCTTACCAAGAAGTCATGTGAAACATAAGTACTGTACTGTACTGTACTATGCTAGTGTGCATCTGGAGTAATCCTTTTTAGTTACAATAATTGCCGTTTACGCTTACTGTTACTAACAAGCACGGAGTATACTTCTAGTGTTTGTCTGGCAAGTTTAAACAATTAATTACGATGACTGACTCAAATTCTCCTCCCCAATGTGTGTGTGCATGTACATCTTCTGTTGGTGTTTCTTTTCCTTGTTCCTTACATTTGATTCTGAAGCAATCATTATCTCTTGTTCATGTAGATCACTCGGTCAACTCTGAAGGTGCAATCGAGCTACCGGTGTTCCACCGAAACCACCCGTGCCTCCGCTCCCTTGTGAGGCCACCGGGGGTAGCAACTGGAGAGATGGATCTGATGGACGCATCCATTGACGTGCTCGAAGACACGAGCATCAACGACTTCCTGTTCCTGATGCCGATCAAGCTTGGCACCACCCCAACCATGAACCTTGTGGCCATTGACACAGGTTCGACATTGTCCTGGGTCCAATGCCAGCCTTGCACCATCAAGTGCCACGAGCAGTCGGTGGAAGCCGGCCCAATTTATGACCCAAGCCAATCCACAACGTTCCAGCGTTTGCCGTGCTCGTCAAGAGACTGTCTCCAGATCAAGGACGCACTTAAGCTCGGTTCTGCAAACTGCATGGAGAAAGAGAATTCCTGCTTATACAGCATATCCTACGGAGTCAACTCTGTATACAGTGTTGGGAAGGTGGGAATGGACAAGCTTCTTCTCGGGAGAAATGATACAACAATGGTTCCAGGTTTCACATTCGGTTGCAGCCTTGATGTCAAGTACCAGGCCAAGGAGGCAGGCCTCTTTGGCTTTGGCAGGAGTGGCTTCTCCTTCTTTGAGCAGATCGCACCGTTGATCACCTACAAGGCATTTGGCTATTGCTTGCCCAGTGAGGAGACAGAGAAAGGGTATATGTACCTTGGTGATTTCCCGCGCCAGGGTGTTGATGGCTATAGCCCACTTTTTCCGTCGACCAACAGGCCAACATACTCCATTATGATGAAAAGCCTTGTGGCCAATGGACAGAGCATGGTCAACTCATACTCAGAGATGGTGGTTGACTCGGGAGCGCGGTCGACGTACCTTTCAGCTGGCACCTTCGCTAAGTTTGCCGACACACTTATACAAGCTATGAGACCTCTTGGGTATTTCCGGACCAATCCCAGAGAAACCCGCTAAGGGGGTGTTCGTTTACCCCCCTCTAAACTTTAACACCCGTCACATCAAAGAGAATCTTACTATTTAAATATATTTTTATTAATTTAATGACAAAACCTATGTCGCGACCCCCCCTCTAAATCACGAGACAAATCTGCTTTCAATCAGAGCATGGCTGGGCTGCTTGGAACGGCACCCACACTCCATTCAGTGACTGGCCAAGCTTGCCCACCGTGGAGACCTCATTTGTCGGCACTGCTAGTCTGAAACTTCCTCCCACAAATGTGTTCTACAATGATCCAGCTATGGGGCTCTGCACCAATTTCGCTCAGGATACCTCTGGCATGCTGAGAAGCCAAGTGCTGGGGAATAGAGTGACTCGATCATTCGAGACCATCTTTGATATCCAAGGGAAACAATTTGGGTTTCGATATGCGGCCTGCTAAGCCACGTGAGTAATCAGTTCCTTCTTATTTCGACCTTTTTTCAAGCATTTTTCAAGTATACATTCTAGTAGACTAATAGTACTCCGAGTTGATTGAGCAATACTACTATGCATTACCCTTCGTTGTATCAGTGGCCTGAACTGCTAGTTGTAGCAAGTCATGGTGACATGTTCGCCACACTGTAGAGCAAGATATTCTACCCACTTCAGCCACTTGCTATTGTGCCGATTGGTTTACTTGCTATTGTGCTGATTGGTTGTTTATGGTATGCAGGAGCAGATTAGTAATGGGCTGCGATGTGATGGAGTCGTCGTCTCGACCGCAAACCTTTGGAGGAACTGGCATGGACTGGGATGAGAAGGAGTCGTCGTCTCGATCGCAAGCTGTGGAGGAACCGGCCGTCTGCTTTCCTTGTGTTGTTTGTGTGAACTTTGTGTGTTTCTGTTAGTTTGAGCTCGGTCCTCCATGTGTCGTTAATTATGGAGCAGTTCTACTGTCCAAAATAATTGCCATTAGTATCTCAAAACTAATGGCCATTAGTTTGATCTGACGGTGTAGATTTCATCTCAGAGATCCACTACTAATGGCCATTATTTTATGAAATTGAGGGTAATATCGGTAGACTTGTTATTAATAGATTTGTTTTTGATAAAATTAAATGAGTTATCTGTTCAATCGCCCGACGTTCCTCGCCGTGTGCACGCACGGTTCTGAGCCCGACGACACCGTCCAGCTGCCAGGGCTGCCACCACTTAAATCAGACTCGCTGCCGTCTGTGTCGATAACCTCGCCGGAGCACGCAGGCTTTGTCATCCGTGTGCGCCAGCGGACCGTGAGGACGACGTGCTCGTCTAGCTCGCGGAGCTGAAAGACAGGCCACGGCGCTCAAGTTCGCCAAGAAGACTGAACGCAAACCGCGGCAGGAGAACGTGACGATACCGGCAGGAGTTCCGGGGCTTCCTCGAGGACGAGGTCATCCACACGCTGTACAGCGCCCACGTCGTGGGCCGCCTGATGCGCATCCCACACTCGGACCCGATGCCGGCGAGGGAGGCGACGGCGCACGCTGGCCGTGGACCGGCCAGAACTTTAACTCCAGGGAGACACGCAAGCATTTGACAGCGAAGGGCAACTGCCATGGCTAGCCGAGCATATACGGCAGCAATTGGACGTAAGGCCCCGTCGGGCAACAGGTAGCGCCTGTGCTCCGGCGAGGTTACGGACATGACGGACGGCAGGGCATCTAGTTGGGCTCAAAGCCGTGCGGATCAAATGAAAGCCAATTAATAAAATCCAAATCTATTAGTAATTAATAGTACAATTACAAAGCTGCCCTTAAACTAATGGCTAGTAGTTTTGTGAAACTAATGGCTATTATTTTGGACAATAAAACTCCTCTAATTATGTCGTGTGAACTTGGTTGATTCGGACAGCATCCTTGGTTTGCTGCATGACTGTGTTGAACCATTTGAAGTCCCATATCGAATTTGTCCTAGTTCCAGCGTCGCTCCTCGGTCCTCACTATAGATGCAGAGCTCTGAAGAATCCCTTTTCAGGTTGTTCTTGAGACATCCATTCGTGCCAATTCAATTGAATGGATCTTCAGAGCTGTGTATGTGAGCAAGAGGAGCTACTGGTAGTGCAGTAGCCAGCATAGTTTGCTTGTGTGTTTCCATAATGTTCCTGCATGTCCCGATTCCGTCCTGATGAGTTTCCAGAATAGCGTGTTAACTCAGATTTTGTTTGGGCTTTGGAGGTGAGATGATCATGCAGCTCTACAGAGGTGCTGTGTACCATTGATTGGTTACAGGCAATCCTAGCACATGCAGCCGATTCTGCAACAGTTTACATCCATAACGTATCAGCCGCTGAGCAAAACCGTAACAAGAAATTATCATCACAGCCCCTTAAGAAAATGAACAGTGACTTATGGGACAACAAGATAGCACAGCGCATGACACCCCAAGAAAAGGGAGATAAATTAATTGGAGGCGAATGTGAACGAACTATAAAAAAGTTGTCAACCATGACAAAATTGTAGCCCTACACATATTATGTGCACTAACTGAACATGAGAACAGCAAGATAGTACAAAACAATAATATATATTTGTCCCCCAGATTCCTCCTCCTGTAATAATCAGTTTAACCGGCAGGAAGCCAGCAGCCTGTGCATCTTGTCATCATCAGGCCAACTAGTATTTCATTAAGCAACATGTTGGGCAAGGCACTTTGCAGACTTGAACATCACTGGATCACACACTCGCATTTCCTGAACCCCTCATTCTCCAGGTCATCTTCCGATAGACCGTCATCACTGCTCAAGCATAAAGGTAGCAATCAGATAGTGCCACACATAAAAGAGTTATGTGAATGCAGAATAGACTGAACATGCCCAAAGAATTCCAACATTTAAAGTGCTACAACATATTCCAACGTAGATAACCCAAAGAGCAGTTCTTGTAATAGCTTTTTAAGTTGAAAACCAGTATCATTGCAACAAAATGGTCCTATTCAAGAGTGACACTGAATAAAGCATTCACAAACATATCATTCATACAACACAAAAAACATAGATGAAAACTGAGGTAGTTAAAATCGTACGCGACTTCGCATGTTTTCGAGACAATGGCAACATCAGGAAAATACATATATTATGTACAGTGTATACCTACTATGATAAACATGCATGACACTTATGTTGGGGGCAAGAATAGTGATATGTAAGGAAAAGTACAGTAGACACAAGGAACGGAAACAAAAGGATACCTGACTTCAAACTCTCTGATCTCGAAAAGCTCCTTCCCGCATGAATCGGTCCACTGAACTTTTCTTCGCTCCATGCCAGACTTCAAGGTTTGCACCTCTTCCAGCGACTCACGTGGCTCCTCGCTAAAACTTGTTATAGAACGCTCTGAAGAATCCCTTTGCAGGTTGTTCTTAAGACAGCCTTTTATCCCGCTTCCATTGATGGAACCATTTGATGTCGCTATCTCGTTTGTTGAACTGGACGATTGCTCTGACGAGCTCCCAGGAGTGTTACTTGAACTCAATTTTGGAGGTGAAGCTCCTACAAGCCTAGCAGGTGTGCAGCCAAAGCAGATATAAGAAGCACATTTACTGGGAGCATCAGTTTTCGCGGAAGGCACTTGGCAGTCATGCTCAGCTTCTTGACCAACTAGTCGATAATGACTGCATGGTGATGCCTTGTCACGCTTATCTTCCCCTTTCCGTCCAAGCAGCAAGAGAGCAAGACCATGACTATATCCTGATGCTGATGACGAGAAAAACCCTCCTCCCTCCACAGCCAGTAGCATTTCAGCTGCTCATCCAGCCAGCATGAACTGAATCTTGCAGCAAATCCGATACAGAGCACCAAATGGATGAAATGGCATGTACTGAATCCTGATATATGGTATCTTTGGCTCCTACTTTGACACGGCTAAGATGCTTCCTCAAGGAATATGCTGTAAAATGAATCAAGCATGCTATCAGTGAACTTGAAAAAGATGAAATGTTCATTAGCATATGAGCTATCTAGTTTCTCTAGGTACACAATTAAAGGACCACCCATGTGTTTCAGCTATTAAAATTTCCTCTCTAAAGAACAGCAATTATTTCTTTTTACAGAATGAACTGCAATTATTGGTCACTAAATGTAGCTAACATGGGGGCACTGGCAAAAATGAAGTGTAAAGTCCTATCTGAACCAATTATATGGTGAGAAAGCTTTACATGTCCACGATAAATATTCAAACGCTCGAATTTCACCTGATCATAACACCGGCGTGCAATATCATGATTGCTTGACACTAGTGCAAATCTACATTATGCAATCACGCACTGAAATCTCAAACGTTAAAACTATGAAAGGATATCCAAATCGAACTCTAACAACAAATCCATACTCTATCTGAAGCAATTATAACGTCAAGAACATATGATACAAACTGAAATGACTCAAATTGTCCCCGTTTACGGAATCAAGATTGGCTGGCAGTGCGCTACTGCAAGACTGCATTCCACAAGCATACATTGGAATCAGAAAGTGTAACTATGCATATCCAAATCGAGCTCTAAATTACAAAGTAATACTAGCATAGGGGATCCTGGTGTTGCCTCGAAATTTAGGGGCATAAAAAGAGGTTCACCTACACAGAACTACCAGGTATCAGGGGTAGACTTGACATGGGCATTTTCTGTATTACCAACTGCTTTTGCAGTAACCGTCCACAGAGCATAAAAATCCAAAGCAAGCTGGTAGGATTGGACTGTAATATCACGCAAATATACATTATAACCACGCACCGAAACCACAGACGTTAAAATCCACGAAAGGATAACCAAATCGAACTCTAAATTACAAATGCGTGACATAGCTAAGATCCTGGTGCTACTTCATAATTACAGGGCGCATATACGCAGATGTACCAAATACACGTCAGGTCTCTTCAGTTTCTACTTTGACACACAGCAGAATGCTTCCTCAAGAAACATGCGGTAAAATGAACTTAACATGCATGAGGTTTACCCCTCACTGTCAGCGATCATCGGTATGAAGGGGCTTGCAGACAGATAAAATGGTCAATGGCATATGAGTTTCCTACTTTCACCAAATACACAATTAAAGACCAGCCACACATCCACAAATTTGTAAGCTAGAGTTGTCTAGAGAATTGCAATTACTGGTTGCTACATGCAGTTAAGAACGTGTCACCACTCACCCACCCACCAAACCAAATATAGTTGAAACTATAGTTTCCGTGACTATCTGAAGCAATTATAAGCTCATGAGCTCATGATACAGACTCAAGTGACTCAAACTGCGCCTATTTACAGGATCACGGTTGGCTGCCACTTGGCGCAATAGTGCAAGACTGCATTCCACAAGCATGCATTGAAATCGCGGACATTAAACCTATGCTTTTCCAAATCTTCTTACTCTGTATTGCAACACAAGTTCACACACAAAAAAAGGTCATCTACACAGATCTACCAGGAACCAGGGGTGGCCTTGACATGAGCATTTCCCGATTCTCAACTGTTCGCAGTAACCGTCCACAGAGCATAAGAATCCGCATCATGCTGGAACGATTGGACTGTAATATCCACCCCAGCAAGCAAGATTCGGATTTGATCGCTGACCGCTAGAAAACGAACGATCTTGCAGAAACAAGACTGAGCCTACGAAGTGATCCGAGCAAGAAAGGGATCCCTTACCAAGAAATGAGAAGAACCAGCCCCCAAGTCCGGACGGATCTCCAGTCCACTCCCAGTACAGAAGCGGCCGGGACGGAGTACGGCGACTTCAGTTGAAGAACTCAACTCCTCCCTGCGGGCGCCACGGCGGGGTATACGGAATGCGGCCCGGAGGTGCGCGTAGAGAGTTCAGCGAGCGAGCCGGGGAAGGAGGCAGGAGTAGCCGGCGAACTCGTTGCGGTCGAAGAAGCTGGAGGCAGAGCTCGGAGGGAGGTGGGAAAAAAAATTGGCGGAAAAAGTTGGAAATAAAAATAAGAGAAAGGCGGAGGAGTGGGAAAAGAGAGAGTGGACCGGACAAGGCCAGCAGCTCTCTGCTCTGGCCTCGCTCTCTGCTCTGGCCTCTGGGAGGAATAACCGTGGACTATGTGTGACGCTGACGTGCGGGCCAGGGCAAAAGCGTGGCGGGCGCGTGGGCCCCGCACATGGTGGGTGGAGTGGACGGGCTGGGTCGGTGGGGCTCGGATCGCGAGAGCCCAGGGAGGGCTTGCGGCCGTCGGATTCGCGCGGGACGTGGTGGGGCGGCCCGCGATCGGCGGCTTTGGACTTTGATGATGCTCTCTGGTCTCCTCTCCTCCAGGTTGGAGGTCAGGCGCGGGGCCCATTTGACTGACATTGAACCGCGTGCTGAATTTCGTTTGTTCGATGCTTTTGGCGTATTTTGTACAATTGGTCGTCCCATCCCTCTCCTTTCTTTTGGCTCAAAAAAAAAATCCCTCTCCTTTCTTTGGCAAGAAAGGGTGAAAAGGGTTCGCTTGGCCCCGTTCAATGAAATCGGCGTCCCGTCCCGGCTTTGGAGATTTGGAGGGAGCCGATCAAATAAAAACCAGCCAATAAAAACCAGACATACCGTCAACGAAGATGCTGCAAGTAAAGAAGATGCTGCTGTCCTCAGATTAAAGAGAGAAAGAGAGATGCTGCTTGTCGCCGTCAACGGTGATTGCCTGTCCGTCCTGCCCCGCTGACATCGTTGTAGTGGTTGATGATCATTATTGGCATCGTGACGGTTAAGCTAATTCAACCGCTTCGAGTTTTTCGCGCAGCCAGCATGTTGATTGGACGTTTGGACATGGTTTTACAAGGTGTGAGTGTGTGACCGGTCGATCGGTCAGGGGAACACACCCCTGGGGAGCAACGATTCTTTGATGATGTCTCGTGAAGCAAACATTTCACACCAAATTTTGATGGACGAAGCCGCGAAACCAAACTCGGTTTGCTGAAACCGACAATGTTTTGTCCAAATTTCGTGCCACAGCAAACCGTATCAGATGAGTCGCCGTATATGAATACTCAATTGGATTACGTACGGGCTCTGTCCGGATATTGCACGAAGCATACGGCCTGGCCCGCCCTCTCGAATCGACGGGGAACAGGGAAGCCGCACATCACGTCGCACCTTCTCGAGTAGTCTAGGGTTGCTGCTCCACGGCGGCGGCGGCGACCATGGGGCGGAAGCGGAAGACCGACGCGGCGCCCCGGCTGGACGAGGCCGACCGCACGCTCTACTCCACCTTCTGCAGCGCCGCCAACTCCCTCTCCCAGCTCTACTCCCAGGCCATCGCCCAGCAGAAGCAGTCCTTCCACGCCGGCGAGCTCCACGCACTCGTACGTTTACACCCTTCTCCGTCTCTATCTCTTCTCCCCCACCGACTCCGCCTTCCGATCTATTCCGACCAACGTATTGAATTCGGATGCCACTGTTCGATTCGGCCTCGTCAATATTACTGTCCGGGTGCCACTGAATGGCGTGTCAATCCAACATATTGCTATTACTAGTTACTTGCTTCTAAGAACAAATACACGTACATGCTTAAATTTCTCACAATTGTCAATTCACGGGCACCAGAGCACTCTGAAATGGGGATAGTCGCCTAGTCGGGTTTATCAGACAACTGAAATTTGGATGGCATAGCAATTGTATGAAACCGGACCGTACTACTTATCAGACAACTGAAATTTATATTTGATATTCTGCGATCTGTGATAATCAAATCAGATACCAATGTGTTTGGAATTGTACTGATTGGATTTTGCATTTTCTCTGCAGGAGAAGCTCCACCAGTGGATCCTGAGGAAGTACGAGGAAGAGTCAAGACTGACCGTCGCAGATATAATGGCTCATATCCAGGTACATTCCAAAACCACCAAAATTTACTGGATTCAGTTGTATTGACATGCCAATTAACTTTAGCTTTAGCTTTACATGCCCATGCACAAATATATACCTCATCGTATTACGGTGCCCAGGATTTTTGTGATCCTTAATCATTTTAAAATTGACATATGGCAAACTATCAATGGTACTTAGTAGATGGTTCTGAACTTGTCAATCCACAGCACAGATACTTATTTATAATCTAAATTTAGGCTTCTAGGTAAATAGTGTGCGGGAAAATCTTACATGCAACTTTGATATGCAGCATGAGATGGACCATGGAGGCAGTGATGCAAATGTTTCCACAAGAGCACAACAATATCCTCAAGGTGCAGGGCAGTTTGGCAACTCAAACAGCCAAGTCGCTACTGGCGCCTTTGCTCCTCGATCCTTAAACAGCGAGCAGTCGAAGAGTACTATATTTTCGAATGCGCTGTCCAGTCCAGTCCGACGTAGCCTTCAGAGCTATCAGCCAACTCAAGGTCAAGGAGCTGCCAATGGTGGGAGGAACACCAATGAAACTAACTCTGGAGCACAGAACGGGGACACCAACTCAGGAGGGTCCAGTGACACCACAATGGACATGGTTTCAGACAGTCCTGCAAATGAGTTCTACTAAGATTTTTTATCGCTGGGGAGTGGAGCATCTCATGGTGTGCTGTTATACAAGAATACAGGGGCTGCTCTCTTTTTTTCGTGTTTGATGTTTCCTAAATCTCTCCATCTTTGTGTCATAAAAACATCAAGGTTGAATCTTGTCATGTAATGTGATTCTTGTTGGTTTTGTTGAAACACTTCTCATGAAGAGAAAGAAAGAGAAAAGGAAAGAAAGAAAGATGTTTTGTGGTATATTTGCGTTCAGCATCATGTATGTATCAGCTGGATCGATATTTCATTTGGTGCTGTATAAGTTTCTTGTGAAATATTCTTGTGAACTCAATTTGAGCTGGTTATATCATGTGATGTGAATTGATGTGATGCTGTTAACATCTTCTGCTTTTTTGTCTTTGGTCTTCCAAGAAAAACATCTTTTTTTTTGTACTGTAAATTCTGTTGAAAACAGCAGAAACGAACCGAAAAATGCTGCGGGCCGATCGAAGCCAGACGAAAAGTACTGGTAGGCTGACGAACAATCGGTCATGGTCCACGATACTCATCATGGGCCTCGTTTGTAAGATAAGGTCACGGCATGGGCCTGAACTGATACGGGCCCGTTCGTATGTTCAGGCCAGTGGCGTGGCCCGTCCTGGAAATTTATTGAGGAAATCAGCGCTCATTGAGGAAATCTGGAATTGCAAGTGGCCAACATGATTAAGCATAGGAATCGCACTCGCACCTGCATGTCGATACAACTGTGCATTTGACAGGTGCCAGAGAGTAGAGATCGCAGCTGTCTGCGAGAATGATCAGGTTGCTAGTGCTATGGTCTGCCAAAATATGGCTGATGTGGCAACTCTCGAAACAATGGTGTGTGCCGAATCGAAATTGGCTTGAGATTGCCTCAATGTCGTGAAAGAGATGCCTAGATGTCCGTATACGATTATCATCCGAGACATTCAAGAAACAAGAAAAAAAATTGATTGTGTACATTTTGTGCACGAGGGTAGGGAATCGAGATTATTCCTAACAGGGCTCACCTCCTTTGTTTTTGAATGTAAACATTGCTACAAATAAATCCCTATAGTAGTAGTAGTAAATCCTGTGGGATGGGATGTGTTTTCTCGACAGGACATGGATGAACAAGCTTTTGCTTGCTTGGGGCCGTGAAGCAGCTACTCCTACAAGTAGCGGTCGGGTCTAGCGTGGAAGGGGTAAGGCTAGGGGGACGGCAACGGCGACATGCTGGTGGGTTCATCAGATCGATCGAGGAGAGACGACAGGCAGAAGCAGCCGGGCGACTGGAGAAGGGACATGCATGAAGCACTGTTGGACGCGTCACGTCAACGTACTACTGGTGCAACCAAATCATTCCCCTTCCTTTTCCTTCCTTCCTTGTCCCGGCAATGCAACTGCAGTGAAGAGTGCATTGGAACCCCAATCGAATTACCTACAGGAGCGACCACCCAAAGCAGGCATGGCCTCCTTCCGTTTCCACTTCTTCTTCTAGCTAGGCGATGCAACAAGGGAGCACGCGCGCGCAATTCATGAAAGGCGATGTCTGGATGGATACGTAGATGATCGCGGATTCAGGGATTGCATCGCATGGACGAGCCAGCTGATCCAACTGAACAAGTACTGCACCAGTGCACCGGCCGGAATGGAGTCCTACACTACGGCGAAGCTATGCTAGAGTACGCATCGAGTTTTCTGCTGGACCGACCCTCCGGCTCTGGGCTGGGGCTTCAGTACCCTGTACTGGCAGTTTTCGGGCAGTCTCGTCAGGAAAGAAATCATTCCATTCCTCCCATTTCCACAGGCTCTGCTGCTGTGTCTCTCTGCACCTCACCGCATAGCGTAGTCCTCTCAATGATTATTTAAATCCAAGCAGCAGCACAGCGAAGACGTGATCGATCGAGGCGTCATGTGAGTAGACGATCGATCGTCGAATGCATCGGCACGCGCGCGCTGTTACTCTTTGTTTACGCTCGCGAATTGGCGATTCGTAAAAGACGCAGTGCATGCGAAACATTGCGCATGCCTCGCTCGGTCGTGGAAACACAGATCTGGTAGGAGAAGCAGTGAACGAACACTGCAACGAGCATCTCTGCCCGGCCATGTAACTGTGTGTATCTTCTCTTGTTCAGTCAGGTCGCTCGATCTTGGTCGCGCATCATTGCAGAACGGGTAGTAGTACTGCGCTGCTGCTTCTGGGCATGCATGCTTCTGCACTGCACTGCGTCCACAGTGGTTTAGCCTTGCCATAGGTAGGGCGTGCATGCGACGTCGTGTTTAGATCAACAGGCGGTCACCTCCCTCATTCGAGCATTGGACGCCATTCCATGCAAAGAGAGCCTCCTGCCTGCGTCCAGTGACGGAGCGAGGACAAGGTTCTTGCCTGGCTCCCCGATCGACGCGGCAGATCTATCTAATGATTACACCTTTTGAAAATTGGCGTGCCGCCTTGGGGCGCTCCCGTCTCATCTTGGGAAATGGAGGCCACAACAGTACGATCAGCGTACCTGCACGCGTAGTGCGAGTTCAGGGCGAAAAGACACAGCATTGCTCCGTATTCCAAGATGTTTAGGCGCTGTGAAATTTGGTCGCTGTTTGTTTGCTTCCTACTCCACAACCTGGATTTTGGATTATCGAGTCCACAAGATTGGTTTTGCTTAGTAGGAGGACATCAATGCGTTGAGTCATGCACAAAATCAAAGTAAAAGGAGTATGCCTGAAGAGATTGCCTGATTTTGGAATTTGAAAGGACAGATTGTGGAATCTGAGTTCAGAAGATGGTCCTTTGTTTCAGTTTACTTCAGTTTTTAGAATTCCAAATCCACTGTCCCAAAATTTGAGGTTAGTTCATTTGTTTGTTTCCATCCGAAACAAACAGCCCTTATAATCCTCCCCAATACCAGCGCCACATTGTAACACTAGAATAAATCCTTAAAACAGTTAATTAAACCTACTACTCCGGTTAATAACCATTGTTACTGGGTCGACGCGCTGGTAACTTGTGGCGAACCAAACGCTGGGAGGATGCAGGAGTACTACTGAACGCGAGCAGGGAAACGAGCTTGATCGTGGCCGGCGCACGTGTCGTCTCAGCCTGTGTACTGTACGTTTTGCCTCGCATTGTCCGATGGATGCAGATGGATCGGTAAATCCGGGCAGCTCCGCGCCGCACGCAACGCATGTCGGACGGCGACACTGCCCTGCCATGTCACTCACGTCCTTGCATTGTTATACTCCCCGGCAGACACGGCTCCGACCGTGACACGGACAGCCGCCTGGAGCTTCCCCATCGATGAGTGTGAAACGGCCGCGCGCTGTCCCGGCGCGCGGTGACGTCGCTCCCGTCGGAACGGAGCCGGAGACGGCCGGGACGCGCGCGCCGTGTCAACGCGTAGTAAACGAGAGCACGAGCACCCCGCCGGCGTCCTCAAATAATTTGGGAGCTGCTACTACTTCTACATATGTGTGGGTGCCACCGCGTTTTCTGATAAACAAATGAATGACATACTACATGTGTGTACAAGTTGTAGTATCACACGCTGACACGCCTCAACGTGCATTTTGGTTAGTCAGCTAATTATCATCGTTTCCTTTTGTTTCCCTCCATGGTGTTTGGAGCAACAACATACGTCATGTGTGATGCCTGCTCGAGCCAGCTGATTATGTATGTGATTATTATCCTAGTGTGCCGTGTACCATCCACATGCAAATGCGCAGCTAGCGTTGCTGGATTAAGAAATGCATCACGCGCTGCTATTGGACTTTTTGAGCAGTGGTACGTACTCATCACTCGTTGATGCTTGTTTTTTCTGACAAGTAAACGGGTTGTTGGAATTAACGAATCCCGACGATTTCGTATCAACTTATCAGCTCAAGCACGTCTCAGATTTCGTCATTTCGAGTAGTATTGTTTAGTGATACGTGTCGGATTCAGATTTCGCTGCACGGCCTAGGTAGTGATGGATACTGTTTCGGCTCGAGCCGAAGCCACCTGCTTGTCATGTTTTGGGCACGAGATGCCTCCAAACTCCAAAGAATCGTAAATAGGCTACGCCATAATAATAAACATATCATATTGTTTTCAGTTTAGGAAGCCCAAATCTGAATTTGCAGGCTGTATATTTCAGATGTGTATTGATTGATATGTAACTAAGGGGGGCGCTTGCCTAACGATTGATTTGTGTGAGTTAGCTAGCTCGTGCGGATTATGTTATATCCATAGCGCCAATTGTCGTTCAATAGCTTGCTAAGGCTAGCTGCAGGTAACCATCGAGGCTAGCTGCAGGTAACCATCGACGTGCTTCCCTGATACGTATCTAAAGATTGTTTGCTTGCTTCTCTTGCAAATGTGATTTGCCAAGTTAATTAATTAGCCCTTGCCTTTCGACAAAACGCCGACGTGTACGTCGACTTGAACACGGAGTGAGACCACATAAGTGTTTACGATACTTCATCTTTCACATCTCATTCTGTCCACGAGTTTATTTCGAAATCTTCTCGAGATTACACCAGCGGTAGCTTTCTAAAACTTGGTTTCCATGATGTTTAATCTTAATTAAATGGGCACGCCTAAAACGCAAACCATTTCAGTTTATCAACTCCAAATTGTCCGATCTAAATAGTATTATTCCTAGTTACAGTTACAATGTCACATCAGCTTCAATCAAAGCCCTTTGAATAGCAGAACTTCTTGCTAATCAAACGAAGTGCCCAACCGGTTGTAAATACTACGATAGACTTATTAATTAGTAATCAGTTCAGGTGGACGCCCTGCTTTCCGCAGGTTGTTGAAACAAAAGAGAAGTTCTACCATTTCCTTTTTAGGCAAATAAGAATTCTTGCTTTGTTGGAGTACAACCAAATGCACCAGTAATACTATTTTATTTTGTGTACTCTAAGGTGGTGTTTGGATAGTGGGAAATGACAGATGGGTTAGGGATTAGGAAATGATGCATGAGAGAATGAAAGGTTGAGATTTAATGTGATGGAGAAATGCGAGAAGATTAGAGTGTTTCATCATGTAACATCCCTCTAAATTTTTTTTTTGAGGGAGACATTCCTCTCACTTTTGTTTTATAACCAGATTTAGTTTTGACTAGCGAGGTTCGTGCGACACAGGGGAGGTTGGAATAAATATGACAATTTGCATCAAGAAATTGGAGCGCATGTCAAAGTCAAACAGCAGAAACAGGTACTCCTGGCGAGGGATGGACGACCAAGACCAACAGCCATACATGTACTGCTGGTCAGAGATGATAGCCACCAGAGTACATAGTTAGCAAGCAACTAGGAGCAATGTTAATAGTATTGTGTTTCAGCAAGAGAAGCAAAGGATTAAAGTAATGAGGTGCCGGAGTTATACCGGCCGGAGATGATGAGATTGACCATCATCTCGTATATGGATTAACCGACGACGCCTGCATTGCATTTGTCTTTTCTTATAAACAACAACAATACTAGTACTAGTATAATGGGCACAGGGCCCTCGTGCGCACTTGTTTTTGTTGGCACCTGTGTACAGCATGCATGTGTGCTCATTTCGTGGATAATGGATGTATGGATTCGTAATGCGTGACGTTGCGCGCCAGGCCTTTGTATGGATCGGAACGCGTTCAGATCGGAACGTGTATCTTTTCCTTCTGATTGATATAATCCCGGTCCGTAGGTTTTGAACTTTTGAAGGGTGCACGTGGCAGCTACTAGAAGCAGCAGTATCATCATCGAGATGGTTGCAACAGAACACCACTACTAGTACTACTAAGGTGGTGTTCGGTGACCCCTCTAAAAACTTTAGAGGGGTCACATCAAAATGCCGGCACGATTTATGTGTACTAAACAAAGTCAAATTACAAAACTAAGTCCAGGACCCTCCATCTATTTCGCGAGACGAACGTAATGAGGGCAATTAAGCGGCGATTAGACGATGATTATTGTAGCATCACTGTGTTAAAACATTAATTAATTAGGCTCATTAGATTCGTCTCGAAAAATAACGCCCATCTGCAGAAAGGTTTTGCAATTAAATTTTATTTAGTACCCCTAAATAGTAAGATTCTTTTTACTTTAGAGGGGTATAAAGTTTAGAAGGATTTTAAAGGGGAAACCGAACGCCACCTAAATTATAAAAGGAAGGATTGTTGAGTGAGCAAGGATCGGTCTAAGACGACCAACAACAACGCAAGGCAAAGTGTCAGCTACCCAATCCGCCTGCAGGCGGATGGGGTAATAAACAAATCGGCTGGGTGATTAGCAATCCATGGCAAACAAAATCTCGCAATTAATGAACACATGATTGACCACAAATGAAAACCAGCGGCTACTAGTAGCTTGTGGTTTTCCGCAAACCTCGGAGAAATTCAGCAACTTGAGCTGGAGCGGCAGGCCTGAATCCTTCCTTCCTGCGAAGAGAGTGGCGGTGTAGTGCGCCCACGCCAACAAACATCAGCGGCTATCCGATATGGATCAGGATCCTCTGATGTGCTTCTTCTCTCTCTTTCTCTTCTTGGTCGTCCAACCCAGCACAACATGACGATTTGTTGCTTTCGCCATTGCTCATTTGCTCCTTTTTGTCGAAATTCATCCTTCTGGCTGCGACCGTTTCTGGGTACCGAATTCCCAGACCCAGAGCTTAATTAGCATGTGTCGGACGTCCTGTAAATTCATACTGTATCCATCTATAGAGAGAGAAACAAGTGCAATCCACATGGCTTTTAAATCCTACAGTATACGAGTACAGTATTACTCACATGGACCATATTTTTTAAAAGCATAAGAAATATAGCGCATATCAATCGGAGATTTTGCTTTCACACAGCACAGCACATATATTACTACTAATTAATTCTGAAAGGAACCATCAATCAAGCAAGCAAGCCATGGGAAACGTGGTGCTGCATTCCACCAAAGCTCTTGGTCGCTGCTCGTACAGTAGTACTACTCCTAGTTCTAGAGAGGGAAAGTAAAACAAAAAATAAAAAAGGAAACGAGACGAGACGAACCCTAGAAAGAGAGGAGCCAAAAGCGAAGCCAAAAAGGGACGGGCCCACAGCACGCCTATAAATCGCGTGCCTCCACGGCGGCGACCTTCCTTCTCATCTCACCACGACACAC
The DNA here is from genome assembly GCA_012490785.1 of Eragrostis nindensis. Lineage (NCBI taxonomy): Eukaryota > Viridiplantae > Streptophyta > Magnoliopsida > Poales > Poaceae > Eragrostis > Eragrostis nindensis. The sequence goes on along the minus strand of JAAXCT010000747.1, from coordinate 36,470 downwards.
TCTCTCTCTCTTCTTTCTCTGACTCCAGGCCAGGCCACGCCACCGCACCCCTCCTCTTCCTCCTCCCCAAGCACCCCGTTCTCTCCTCCAACCAACCGCCGCCGCAGGCTCCACCAACGCAGGCCGGCTTGCAACAGTCGCGATCGCCGCTGCATCCGGCCGCCTTCTGGCCATGACCCCGACGGCGGCCCTTGCGGTTGCATTCGACGCGCCGGCGACGACCCCGATGCCGGCAGTTGCACTGGCGGCGCCCGCGGCCACGATCGCCGGGGTCGCCAAAGTCCCCAAGGAGGCGGCGGCGGCGAGCGCGGAGACGGCGCCCGCGGAGTCGAGTAGCGGCGGGGCGGAGCGGCGCTCGCGTTTCCGCCGGATCTGCGTCTACTGCGGCAGCGCCAAGGGCAAGAAGGCCAGCTACCAGGACGCAGCCGTCGACCTCGGCAATCTCCTGGTAGGTGATGCTTGTCCTCGGGTCTTCTTCGTAGCACTAATTAGATTAATTGCAAACCATGCGTTCCATTCATCCGTGGGGGTTCAACTAACTTCCATGCGAGGGTTCCGGTTTACATACCCTGATTTCCATTTGTTGGTCTGATTGATTTCCGTGTTCCGCTTTTGGATTTTGGAGACGCGCAAGCGCAACTAGTTGGTCCCATTTTGTTGCCATGGTGGGAGGAAGGGTTTTGATGAGCTGTATCATGGTCATGGGGGTGTACTACTGGTAGTACTAGCATGTCTCATGAGCTTGCGGCATCAGATGTGATAGGTGAGGTGATGGAATCCTATTCGTATCCATCCACTGCGAGAGGGAGAATTGCTCCTCCGCCATCAAAAGGCGGTGTGAGGGCTTGCCATGCCCTTGCATTTTCTCCCTCGCCATCATGGCCTCTGACCTCGCTTGCTCCAATGCACAAACATTTCCCTTCCCTCTTCCTTGCATGCATCGAGCTCGTAGTAGGTTATGTTCAATTCCATGCTTGCGGTTCCCTTTGAACTGATCGATGATGTGATTGGACTAGACTAGATCGATGGCTTACTTCTCTGATGAGATTTTTGTTGCCAATCTATGGCTGTGCTGTGCAGGTGGAGAGGGGCATAGACCTGGTCTACGGCGGCGGCTCCATCGGCCTCATGGGCTTGGTCTCGCATGCGGTTCATGCCGGAGGTCGCCATGTCATTGGGTCAGTATCCATCTCTATCGCCCCTCCATCTCTCTTCCATTTCCATTCCATCTACTACCTGGCTGGACCCCCATCGCAGCGATTCTTCTTTGTGGTGCTCTTCCACTGGGTGCTTTGTTTCCAGCAACTCCCTGCAGCCTTATCAGGTGCAGAAAATGGCAGCCTTGTGCTGCCTGTTGTTGGGGTCTGGGCTCCATTGCCCGTTGGGGGAAGGGGGGCACGCCATGCCGATTGCGTTCGGTTTCACCGAAATGGAAGCAACTTTCTGTCTTCTTTTCGAAAGCCTACTTGTTTCCGTGCTCGCAATGGGACCTGCAAGCTGGGGGAGCTACTCTTGTGCCCCCACTATAGTGTTCAGGGTTACAACTAAATTATTATTCTGCACGGCTTATCTAGGCAAGTTCTTCAAAGGCATGCCTCTCTCTGGCAATCTCTTAGCTTGCCAGTTTCTTTTCATGGGAAAAGATCAGCTTATTGCTCTGGTACTTGTTTGACTGCTTTAGCCTCACGTTTAACGTGCCTTTTTGGTTCCCCTTCTTTTTCGCAGGATCATCCCAAAATCGCTCATGCCAAGAGAGGTGAGTCAAAGGCTGTGACAATATGTTTTGTTGCCAGTCCATGATATTTTACTTATAATGCCGCTCCCTGTACAACGAAGTAACTTCATAGGAGTATAATTTTACAATTATTGTATCATAATAAAATATTATGGGCAGTTGTTTGAACGTGTGTAATATGACTGGCTTAACGACTGAACAAAATAGCTAGAACTCTTAAGCGTCCACTAGATACGGGAATTTGTCATATTCATGCAAACGCTCATGCACATTGTCAAGCGAATATTCTTGGGTCCCTGTGTATTGTTTCTGCGTTTACACATTGTCAAACTTATTGAATTGTAGCTGTGGATCGTGTCCATGGCACTCTGATGCATATGACGCTCTTTCTTTTATATCTTAAAATGCTAGATGAGATATGTTGAAAGGAGTACATGTAATTAGTTCGAAATTCAAATCACTACTAGTACCATGAGAACATAACTAGCTGTTAATACCTGTTTAGAAAGTTTTCTACATATAATCAAACCTGCATCTCAAGTACACTGTTAGTGCAATCTTAATTAGTTCATGCTTCTGTAGGTCACTGGAGAGCCTGTTGGGGAAGTTAGAGCTGTTTCAGGCATGCATGAGAGGAAGGCCGAGATGGCTCGGTTTGCTGATGCTTTTATTGCTTTACCAGGTATACTAGCTTACTCAGTTTTATTTGGTACAAACAGAATAAATTGTTAATATGTGTATATAATATTTTACACTTTTATGATTAAAACTGGCAGGTGGCTACGGAACCCTGGAGGAATTGCTTGAGGTCATTACTTGGGCACAGTTAGGAATCCATAAGAAGCCGGTACTTGTTTGTTCTAGACTTCTAATTGTTTCTTCACCGAAATCATCCATCTCTATAATTTGCACTTGTTTGCATGTGTTGTCAACCAACTTTGCTCAAGTAGATGTATAATTGCTTATTTCTTTATTGAAATGTCGTTAGAGCCGTTGTGATCTGATGCTGTACCGTCTTGCCTTGGTCCATAATTGACTAGAAGTTTCACCCTCACAGCAACAAGTTATTCAATGGATAGCTTAGTCAACATGTTATCAACATCATTACATCAGAATATTATTGAGACTTGCACGCGCTCTGTTTTCTCTATCTTTTATATCTGGCGCCAATTAGATATACTTCATACTTTATGAATCTTCCCACACAGCTAATAAAATGAAGGTTCGAGGATCTTATACTGCATGACGTGTTGCATGCACAAGGAAATGCAGTGCTCTCTGCATGTTAAGTAACTTGTGTCTTGAGATATAAAATGGTGAAGATGTGAAAGGATTAGACCAGTCAGTCGATGTTTCTCTTCTTCTCTCCCTTATCTGTCGCTATTATGAGCTTGATGCCCCCACCAAATTGCTATTTTTTGTTGAGGTGATATCAGATATGATTCTCTGGTTGGGAATGGATTGTTCAGTAATCATATTGATGACTCTGACATTATCATAATACTGCTTCACCATAGCTTATATGTAATTGCTTGGAAACATATTACCAGGTTGGCCTTCTGAACGTTGACGGTTTCTATGATCCCCTTCTATCTTTCATCGACTTGGCCGTTAATGAAGGCTTTATCACGGAGGAGGCAAGGCGCATTATCATTTCAGCCCCAACAGCCAAGGAGCTAGTTATGAAATTGGAGGTTAAACCCCTATGCTATACTTTTAGTGTTTCTTTTGGTATAGAAGTTGCGAGCTAACATATCTCTTCGAGCTCCATGTTTGCATATTCCCTCGTTATCGAAAGAATGTTTGCATATTCGCTGAACAATAATCTGGTTTATCTTCCGCAGGAGTATGTCCCGGATTATGACATTGGGCTAGTTTGGGAGGATCAGAAGCAGAATAGCCTGGTCCCTGAGCTGGAGTCTAGGATCTCCTCATCTTGATGATCTTCAAGCCAGCATATCTTAGTGTAATGCTAACCGATCAGTCACGAGTAGCAAATATTTTGTTCTTGGTCTAACCAAAGGGTAATGTGTGGGATCAGGGGGGGGCACCGGTGTGTTGGTCTCATGTGCTGGCACTATTAATGGTTGTTTTGGTGGCATAGCATGATTAGCAGTTTAGTGGTAGATTTTGCATAATATGATTAGCAGTCCAGTGCTGTAGAGATCTTGATGTGATCCTTGAATGAATATAGTACATATGCTAGTATTAATATCCAAGCTAGCTTGACAGTGCATCTCCATGCTGTTTGCTGGTTTTGAATTTTGTATCCCCAACGTTGTGCTGCGTGCGTGTCCGTTCTGATTGATTCTGACAACGGTTTCTAACGATCTCCAGCTGTGATGGCATATGTGCACACACATGATTGCATTGATCATGTGCCTAGTGTGTCCTTGTGCACTTGGTATTTTCTGAACAAGTGCCTGTGTGAAGCTAGTCTTGTCACTTGTGGCCTTTTCCATTGGATTGTACGAGTAGTAGTAGTAAGCTGCCCAGATTATTTCCATTTTTATTTTAAACTTGAGCAGAAATATCCTGAGATTGTCAAGATGATCGTAGCAGGATTTGTATTAGGCAACAAGAGTTGCAGAATATCATTCAGTTGTTGTCGATAATCCAAACAATTTGGATTAATTGTCACTACAAAGCAGATGAAGAACACGCTTTCGTATTGGGCATATGAAACAAGAAAATGGAGGCCTTTGGGCCTTCAACTTGTTTTTATCAAATATAGCCCAAGAAAGCGGGGTAATGGAGGCCTTTCAAACGTGCCATTGGCCCATTGTCAGGCAAGCTTTCATCCACGCAGATGAAGAACACGCTTTCCTATTGGACCATTTTAGTTGTGAACCAAGAAAATGGAGGCCTTTGGGCCTTCAACTTGTTTTATTAACTAAGTATGCCATTGGCAGGTAAGCATATCCCTCTCAAAAAAAAAAAAAATTGGCAGGTAAGCATACAGCGCCATGCATGGAAATTCACACCGCTACCAAAAATTGGCGGCCATCGCGAATCGATCACGGGCAGCATGCATGTAAAGCGATATGGCCACAACCACCAAGGAAGAGAGAGGCTATTTATTGCTTACCCCAGGGCCCAGGCTTGCAACTTACTCGCTCCGTCTAGAAATATACTTAGTGTACTTCTAATTTTGTCATAAGTCAAAGTTTTTAGACTTTGACTAATAATATCTAGAAAACCGTATAGATTGATAACATAAAAAATGCTTTTATTAGATTCATCTTCAAATGAACTTTCATAATATATAACTATCATACTTTGAAATAATATATATTTTTAGATATTGTTGGTCAAAGTTTAAAAAAATTGACTTAGAACAAAACTAGATGTACACTAATATTTATGAACAGGGAGAGTATAATTTAATTACGAGTGAAACCGGAAAGATGCAGTGTAGTTAAGCACTCCCTCGATCTCTGTGACCTAAAACATGAAGAAACTACATACCATCTCTTCTTTAAAGGTGCCTTCAGTAAAAGATTGATGTGGGAGTCTTGGGACCTGCTCGTAATAACTTGGGATCACTTCGTTGATCTTTTTCAGCACCATATCGGTTTCAATTTCGCTTTCGATTAAATGATATGGTTAGGAAATGGTAATGGTATTTTTCGATTGTTTCTGACTGTTTTCATCCCTGCTCTTATATATGGAACTTCTAATCGCGGACGTACTTGTCATCTAAACAACACCACGCCAGGTTGTATAATCTTTGAAGCCCTTCACGCGTGCACGTCTTACACCCACCAAATCACCAGCGCCACGTGCCAGCCAAGGACTCGATCGTCAACTCTTTCATCGCCATGCAGTACGTCAACCCCACCTCCAGCACTTTGTCTTGCGAGCCTCGTCACTCCAAACGCTGCCGCATCTCCTGCAAAATACGAGTCACCTGGCGAACACACGTATCAAAATCACTGTTTGTCGTCCGCCCTTCTTAAGTTCATATATATGGTACCTTGGCTGGAGTATGGACACGGTGTATCCAAAATGCGACGAGAACTTGTCACTTTTGTCATGTTCATGGTCCACATCTCTCGAAAATTTTCTCTTGTTTATGGCTACACATTAGCAAAACTTGGTCGCGCCGGGCTCAACGCCCCGTGGTGCTAGCTCTTCGCCCACCACGAATCCACGATGCCCGCGCCGTACGTCTTCGACGGCCTGCGGCGCCGACATGCTGTCCACGGCTGTCGTGGACATGCAATTAACCTCCTCTCCCCGGATATACTCGACGGGAGGAGCTCGAGCTCGTCGGGGACCGGACGTGACAATGGTAAACGCACGTGATACGTTGTTTGCTGATCCTAGCTAGGCTCAGTTGTTGTTAACACAAAGAGAATAATATTTGTTAACATTAATATATGGAGTATATAGAGAGAATAGAAGAAGAAGAACAAAAAAGACATCGACAGTGGTGACGTACGTGACATCAATAAGCATTTAGGTAGTGTTTGGTTCCATTTCTGTAACGCAATCGCAAATGAAATCGGAATACACCGTTAACGCAACTGGAATGGGCGAATACGAGCTTTGTTTGGTTCGTGCTGGGTAATGGAACCAGAATGGCTTGGAGCCTTGGAGAGAAGAATCGCACAGCCATAAGCAGGACTCGTCTCTAGCAGAGGTGCGAAGCTAAATCGCTGCCGGCACCATGTCCAGCTCCATCTCCAGCACAGGCAAGAACTCGCTACTGCCTACCATATCCATCTCCAACAACGGCGGTGTAGCTCGATTTGGATCTCCCTTTGCACGGGCAGCGGAGACGGCGAGCTCGCATGGGAGAAGGAAGGGAGGCGGGATTGGAGAGAGCGATCACATCGGGAGAGGAGGCGCTCGCGTTGCAAGTGAAGCTCCTCGCACAAGCGAGGGAGACGGCCGCTGAACGGCCGCTGGTGTTCCGAGATTTTAAGCGACGGCGGCGGCGACGGTATCGCGATTTGATACCGGACAAGAATGGGGGAGTCGCAATTGAATAGGCCCGTATCCGATTACGGGGTAACGGATTACAGGGGACGTCGTACCGAACACGTTTAACGTAATCGCATAGCACCTGTAATCGGATTACGTTACAAAATGGCGAACCAAACACCTCCTTAGATCCTGCGAGCGAGGCAACCCGAAAACCGTGCGTGATACAAACGGAGATCCCAACGGTAACCCCGCCAGGCTGACAACCGACTTATCGAGACATGCATCCCTCACGAAGCACACCCTCATGTAATAATAATAAATACACGTCACCCCCGACTAGGCAAATCACCCCAAATCACCCCCCACGCACGCGCAGCCTCACGTACGTCACCAGGCGGTTAGGGCTTCCTCGCCTCCACATCACCGGGACAAGGCTGCTCGGGGATCGATCCGCGCGTCTAACCTCGGCCAGCCAGGTACTGTGTTTTCATCTCGTATCCCTTCGGGGCGTGATGCCTTTGCTCGATCGTGCGCATATTAGCTGGGTTTCCCGTCATCTATCTAGCTAGGCGACTTCTCTTCGACGTACGTGTTGCCCTTTTCTCGCCCCAGCAGGTTAGGGTTTCGAGTCGTCCCCGTATGTTTTGTTGCATGGTCATCGATCGACGGTATACGATTCGACGTCTGCGTACCCCTATGTTCCTCGGCGAATTGTTTTTTTCTTCGTATAGATTTCCTAGGCCGGGTTAATTAGCAGATTTTGTTGTGTGGGCATCGATGGCTTACGATCGATATGACTCTTGTCCGTGCAGGAGAACCGGGATCCATGGCGTACAGAAGAGTCCAGGAGTATGAAGAGCTCTACGACGACCTCCTCACAGACGACGTCAGCATGGTGCTGCCTCTACCAGGGGGAGGGAAGGACAATCTGTACGTGACAATCGACGGCGTGGAAAACCTTGACAAGGCCATAGCCTCCTTTGGGGCCATCACCGGCCGTCTTCACGGGTGCATCTTGCCTGAGTGCACGGTCCGGGACTGCCAGGTTCTCCTGGACGCTCACGTGGCGGGGTCCTACAAGGGGACGCCTTTCTTCAGGTGACGTTGGACGACAGCAGGGCCTTGCATGGTCGACCAGGTCTGGGACGATATCACAGGAGTCCGCGGATGCCTCGACAGCGCAAAGCTTAACCAGTCATTTCTCGAAAAGACTTGGGTAACAGGGGATGCGCACACGGATGTCCAGGCCGCCCGTGCAGCCGCGAGCACCACGGAGTGGAAACAAGACGTGGAGGACCCCAAGGAGAGGGCACGCCAAGAGGTCCGCAACAGATTGTCCGAAGTGGATCTAATGGTAAAGGCACTGGAGAAATATCTACTCCAGTAACTCGCGATCGGGAGTATTTGTTTGGAAAACAAGTTGTGCCTTTTTTTTCACCATATTTATACTCTGTATCAGGCCTTGTTTGTTTATCATATAGATTATATAATCTAGCTTATTAGTGTTGGATTATGTAAGCTAAATTATAACGTGAGAAGACAAACATCACGATCGTTGTTTTGTTGTAGAGATTGAACTCGAACACCTGATTTGAGGCCATAATTCTTTGATTTTACGATTCGTTCATTTGTTCAGTCAGAACATTGCATATGCGTTTCCATTTCGTTACAGATGTTGAACCAACAAAAACGGTATTAACCAGTGTAATCTGAATACGATCGTGTTTGCGTTACAGAATTGGAACCAAGCTGCACCCAAGTCTGACAAGCGACAGGGAAACCTAATCGATCCCGGTCCGGCTTATCGATCCATGGTCCGGCCAGAACTCCAGATTCCCCACCCGGAGCATATATAATAATCTGAGAGTCACGCCTAATTAAATCAGGGCATTAGATAGCTCGGAGAAGATTGAAGGGAAGTGGAGCGCGCGTGCGGTGGCAATCCGAAAGACCATAAACCCGCCCGTCCAAGGTCATGGAAGGACGCCGCCGCCGCCAACGAGAGCCTGGCTTCGAGTTCGCCGACTGCACTTCGTCTTGCCGGTTCAAGGTATCTTATTGTAACCCATGTAATTAATCTTGAAGATTTACATCTTCTAAACTTGGCTGATCAAATCCGTTGCTTCATTGGTTTTTCACGTGCACGCAGTTTGCGGCCAGCGTGCAGGGTCTGGCTACAACTCCCATGAGGTCGCAGAGGCATAGACCGCCATCACTGGAGAACCTCCCCACGGTACCATTGCTACAGTTCCTGCGCTTATTAAGTTAGCTTTTTTTTTTGCGACTAGCTTATTAAGTTAACTTTCTCGCAAAAAAAAAGCTTATTAAATTAACTTGTTTCGACTTTTAAAATTGTTTGAAATCATTAAACATCGCGTGATTGTAAAGGGTATACACCTATAAATACTTTACACTTGTACTATTTCTCAGTGCACAAGAAAACCAATGAATTTGGATATACTTTCCAAAACAGAACTGTAACTGGGTCTCACTGAGTTGCCTCAGTACTGCAACTATTCACGAGAAGTCTGGACGCAATTACTCTACGGTGGGCAAGGCTTTAATTTCTTTACCAGATTTCATTAGTTGGACACTATATATAGGACCGAACCTGTGCACCTGTTCTTTATTTATCATTTGAACCAATCCCTAATACCCTATTCTCATGGTCAATATTATTGATGGGAACGGAGCAACTATTTACCTATTTATAGGTTAGGAAGTAAGAGCATCTCCAATAGTTATGTAAAAAAAAAGCTCCTAAATACTGATTTAGGGAGTTTCTAAAGAGCTGTTGGGTGTAAAAAAAAACATACCTCCTCCAACCATTCCCAATTTTTAGTTTCTAATTAATTTTGAAAGTTGCCACATCACCATTATGTGAGTTTGGCGGGATACTTATCAATGGCGATCTCACCAGACGGCTACGTACAATGGTGTTCGCGATCACGATTTTGGCTGACGGAGTTCGGGATCCTCGGCGACAGTGTTGGCGATCCCTTGGCGGTGGTGCTGACTCTCTTCCTTCCTCTCCTAGTACGCCATGCCCCCAGTCGCCAGCCATGTCGGCCTCGGTGGCGGCAAAGCCCAACATGCCGCCGCTATGCGTGCCTTGATGGGCTAATGTCTAGATGGAGATGACCAATACATGCCGTAAGACATGGAACCCATGTAAACTTGAACGAGCTTTGGCGTCCAACTCCAAACCCAGAGCAATTTGTACATGCTACGGTGCTACCGCGGGGATGACCTACTTGAGCAGCCTAATCAATCAGGGATTCGAGTAATCAACAAGCGTTCCATCCACCCTGCCGGCTGGGTCTGCACAGTGGCCGACGCGGAGGCGAACGAGGCTGGGCGCACGTCACACGCCATGGACGCCGCTGGGCCCGATGCCGAGCTTGAGGTCGGAGTCGCCAGAGGGCTCGAGGAGCACGCCGGTGCGGCAGAGCCCGGGGCAGCAGACGGAGAGCTTGTGGAGCGCGGTCCAAGCTGCAGGCAGGAGCTCCGCGGGGAGTGCCTGCGTCAGGCACCGCAACGTGGTATTTTCCGGCGGCGACTTGCCTCGTTGGTATTTTCCGGGAGGTAGGAGAAGGAATGCTGTAAAGAAAACGACGTTTTTGCCGCGGGATTTGCGGGAGTGGGTGGGTTGGGAGCCCCAAAGGCATCAACAAATGTGGGGATGGTTTAGGGGAAAATCGGGTGAAGTTAAATATAGGGAGCACTTTTAGAAAACTGTTGGAGAGAGTAATTTGTTGATTATTCTCTAAATTAAGGATTGGGAGCTGTTTTTACATAGCTGTTGGAGATGCTCTAACACGCGCTAGCTATTATATCCAGATTACAACTTTAAACGTACATACACATACTGTTCAACTTGTAATGAATTGATAAACTGCTGTGTGTGTAGGACTTGCTATACAAGGTACTATCCCAACTCAGTGTGAAAGAAGCTGGACGAACAAGCTTACTTTCGTCTCGATGGAAGAACCGTTGGACTAACCACTCTAATCTTTGTTTCGACGGGACCTCGGAACTTGCTGCTTACGACGCGGATCGATTCGTGGATCATATCACGGCAGTGTTGCAACATCACAGTCGCTTGGCAGTGGATAGGTTTGTGGTCAGGTCGCCTGCTCTCGGGACGCAGCACACTTGTCACCTGGATAGGTGGATTGGCTTTGCTGCCGCTTCCAAGGTGAAGCATCTCGTCCTTGATTTGAGCCCACCCAGAAGATACGTCCGTAGCATAGTCGAAGCCAGCGAAAGGTACAAGTTTCCAGCGGGATCATCCTCGTGGGTTAGCAGCACCGTCATATCTCTTGCCCTCAGCAATGTGTGCTTCGAGCTGCCAATACCCGATAATGGTGGCTTTAAGATGCTGAAGAAGCTCGAGCTCAAACTCGTGGCTGACCTGGGTGATCTCACTCCTTTCCTATCAAACTGCCACTCTCTTGAGTGGCTAAGCATCACTGATTCCGACGTTCCCCATCTTGTTGTGCCCCAGATACGCAACCTACATTATCTGCATGTTGAAAAATGTGGCACAAAAACCATCGAATCTCATGCTATGAATCTGAAAACATTGGAGTACATGGAGAGATGTTTTGTGCCAGTTAAAGTGTATCATACTGGGAAGCTATCAATGGCAAACATCGATATTTGCAGCTGGGGATGTGACACCGTCAACTATTTTTGGGATGAACTTTCATGTTTGTTATCTCATGTTGACCGTCTCTTCCTAACAATTTGCATGGATTCAAAGGTTTGGTTCGTCCACAGTTTGGTTCCTGCTTCACCGCCGGATGTACTATATATATTTGTTTACTTCTAACACTTTTCTCTTCTTCTTTTTTTCCAGACATCAAGATTGATCAATAACCCTATTGCACTTTTTCACTTGAGGTATCTGACGCTGTTTTGTAATATCGTTAGAAATCCTGAAAGTGAACTTGTGGTCCTCCGGTTGACTCAAATTCTCGAGGCAGCACCTCAATTAGAACATTTTGTATTGCACGTAAGTATGATATACCACTTATTAAGGAAGTAGTAGTAGTGTCGAACTCTAATTGTAGAGTCTTTATCCTAGTTTAGGATTGAGTCATGTAACCTCTATATAATGCGCTGATGGGGCTACAATTCAATGCAAGTGCTATTCATAACAATTTCCACAGTTATTTTTCTTGATATTTCTAGCACATGATTCACTCATCTCGCTTCTCTTGTTATTTTAATAGAAGCATAAAATTTAAAATATTCTCTTCTAATATTTTTTGGAATTTTTTTTTGTCTAAACGCTGTACTTAGGGCCTAATTGATGCAGATGGATAGCTGCTCTCGGGAGCCCCTTTCCCTGAAGACAACCGACTGTATCCGTCCAAATGTGCACCATCACCTCAAGACGGTACATGTGACAGGAATGTTTGGATTATCGGGTCAACTGGAGCTGGCAAAATATATTCTGCTGAGTGCTAATGCTCTTAAGCTTATGACCTTAAATCTAGCGAAGAATGGATATCCAGATGTAGCTTGGGAGCCCAATTATAAATATCTTTCAAGACTTGCGAAAACTGCAAAGAATTACCTAGATCCGCTAGGAGTGTACCGTGATGTTTTGAAAATTGGCATTGATATCACTTCTTACTAGAACGATGGACTTGTAATTTGCTGCATTGGAGTACAAAGTGGCGAGGAATTCCGGGGATGAAATGGAAGCAAGCAGGAAGATAATGGCCGCCCTTGCCGCAGCAGCCCGTCTTAACCTTGCTAGGGGACTTGCCATTGTGACGGGTAGTACCGCGGCCACCATCCGTAACAGCCGTGAGACCCTGGCCACACTCAGGGACAACTTGGAAGCTGCCATCAGGAGGCCAACTTTCATGGGTTGCAATCCTACTGCGAGAGTGTCAATTAACCCGGATGAGAAGAAGGTGCCACCATTCGTGATCGATGAGGTGGACGGCCATGATGATGATGATGATGAGGAGGAGGAGGAGGAGGAGGAGGAGGGAGAGGACGACGATGAGGAAGAAGGAGAGGACGACGAAGAGGAAGAGTAGGATGCCATAATGATTGTCTGATTGAGGATCTAAGAAGGTGTTATTTGCAGCTTTTCGTGAGCTAATTTCCAGTGTTATCTTAATTTTGCTTCCTGTAATCGTATCTGGCACTTTGTACTTTGTCTGGAACCTCTTTGGAGATCTAGTATTTTAAAGTCATTTCAGTTTTCTTATCGTAACCGTATCTAGACCTTCGTTTTAGTTATCCTGCGTGCTCTTTTTTTTTAGATAATGGGAAGATTGTATTAATCCCGGCCTTGGCTTTCAAAAAAGTTACGACCGCATTGGCCTTGGCCTCTAAGAAAGTTAGAGCCAAATACAACCACCGACTTGAGTTGGCTCACATTTTGAAATGCACAGGTGCACACTGATAAACATTACATGACCAAACAAAAGAAAAGAAAACATCTTCATAGTGCAACCCATAATGTCAGCTGATGCGGTTCTTCGAGTACGGTCAACTCTGCAAGCTCTGTCGAGCCTAAGCAATTTGCCAATCCAAGACGAACACCATCTGTTGATTAAAGCGAGACCACCCGAACCACAGCAAGAAAATTTGAAAGCTGCCAAAGATGATGAAGTAGACCTGAAGATAGCTTCAGGACAATCAAGAAGTGTCGGACCCAAGGCCATTCATGGAAGAGGCTCCAAGACGACGCCTCCACCGAGGTGACAACATCGAAGATGCCGCCGTCGTCTGTTCCAATAATGGAACAAGGTTTTCACCAAAATGCCTCCGATCTGATACGAGTATAGCACCACAACAATGCCTTCGGACAAAGACAGAGGAGGAGAGGGGAGGCTCCGGATTTTGCGGAGCGGCGAAATTTGGTCATCGCCGGCGATCTCTGATTCTGGCCGATGAATTCCATTTCTGATCGGTGCCACAATCTCATCATGGCCTGATCTATCTGCTCTCCCCTTTTTTCCATGGAAACTGGTCGTGGTTGGAGGAATCCCTCCTCCTCCATGCCCACCGAGCAAGCAAGGTATGACACTGCCCCCCCCCCCCCCCCCCCCTGGCTCTTCCGGATCTCAACTTTCGCCCGGGCCTTGGTATTCAAAAGGTGATTTGGGATCGTTTTGGTCTTCCAATCTCTGGCTCTCCAAACAATGATCTTAAGGGTTTCTTTCTGCTGGCCTCCTTTGGACGTTGCAAGTACCGGTTATCTGAGGAATCAGTGGGTTTAATCTTGAAGGCTACTATTGGAGGTGTTTCAGCTGATTTTAGGCCGAAACAAATTGCTGATCGGGTCTTCCAATTTGTGGTCTCTTGCAAAACAGTTGGTTTTCATATTTACAAACTCAGATCTTTTGAATGTGATCAGTATAAGGTCCACTTCAACCTCTGGAGTCATGGAGGACCTTCGTGGATAAAAGAATCAGCGGCTTATGAGCAGGAGGAGGCAAACAGCTGGACCACTGTCAGCTATAGGAAAAGAAAAAAAGCAACCTACGCAGACAAGGTTCGACATGGTGCGAATCTTTCCCTCTCTGGGGCTAATGCAGTTCCGATTGCACCAAAAGTCTATCATAGAATTCCTGAGAAGCGTTGGCAAAGAAAAGAATCAGTTTTTGATAGATTATCTTTCCCGAGATCTTCTGTCTTTGATCGGATCATGCCCCCGTGTTCTTCGCGCATGCCGCTGAATGCGCAGGGTGCAGAGGATAATTCAAAATTTGAAAATCTTCCTGGTCAGCGGATTCAAAAGAGCCCAGATGACAGCCCAGTTAATGCAAATGAAGGTCTCCAGCTAAATGGGCCTACTATCATTATGTGCTCCAAATGCTTACAGTCTGGTCATTTTCGCAGTCAATGTCGAGGCAAACTGAAGTGTAGAATCTGTAAGATGGAAGGTCATTTTTCTTATCACTGTGTATCACGGATGAATCGCACAGGATTCAAACCAGATTTGGTAATCAAAGATAATTTTAGGAAGAATTGGGGAAAAGGGGAAACTCAGGATTGGTTTACCCGGAAGGAACCTTCCCCCTTGGAAGTCGGCCCTAGCGGCCCACCTGAATTTCAGAATTTTTTGGAAATGTATCATTCTCTGAATATCCCTCTCCTTACCTGGTATGACCCTTCGCCTTCCCAAGCAAACAATTCCACTTCACCTTTGGCTAGCGAGCCCTTCGCTGCTAGCGATTCCCCACAAACTGCTCCTGCAGAACTCACCAGAGAAGAGGAGATGGCGTACCAGCGTGCTGATCCGCGTCCCTTCCTTCCAGCGAATGCGAATGTGCTACACATTGCTGGGAGGAAAAAGATGGTTCGAGCTGTGATGGCGAGGCCGCCACCTCGCAATGATGATGTCGCTATTGTCATGATCGACCCTCTGCCCCAAGGTCAGATGCACTTTGCTAATATCAGTGATGTCTTACGAGAGTTCTTGGTAGATCATAAGCGGGTCAGGATTAGAGACATTCAGCCGTGCCCTCTAGGACAAGCTTATGTTAAGTTTGTACATGTTCATGATCGCGATCTCCTTATCAATTCTAGTCCGCATCAGTATGGGGATGTTAATTTCAGGGTTTTGAGGCATGATCGAGGTAGAAATCACAGAGCTCTGAATTTCAATAGGGAATGTTGGCTGATGTTGATGAACTTCCCTCTAGATTACTGGGACCAGGCTTACATTGAAAGTGCAATAACCTCTTTTGGGCGTCTTATATCCTGGGAAAGAGACCCAACTCACTTGTCTAGAATTCTGGTTAGAGCAAGAGTGACAACTCTGGAGAAAATACCCAGGTGGATTGTGGTCTCAGATGGTGAAAGTTTTTTCGGTAACTCATGGACTGTTCAGTGTGAGGTTATTGATCAGGAATTATTGGGGGGTGAGGCTGCTGATGAGGATCCTGTACCAGAAATCCCAGATGAGATGGATCATATGTATGATTTTTTTGGGTATGGTCAACCTGGTGCTGGCCCACAACCACATGCTCCCCAGCAGCAGGAACAAGATGAGCAGCAAGCTGAAAATGTTGAGGCTCAACAGTGGGGGCTGTGGCCTGAGGTACCAGCAGTACAGGTGCAACCTGCTGATAATTTGCAAGTCCAACCTGCAGGAAACTTTCAACTGGACCTCAATGCTCCAGGTGTTGCTGAGGAGGAAGAAGCCAATCCAGGACAGGTTGAAGATATAGACCAGGAAATGCAGGCAAATAATATTCCAGAACAGGTGCAGAATGGTCCTAATGAGATCGTTATGGATGAGGAGGAGGAGCAGGAACCTGTTGTACAGGAAAACCAAGGGTTTCATCTGAATGAAGAACCTCCAGCTATGGAAGGAGTGGTACTAGCCTTACAGGCAGGTGAGCAACTGAACTTCCTGCCCCATGAGATAAATGAGAACCAACTGATGGGAGATGATGATTTTGAAGAAGACACTGACAATGATAGTGATCATGATACTGGTACTAATGATATGATGGAAATGACTGGGCAACAAATGACCTCTCTTGGATCAGGTTATGAGCAAGGCTCATCTTCAGGAACTGCTACTAGTTCAGACCCTGCTAACTCCTCTGTAATGGCACAACATTTGCAATCTGCTATGGAAACTGATATGCTACCTGGTCAGAAAGATCTTAGGCATGACAGATTGAATATTGGAATGATGCTCTTTGGCGGCAATAATACTTCAGACCCTGTTTTTGAGTCTTTCTCCATTGATCCTTATCTTCAGTGGCCACCTGCATTTCTTAATGGTCATATGAATGAGAATGGTGCACTTGCTAGCAGTAACAAGCACACCTTTGCTGATATGTACCGGTTATGGGCTAAGCATCTTGCCCCAACAGGTCACACTGAAGTAGTGGCTAATATTCCAATGAACTGGACTCCTTTTTTCACTGTTATGCTATTGTCACCGGCTCACTTTGAATGGACCAAGGCTTTCCTCTCTTCTAGGACTTGGGGATTCTTGGGCTCAGTACTCCAATCTACTGATAATCTCCCTTTTATACTCCCTGAAAAATGTCCTACTACGCAGCCTGTGGGCTGTAGTAACTGGTCAATGGACTCTCTTTCAACAACACCGAAGTCTACTTGTGTCATTGAAGAATTTCCTTTGGAGGAATCTAGTGCTGGAACAGGTGGTACAACTGAAGATCAGTCACCATCAAGGAAGAGGAAAGAACTTACAGTTCCACTGGTGAATTCTGGACTGAGAAGGAGTCTTCGTTTGAAAGACAAGCACAAGGGCTTCAAGACAGATTGCAACAAGAAAAACTGTTTTGCTTGTAATGCTACTCCACCAAATATCTCTCCCTCGGTCATTCGCAATCTGGGTACTACCTTCTGTAAGATGGCCCCAGAAGCTCTAAGTGATGCAGCACTAGCAAAGCAGAAAAAGAAACCTGCCCCTATAGGGAAGCCAAAGGGGAAAGGTATTAAGAAAGATGACAAGGCTGAGGCAACATCCAAAGTTAAAAATGCAGAAAAACAAAGGAAGAAGCCAAAGCAGTAAGAGGGAGCTGTCTCACACTCCCTATCTTTTAGTAATCGAATGGGATCCTTTATTTTCTCGTTTCTTAATGTTAGTGAAACAATATGATGGTTGGACTTTATCCTTATTGTATCTGCACCTAAAATATGGTTTATATGGTTGGCCTTCTGGTTATTTGGATAATTCTTATTGCTCATGGCTATACTTCTGGTCCTGCTCCAGAGGTCTCATTTACTGGTCCTTCTCCAGTACTTCTCTACCGGATGAATGTAACTCTGGAATTGCCTTGATGATATATTTTTACCTTCATACTGGCTATGAGGGTATAGATTTCTCCTCAACTGGTTTGTTTAAATGGATATACAACAAAGTAATGCAAATATGAGAGAGTGGCATGTACTCAGCTGGAACATAAGAGGCATCAATTCGGAAGGGAAATGGAATGCTATAAGAAATACAATCAAAGAATCCAAATGTGACATATTATGCCTGCAAGAAACGAAAAGAGAGAATTTTGAGATGAATTACATTAAGAAATTCTGCCCGGTAAGGTTTGACAGCTTTGTATATTCTCCTTCAGTGGGGGCTTCTGGTGGCACGATAATTATTTGGCAGAGCTCTAAGTTCCATGGTCAATTACTTTTTGAGAATGACTTTGCACAGTCCATCGAATTTGTGAATCTGCTGACCTCGCAACATTGGGTTCTAACAAATATTTATAGCCCCTGCACAACAGAGGGAAAGCAACTGTTCCTGGATTGGTTTGAAAATGTCCAAATGGATGATGAAGTAGACTGGTTAATTGTAGGTGATTTTAATCTAATTAGGTCACCCAGTAACAGGAACAAACCTGGGGCAAATGTGACTGAAATGTTAGCTTTCAATGCTGCTATCAGTAATCTAAGGCTAATTGAAACACCCCTCAGAGGTCAGAAGTACACCTGGTCAGATCGTCAAGAACATCCTTTGCTAGAGCGCCTGGATTGGGTTTTCACATCTACAAATTGGTCTGTTAATTATCCTGCTACCACAGCCAGGACACTCACAAGAGATACATCAGATCATGTACCAATAGTGGTTACAGTTGCCATGGCTATACCTAAACCCAGAGTTTTTAGGTTTGAAAATTATTGGTTAGAGCATGAGCAGTTTCAGCAGGTCCTTCAGCATGCATGGGCAGTCCCCTCAAATCAAACTGATAAAGCAAAGTCCTTGGGGGCAAAATTCAAAAACTCGAGAAGAGTTTTCAGGTCTTGGCATTCTCAATTACCCTGTCTGGCCTCAACAATCACAAATGTTAAAACAGTCATATCTTTTCTGGATATGATTGAGGAATCCAGAGATTTAACACTAGAAGAGTGGAACTTCAGGGACATTTTACAGAACTATTTGGAATCTTTACTAAAGCAACAAAACATTTACTGGAGGCAGAGAGGCACAATAAAATGGGTTAAATTTGGAGATGAGCCGACAAGATTTTTCCATGCCAATGCCTCAGTCAGACATAATCGTAACCTTATCTCATCTCTGAAAGATGACCATGGCAATGTTTATACTGAACATGAAGCAAAAGCAAGTATCCTGTGGGAATCTTACAAAGAGAGGTTGGGCACCTCTGAATTCAAATATATGCAGTTTGACTTAGCCACTCTGTTAGTTGAAGTAAACAATTTGGGATGGCTAGAAGAGCCTTTCACTAAGGAAGAAATTGATAGAGTAATTGCAAACACCCCATCTAACAAATCGCCTGGGCCAGATGGATTTAATGGGGATTTTCTTCGAAAATGCTGGCCAATAATTGCACCAGATTTCTATGCACTCTGTGAAGCTTTCTACAGTGGGAATATATGTCTTCAAAGCATAAATGGGTCATACATTACTTTGGTGCCAAAAAAAGACAACCCGGAATTGGTGAATGACTTCAGACCAATCTCTTTGTTAAATTCCTCCATTAAACTCCTTACGAAACTGTTGGCAAATAGACTTCAAGTGGTCATTACAATGCTCATTCACAGAAATCAATATGGTTTCATTAAATCAAGGTCCATCCAGGATTGTCTCGCTTGGGCTTTTGAGTATCTACATCTGTGCCATAAATCAAAAAAGGAGATTGTCATCTTAAAGCTTGACTTTGAAAAGGCTTTTGATAAAATTGAACATCAGGTCATCTTTGATATACTACGACATAAGGGTTTCGGTGGCAGGTGGATATCATGGATAGAAGGCATTATGAGTACTGGGACTTCATCTATACTTCTCAATGGTGTACCTGGAAAGGTTTTCCATTGCAGGAGAGGGATTAGGCAGGGGGACCCCCTCTCACCGTTATTATTTGTGCTGGCAGCTGATCTCTTACAATCTATTATCAACAAGGCTAAGGATCAGGGCCTGCTATCCCTACCTATACCAAGAGCTGGCAATGACTTTCCCATTGTTCAATATGCAGATGATACTCTTCTCATTATGGAAGCATGTCCCAGGCAACTGTTCTTTTTGAAAGCCATATTAAACTCTTTTGCAGATTCTACAGGGCTCAAAGTGAACTATAATAAAACAAGCATGGTGCCAATCAATTTAAGTGAAGAGAAAATGGAGATCTTGGCAAACACCTTCAATTGTCAGCAGGCCACCTTGCCTTTTACATATTTAGGACTGCCTTTGGGCACTTCTAAACCAAAGGTTGAGGACTTCTTACCCATGGTGCAAAAAATAGAGAGAAGATTAATTTCCACTTCTCTGTTTCTCACTCAAGGAGGAAAACTGGAAATGGTAAAATCAGTCTTAACATCAATGCCAATCTTTGTGATGTGCTCCATTAAACTCCATAAGACTGTGATCAAGCAAATAAACAAGTACCTGAAACATTGTGTTTGGAAAGGTTCAGACATAAATGCAAAGAAGCCTTCTTTAGCAGCCTGGGAGTTAGTAACAAGACCAAAAAAGGAGGGAGGCCTGGGAGTCATAAAACTGGAGGTTCAAAATGATGCTCTGCTGATGAAATATTTGCATAAATTCTTCAACAGAGAGCCTCTACCATGGGTGGATCTGATCTGGGAAAACTATTACAGAGATGGAAAGCTGCCGAGTGAAATGAAAGTGGGCTTATTTTGGTGGAAAGATATACTTAAACTCCTACCCCTATTCAAGGGAATATCATCAGCTAAGGTAGGAGATGGACGAACCATTCTGTTATGGGATGATTTATGGGAACATAGAGTCCCCAGAAATCTTTATCCACACCTGCATTCCTTCACAAAACTGTCACAAATAAGTTTAAAAAAGGCATCTGAGGTAGATCAACTGCATGATCTTTTTCATCTACCTTTATCTGAGGAAGCCTACCAACAGTACCAAGAGCTAAATGAAATCATGGATATCATTGATCTTTCAGATGAGAAGGATGTCTGGTCTTATATTTGGGGTTCAACGTTCTATTCCTGCTCTAAGGCATATCATCAATTAATGGGGCATAATGATGTTCCACAACCAATCAAGTGGCTTTGGAATTCTACATGCCAAATGAAACACAAAGTTTTTTTCTGGCTTCTGCTGAATGATAGAGTTAATACAAGAGGAATGTTGAGACGGAGGAACATGCATCTTGACTCATACACTTGTGAACTCTGCATATGGCAAAGAGAAGAGACCCTAAGACATCTCTTCATGAGATGTAATTTTGCACGTGCGTGCTGGGACTCCATTGGCTTACATATAGCAGTGGCAGCTGCAATACCAGATACAATCAAAAGGCTAAAAAGGCAACTCAATGTTACTTTTTATATGGAAATTATCATACTAATGGCATGGAGTATTTGGAGGACAAGAAACAATTGGATCTTCAACAATATTGATCCCACGGTGGAAGGTTGCAGGCAACTCTTTAAACAGGAAATGCTCATGGTTGTCCATAGAGCAAAAAAGAAGTACTTACCAGCAATCATTTCATGGATCGACAATCTTTAGATCTTTTAGACTTTTTGTTTTTCTACTTCTTCTTTTTTCCCCCTTGAGTTTTGTATCAGACTCTCCTTTTATTTTCTTTATAATATATAACCAGTAGAGGCTTAAGCCTCTCCTGTTCTCTCAAAAAAAAAAAAACAATGCCTTCAAGAAGGACATGGCGCCCGAAGGCGTAATCATCGTTGGCAAAGACATACAGCCTTGCAATGGTTTTCATCCGGTGCCATGGACTCCAGATCAAGCTTCCAATCAGCCACAGCTACCTCCGTTGTGGCAAGATCCACAACACCAGCAACCTGCCCGGTGCTCTGATGTTGACGAACAACTTCAGCCGCACCATGGCTTGCTGGCCGGAATTGTAGCAGCGCTCATCGCCACCACGCCCGACCCAGCCACACGGATCCGCCGAGTAGGCCTCGCGGCCACCACCTCGCAGATCATCACCGCCGCACCATGTCTGCAGGCCGAAGTTTGGCAGCCGCCGCCGTCGAGATCTACATCCGACCACAGCAGTCTCCATCGCTTTCGTTGAACCTAGCCACGAGGCCAAGGTCATCACAACGACCGCGGGCGGCTAGGAAGTCCGGCGACCATGACAGCCATCAATCTGCCTTCAAGATCTACTGGGACAAAAGGGAGGAAACCTGGTAAAAAGCTAAACGAACGCCCCGCCGCCACCATCCTTGTCGTTCGCCTGGTTGTGCCGGCCTGCGGACTCCGGCGGCGGCAGGGGATGGTGAAGGATTGGAAATTAGGGGCGGCGGCGATGGGTTTCCGCCCGAGTCGCCCGAGGGGCGACGCGGGGGCGGCTAGGGTTGTTGTTATTTCATCCTGCGTGCTCTTTGTGATGACAAACAGTCAAATAACTCCTGCGTGCTCTGTGTTTGGTTGCTGTTTTGTGCTGCGTGCGTGTCCATTCTGATTGATTCTGACGACGGTTTCTAACGATCTCCAGCTGTGATCGCATATGTGCACACATGATTGCATTGATCATGTGCCTAGTGTCCTTGTTCCTGGGTATTTTCTGAACAAGTGCCTGTGTGAAGCTAGTCTTGTCCATTGGATTGTAGTAGTAAGCTGCCCAGACTATTTCCATTTTTGTTTGAAAGTTAAGCAGAAATGTCTTGAGATTGTCAAAATGCTCGTAGCAGGATTTTTATTCAGTAGTTGTGGATAATTGTCAGTACAAAGTCTAAAAATACAATGTTAAAAATAGTAAAGCAGATGAAGAAGACGCTTTCCTTTTGGGCCAACCATTTTGGTTGTTAACAAAGAAAATGGCGGCCTTTGGGCCATCAACCTGCTTTATCACCTATGGCCCAAGAAATCGAAATCAAAACCTTTTAAACGTGCCATTCAAAGCAGGTAAGCTTTAATCCACACCATAGGCCATACAAGGATTTTGCAGACACCTACGGTAGCTAGTACTCCTTGCATGCTTTGCTTCGTCTGCACTAGTCGCTTGAGCAGAAAGTACTACATCACATTGACTGAATTCAAGCAAGGCTAGTCTCTCATGTTGAAACATCATGCCTACCGATAACATGTGATTTTGGTTCTTTAAAAAAAGAAATCAAAAGTGGAGGCGATGCTGTGGCTGATAGAGACTTTTATTGAATTTGTAGCAAATGTTGCAGTGAGTGAATTTATTAGCAAGTGCTTTCTTGAATTACACCAATTCAAAATCATATAACCAACTATGTTTTGCTAGGTCAACAATGTGTAGAATTTACACGAACTTTTTTCCGCTTGGCGTCTCCTCCAGCCTTTGTCACGGTCCACAGCACTCAGCGCGCGGGCCCTCCCCTCCCTCTGGGCCAGGCCTGTATGACTGACTGCGGTCGCCATGGACCGCTCTCTTCTCTTCCCTCCCAACACGGAACAGGCACAGCAGCGCTCTCCACTCCACTCCACTGCCGCTCCCTCCTCTACGCAGGCCACCACCACCCTCTCGTTCCTCTCCCTGGCGCCGATTCCTCTCTGGGCGGCGCGGGCTTCTCGCGATTTCGGTTTGCCCTTGTTTGTTGCGGTGAGCTTTTGCCGCTGCAGGAGAGAGATGGGCGTCGGCACCTCGGCGGAGCGTCGGAATGAGAATCCGCGGGACGAGGAGAGGGCCGGAGGACGGAAGCGTTCCGGCTGCTGGATCCGCCTCTACGTGCCGCCGTCCTCCTCCCGCTCCAAGGTCGACAACGCCCTCTCCTGTGCCGCGCCCGCCCGTGCCTCAGGTAGCAAACTGTTGCTTCCTCTCTGCTGTACTCGTCTGTAGTGTAGATTGCTGAATGCTTGCGCGTACCGGCGTTTTTGTGGGCTTGCGTCCTTTCCTGCGTTGGCGCATTGGCCATTGGGTGCTACGCTCGTGGTGCTGGCCCGGTGTCCTCTCGTGCCTCACCCGTACATGTGTATGTGCCACGGAGGAATGCCTCTGCCCTCTGGTACCAGGGGGCGATAATGCAGGGCTAATGCTGTTCCTATCATGTATCATGCCGATTGGTACAGGTTGAAAGGAGTGCCCTGTTTCAGTCACCTTTTTCTGTGCAGTATTTTTGGAATTGTTTCATGTGCAGGATACACTAGTTCAATTAGCTTGTTTAGGAACAGATGCATTATTGGGGTTCTAAGGCGCACACATTTCTGATTGTTTCAGTGATGCGTGCTAATTATGGGTGGAACAATGAATTAGTCTATGATCGTAATTTTGGAATTGTTTCCATGTGCAGGACACACCATTATCTACAAAAATGTTCAGGACACACTAGCTAGTTCTGTGGTTGTAAGTTTGGAATTGCTTCATTTGCAGGATACAGTAGTCTTAAACCGGTTCATGGTTCAGGGTGTTTTAGGTGTACGAATTTATGATCGATCCAACGATCGTGCCCTGGTATAAGTAGAATAGGAAATCGGAGCTGTTTTATCATGCTTGGAAATGAATATGCTTTATTTCGTGAAAAGTTACTGAATCAATCTAAGTTTGTCTTTTGAATAATTTTGTCTAGCTTGCGTCATTTACCATCAATTAACTTGTGTATGTTTATACATGGCATGCAGAAGGCGAAGCGAAGACTGATGTTACCCAGGACCAACCTGTTACAAAGATAGAGACCTGTGGGACAGCAACCAACGCTGAAAATAGTTCACCGCCAACTATAGTTGCAGATGGATTGAAAGTAGCTTTCCAGTTGCACAAGTTTACTTACAGTGAACTGAAGTATGCCACCAGAAATTTTCGACCTGAATGTCTTCTTGGTGAGGGTGGGTTTGGCCGTGTGTATAAAGGATGGATTGAAGACAGTGGCACAAGGTTAACTGTCGCTGTTAAGACGCTCAACCATGATGGCCACCAGGGACATAAAGAATGGGTGGTACGCTGTTGACTTGTTTCAAATGTATATCAAGGTATAAAATACTAATCATTTGTATCATTATGTGAGTCTTACACAGACCTTTGTTTATTTTCTCAGGCAGAAGTGAACTTTCTGGGAAACCTACAACACCCCAACTTGGTGAAATTGATCGGCTATTGCATTGAAGATAACCAGAGACAGTTAGTATATGAATTTATGCCCCGCGGAAGTTTAGAGCACCATCTCTTTAGGAGTAAGCATCTGATATTTCTACCATTTTTATTTAAAGCCTATGTTGATAACATCACCTGGATGTATGTCAGTATCCATGCGCTTAACATGGCAAATATGCACGTACTATGTTTACCCATAGATGCAGCTATTATTCACGCAATTAGTATATTTTCTACTAACATAGTAACGTATGAAATTATATGTCCCTCTATGAAAATGGTCATTGGAAAATAGTACCACTTGATTTCATGTGAAAAGTTATATAGCAAACGATGACATTGTACAATATGATGTCTATTTTCTGAATAGAGTAAGTTATATCACGGTTTTTTTATGGAATTTTTGTAAGTGTTTATATACCCTATAATATTTCTCACTTATCCTTGGTAAGTAGTAACATTTTTGCTCTGATGATGTTAACTCTATTTGTTTTGATACAACAGCATTTACTAGGTCTTTAAAGCAGTTTACTTTAAGAACTGATCTCAGCATCAATGGATACTGCAAATTTGTTCCTTTTCTGTTATTTTTCAAACGCTGCATATGTTATGCTTGACCCACTGAAATTTGTTTTAGCTTTTAGATTTTCAGTAGCGACTCATTCTTTTGTTCAATAACTTTGCTTAAATAGAGTCGGTGCCACTTCCGTGGGCGATCCGGATGAAAATTGCACTCGGTGCAGCTAGGGGACTTGCCTTTCTACACGAGGAAGCTGAAAGGCCCGTTATTTATCGTGATTTCAAAACATCAAATGTTTTGCTTGATGCAGTATGTAGCTTTTTGACACATCTATTGTTTCTTAGACCCTTTTGCTTGTCCTTTCTTCAACATATTTTTCCATACAGGACTACAATGCGAAACTCTCTGATTTTGGGCTTGCTAGAGATGGTCCCGAGGGAGATAAGACCCATGTATCCACGCGAGTCATGGGAACATATGGGTATGCAGCACCGGAGTATGTAATGACAGGTGGGATGAACATTGTTTCTTTTTGAGCGAACTCATTGATTTTTGTTGCTTATCTAAATTTGGAGTCCTAAATTGTTGATGTCATCTTACTGAACATAAGTGAACCTTGCATTTGTAAATGTTTACTGATTTGAAATACCAGCTGTTTTATTTTTATCTACTCTATGTATAAAGCTGCCAGTGTGCATTGACATCTCCCCTGTAGCCAACCATATAAGTATCAGTTGCACACCAAATTTTGCATGATAGTAGATGATTAAATGCTCTATCCATACATATTTTTGTTGGAATTTTAGATGCACATTTGAAGGTGTAGTTACAAACGGTAACTCCTAATGCAATGGTAACACGGGATACATTGGTAACACAGGATACATTCTCTGTGGCATACTCTTGATTATTTGTTCTGCAAACATAGAGATGGTCCTTGACTATAAACTGCATTGTTTGGTAGAGAAGATGCAAGCTGTATGCAAAGGTGTCATAGTTGTGCATTGTGTGTTATTTTTAAGAAAGCTCCTTCATGGATCATCTCCTCATTTATCTCATGTACTATGCCACGCGATCGTTGTTTTATGTGATTACAGATATTTATGGTGCCCATGTGCATTCTAGGCTGTGCACTCGCTGTCAAGTTTGTTGCTATATTAAGTAGTCAGAAATGATTATAGTGAGGCACTGGGTTGAAGTGATTTCCCTGCTTTGAATTTCAAAGTTTTGTGTGGAACACTATTCAAACTGAAACTTTAGTGACTGCATTTGTGTGCACAGACCAAAGTTGCTATTGTTCAAGTCAGTACTAATTTTCAGTCCTAGCCTATGCACTGCTAAGCTCATTTCATTTCCAGGTCACTTGACATCCAAAAGCGATGTCTACAGCTTCGGGGTGGTACTGCTGGAGCTCATGACAGGGAGGCGATCAATGGACAAGAATCGACCTGTTGGGGAGCACAACCTGGTTGAATGGGCTCGCCCCCTTCTCAAACAAAAGCAAGGATTCCACAGCCTGATGGATCCCAAACTTGGTGGAAACATCTCCATGAAAGGTGCGCAGAAGGTTACCCAGCTGGCCCGGTATTGCCTAACCAAGGATCCCAAGAACAGGCCTCTGATGAGCCAGGTGGTGGAGGTTCTCAAGCCCCTTCCAAATCTCAACGACATGGCCTCTTCATCCAGCTTGTATCAATCCTTGCAAGCACAGCGTGCTGCCAGGCTTGCCTACCCAAGCGGCAGTCAGAGCATGAAGCATCAGAGTGGCTTTGCGTGGAACGGGCAGCAGCCAGCGAGGAGCATCTCGTGTGGCCCCCATGGCCATGCTTCTCCGTACCGCCCTCAGGCTTCTCCGTACCGGCAGTCGCCGAGGTCCAATGCCAAGTAGCACCACGGTTCGCCACCGTCCTTGACTTGTTAGTATCGTCATCCAATGCAAACTGAAGATGGAATTGACGAGGAGATTTAGGCATGTTGTGGTATGATCTGCTTGTGTTCCTCTAACATTGGACTCAGTTGAGCTTTAATTAGCTCTGTTGTAAATGTCAGGTTAAGTGAACTGGAGATGGGGTAGTCCGACGATTTGGCTGCCCTATATTAGATGTTTTCTTCTTCTTCTTCTTCTTCTTCTTCTTTGAAGGAAGGAATTTCTTGTTTCTTTTTTTTTTTAGAAGGGCCTTCTAGAACGAAGGGCATTGTCATCCGTCGCTTTGTAACTGAAATCATTGGATTAGAGGGGAAAAGGAAAAGAAGGTAAAAGCAGCAGACCGCAATCATCGGCATCATCATCATTTTCATGATATGTGAAAGCAATGCTATGCATGTGCAATTTATGCTGTGACAGGTCGTTCTGCCAACACTTGGCGCATTTCATTCATTCGATGCAGATTGGCTGTGTACCAGACTGACCTCTACCCTGTCCCAACATTTTTACGGGCATCAAATGCTTGCAGGAATTTATGAGAAACTCTGATTGCAGAATGACAGAATTCAGAGGACAAATTATGCTGCGTCTCAGGCACAAATTACTGTAGAGGTCTCAACAAGTAGCTACTCACTCTAGCGGTCTGAAGGAGTTCTCACCAAATCTAAGCATTACACACATCATCATCAATATAGAGTACGGTGGCAAGCATAGCTAGTAGGGATAGTATGAACTGGCAGGCAGTGAGTCCGTCCGAGATTGTTGGGCACTAGAGGCGCTGGGCCTGGAGGAGGCCGTCGCGGATCTGCGTGGCGATGTCGCGCACCGCGCCGGGGCCGTGGGGGATGAACACCGACGAGGCCTTGGACGACGCGCCGATCTCCTTCATCGTGTCGAAGTACTGGGTGATGAGGACCATGTCCATGACGTCCTTGGCAGTTGTCCCCGGCACGTTGACGGAGAAGCCCAGCACGCTGTCACGCAGGCCGTCGACGATGGCCTGGCGCTGCCGGGCGATGCCGAGGCCGGACAGGTACTTGGCCTCCGCCTCGCCCTCGGCGCGCTTGATCTGCACGATCTTCTCCGCCTCCGCCTTCTCGTTCGCAGCCACCTTAGCCTCGCAGCTGCACAAAGACATGAGCGTCAGTGTCTTTTCTTTCTACCGAAGCTAATCAGTGATCATTCATTCAGCAGTGTTCTTGTTAACAGCTGATCATTACCTGCGTTGATCTCGTTCATGGCGCGCTTGACGTGCTCGTCTGGCTCGATGTCCACGATCAGCGTCTGCACGATCTCAAAGCCGTAAGCAGACATGGCCTTCTCAAGCTCATCCTCAACGGCCTTGGCTATCTCGTTCTTCTGCTCGAACGCGTCGTCCAGGTCGAGCTTCGGGACACTGGCCCTGATCACTGTTCATAGTGATCGCAGACACAATCACAAGAGATACAGTTAAACATAGTTCTAGGCGAATTCACATCCCATAATCACGCAAATACTATCAGTGCTACTTCATATAAAAAGATTTGAAATACTCTCAGTAACTAACAACAGGAACAGGCAAAGTGTTATCTGCTATGATAAACATTCAGTTGTTGCAAGAACTCGTACCATCGAAGACATAAGCTTGGATCTGGGACCTTGTGTTGCTCAGCTTGTAGAATGCGTCACTTGCTTTGCCAGCCAGAGCACGGTACTGAACGGATGCAACGACATTCACAAAAACATTGTCCTGATAGATTCAGGTGTTAGCAGGATCATATGGTAATCTCCAAATCAAAATTCAAGTCATAGACATACACGATATCAATGGTAACATCACCATTCAGATACTAAATAAACCAGATGTCAACAAGAATTCCAGTATAATTTTACATAGAAAGACTTCTGTATGTAGAAGTCATCTAGTGTTGCAAACTCATAAGACAGACCAGCACCATCTGATCTTGAAATTGGATGAACTTAGCACAACAACAGAATATGTAGTCTTCAGCATCTAGTTTGACTAAACAAAGTAATATGCAGTTAGCCTGTCCTTGAACAGTGTCTTATGTTACTTTGATCTAGCTTTTCCTAAGCTTTATAACCCAGAAAACCTAGATAATCATCAATGGCAAACTAGGGAACTTGTGCAGTTACAAAATGATAGCCATCACTCTTTATTCTTACAAGGAAAAAAATTCTATGCGTCCATTTAGCTCAACAGTGTTTAGAACGAACCTTTGTTTTGGTCTCACATTTCACATCAAGTTGCTGAAGCCTCAGTGTGAGATGACCAACCACACGCTTGCCGATAAACCACGGCAGGCAGTGACAGCCAGGCTCCAGCACACTGTCAAACTTGCCGAACTGCTCTCTGATGGCCACGGTGGACTGATCAACTTGAACACAGCACAACAAATTGCCCATCTTTGCAGTCCACAAGTCACTTCTGGTAATACCTGAAAGTGTCATTGAACAATGAAAGCTGACTTAGTACTGAGAATAGTGAGAATCAGGATCCAAAAGGATGATAAAATTGCCAATAGAAACTGTGGAATGAGAAAAACCATCATTCAGTGAATAGGCATATATCCTCAAAAAGAAACGAAAACACTTGCTAAACTTGCGCTTCAAAAGCTGCATTACCTTGGTAAAGTAAATCGAACAATTATATCTCACGAAACACCTAGATTCTGCAAAAGATAAGCTATTTACTCTAGATTCAAGCACATGATGCTCAAGTTTCAGTCTTGCCACCACACATGATGATGTTTGCAACTTAGCCATAAATGATTCCATCGCCATGAGAGTGTATTTTCTTTCCTCAAAAACCAAAATTTTGAGTCAAAGCAATATTTCAAATCACAAGTAATTAGTAATTTGTGAACACTAAAAGCTTCAAGGACTACCATATAAGTTTTGCAGTGAATAAAACTGGTGTATCTAACATCACATACAAGACTAACTACACTATGCATAAAAAGCAAACCCTGAACTAATTTTTTCACAACATGCTTTAAGACACAGCAAACGATGGTAGAATTTGCTCTGCCATGGATGAAAATTCTACCATGGTTTGCTGTGTCTTAAAGCATGTTCTGAAAAAATTAGTTCAGGGTTTGCTTTGAAAAAGCTTGGCAGCAAAAGAAAGTCCTGGACTAGTTCTTCCAAAGCTCAGCATGGTATTTGCTCAAGATTTCAAGGTTTGATGCTGCAAGGGCAGTTCGATACATAATCATGTTTACAACTTCAGCTTCCCACCCCCATTTTCCTTTTTTTAGAAACCACATCCACATGAGACTGAATTTTCCCTGCCAGGAGCCATATTCTTGTACTAAAGCAACAGAATTTTGAATCGCT
Source organism: Eragrostis nindensis (assembly GCA_012490785.1). Lineage (NCBI taxonomy): Eukaryota > Viridiplantae > Streptophyta > Magnoliopsida > Poales > Poaceae > Eragrostis > Eragrostis nindensis. The sequence goes on along the minus strand of JAAXCT010000747.1, from coordinate 6,036 downwards.
AAGTAATTTGTAAAGAAGAAAAAGCTTCATACAATATCTATCATCCAGAAACAAGGAATCAGGGACTAAAGTTTGTGTACAAACTCAACGAAACAGAATTAACTAACGTCATATACAAGACTGACCACACCATCTAGAAGAAAAGCAAACGCTGAACTAACTATTCAGAACATGTTTAAGACAGAACAAACAATGGAAGAATGCAACATTAGAACTTGCCCGCTTTGAAACGGAACAGCGAGATGGAACACCCAGCTGGTGTAAAAGGATATGACTATGGCAGGGTGGTGTTGTCTACAGGGCAGGCAAGGTATCTGTTCTCTGCACCTTATAAAGCATATCTTGACAGTAAAACCTGCTCAAATATCACCCTGATACATGTTTCCAGCGGTGGATCAACACGAGTCGGACCAACCAGCACGGATCTGTGTCATCCGAAGACTACTCGCCAATTGAGCAATTGGAGCAAACTCCAAACGCAACATGTCACTTTCAGGAATGAGTACAGAAACTAGAGGGTTGTAAGATGATACTAATAAATTGTCAGGAAATTGCGTACGAAGACTTTGGGGCCAGGTCATCCGGCGATGTACACTCAAAAACTTGGAACTTTCGTAGCGTCCATAATCCACTAAAAATGCATGTAACTGTCAACCAGAGGAGGAGAAATATCTGCGCTACGCTCCAATTGGTGAAGTTTTCGGGGGCAACTACATCACAACATATATTTCACACAGAAAACTCTTTTTTTTTTTTTGTTTGCAAGGGTTTCACACAGAAAACCTCAACACATGAAAATAGAAATTGAACGGAGACCCTTTTACCAATTCTTCTCAAACCCACAAAGGCAGAAACTATGACCGGCTTCACAATTAGATTTGGTCTTAAAATAATTATCAGGAAATATCTATCGGTGGATAAGGATTAGGACTTTAGGAGTGCCTCACTAGAGTAGGTTTTGAAGCCTTCTACCAGACCAACAAAAGTAGGAAACAACGTGTGGAGAAGGAAGATAGTTGGTCCTGAATCCTTTGAAAAGAAAAGAAGAAAGTGTGAGGCTTGGCACCAGACAATATGAACCGAATTAGGAAAAAAAAAGACACGGAAGGGGGAAAATGGGGAGAACGCAAGAGCGCGAAGCAAATTTGGACGCCTGAGCATGAGAGCGGAGAGAGAGATCACCATAATTCAAAGGTACACAGGTCCGTCAGCCAAATCACCATACCCTAAGATCCCTAACCAGTAACAGCAAGGGGCAAACCGAAAAGAAAAAGAATTGCAGAATTGCAGCATTGAGTTCAATTGCAGGGTCGCAGTCCAAAGGAAAGAAAGGTGGTTTTTGCGAGGTTTACCTTGCGGGCTCCGCAGACCCGGGGGAGAGGCGAGGAAGACGAAGGAGCAGTGTGACAAGAGCGCCTTTGCTTCTGTGTCCCTTTCTTGCGGCCAGCTGATCTGAACTCTGATGGTGGTGTCTTCTCATCAGGCTATATATATAGTGCAGTTGGTTGGTTGGGACAACATCAGATTCTAGTCCGGTGTTGCACGATCTGTTTTGTTATGATCCGAGTCAGATTCATAATCTGAGTTTCTCTGGGTAATGCCGCCGTTACATTCGATATTCCCGTCGTCATTAGCCGCGTCAGGTAAACTGTCATTACAAGGCTGATGAAGTGATGAGTGACTTACTCTAGTTAGCTCACTTGCAATTGTACAAGGAATTCCATTGTACAAGTGCAGCTGAGCTGCCTTGCCTTTTAGGGTAGGGGTTTGGGATAAGATCGAGGCCGTCGTGGTTTGGCAGGAATTGATCAGGAGGCGGCTTTCTTGACTACTGGAAGATAAAGATCTCTTTGGGGCCCACACCAAGCAACTACCCTACCCCACCCCTCGAAACCAAAGACGACGAAGATATCTCGGCCAATGAATGCCACCAGAAGCCGTCGCCCACCGGATGTCAGCCGATTCCCTCTCATGGTTTTCTTTTGACAAAGCTGAGCTGTGATGGCTTCTCCTCACGACACGCGCTCGCTCCTGCAACTAGCCTAGTAAATGCCGTCTCATCAACAACTTTCAAATGCACATGGCATGGGGTTTCTGTTGCTTTCCTTGGTTGGAACAAGAATTGTGCCTGCTCTAGCAGATGACAGCCACTATGCACAAGGAATAGTAGGAGGAAATGCTGGCATGGAATTCCACATGGGCCGTTCGGCCTAACAATGCGAGTGACCAACATCCGTCCGTTCCATTCATCCGTCCGTCCGGCCCAAGTAGTAGGCTCCAGTTTCCATTCATCCGTCCGTTCGGCCCAAGCACATGTGAACCCGCTTGCTTACCCACGACAGGGGCACGGGTTAACTTGCGGTGAGAGCATAAGAAGCACTCCGGTGGTGGGTATCCACCGCCATCGTCTTGCTTCTCCTCCCTCCCAGGCCAGTATCATGAGAGGCAACGAGAGGGAGATCCTTAACCTTCTCTTCGATCTCGTGACCACAAAGACTTCCATCATGCCCTGCGAAAGTAAAGTTTGGGATCAACGGAGGAGGGGGCTTCTTCCGGCACCTATATATACGCGCCACGGCCCGATGCATCTTACCATCCACAACACACACCAACATCAATTCACCGCATCATCAGGCAGTAGCCGATCAGTTCGTTCTCGAACAATACTCGAACTCGATCACCTCCCGTGCCTGATCGAACATTATGGCGAGCAAGCCGGCCGGACCAACCAGTCCGCTGCTGCAGCCGATCAGGAGTTCGATCCCAAGTACGAGTGGCAAGAGAATGCCGCCAACTATGTCCTCCGCGTGCACCTCTCTGGTACATCCGGCAACCATCTTTTTCTTTTCTTTTCCTTTTTTTTTCTTGTCCAAACAATGCACTTTCTTGTTGAAATGATATAGTTAGTTGCACTATACTAGTACGTGCACATGCATGACTGGATTGTTGTGGTTTGTAAAAGGCTTCAGGAAAGAAGATTTCAGGGTGCAAGTGGACGGCGCCGGCCGCCTCACCGTCCGCGGCCAGCGTGCCGACGGCGCCAAGCACGTTCGCTTCCACAAGGTCTTCCAGCTACCTCCCACCTCCAACCTCGATGGCATCAGCGGCCGCTTCGACGCCGGCGTCCTCGCGCTCACCGTGCCAAGCACCCCGCCCCGCCGCCGGCCCACCATAGAGGAGATCATCAAGCCGGCCAAGGAGGCCGACGAGGCCAAGCCAAAGGAGGGCCAAGCCGAAGGAGCGGCCAAGCCAAGGAGGAGGAGGCCAAGAAGCAGGCCGAGACCAAGACGCCGCCTCAGGTCCAAGCAGAGAAGCCCCGCAAGGACGAGGCCAAAAAGGCAGAGCAGCAGCACAAGGAAGAGATCAACAAGCCACCGAAGGAGAAGAAAGCAGAGCAGCACAAGGAAGAGACCGAGAAGCCAAAGGTGGACGCCAGGAAGAAGGCTGCAGAGGCGCAGCAGATCAAGGAGGAGGTGGAGGCCAAGAGAAGCAAACCGGATCAGAGACGGCGGCGCCACCGGCCGTGAGGAAGGAGGACGACAAGCCCACCAGGCCGAGGCAGCTGCACCTCCCGCGCCAGCCGAGACGAAGCCACCGCAGGCTAAGGTTGTTGGTCAGGAGAGCCTTCTGGAAAGAGTGAAGCGCCGCGCCGAGGAAGAGACGACCAAGGCTGCGGCGGCGGAGGAAGCCGAGCGCCAGAGGAAGCAGAGCGCCTGCGGCGCCTGGAAGGAACGCGTAACGGCGGAGCTGCAAGGGCTCGCGAGCTCCGAGTGGGCGGAGGTGTCGTCGACACGGTGATGAAGAACAAGGAGGTGATCGCCACCGCCATCGCCGCCTTCTCGCTCGGCCTCTTCGTCTCCAGCAGGCTCTTCTCCAGGAACTAGATCATAATAATACGGTTGCTGCTGCTTTGTGTCACGTATATATACTCCATTCTCATACATACGCATACGGAAAGTGAAATGTAAACCTGTATGTAATTGCACATTGACACAAACAAATACAGAAGAAAAATTTAATTTACATAGCAACTCAAACTTATTCAGAACGTTGTCTGATTTCCCATAAAAAGATTGATGGACAGGTACATCAGTAAAACCAGCTGAGCTGACCATGGTACATTGGTATTCATAACTTCTTTTCTTGAGCAGTAGTAATCCGCTAATAATCTGGTCAGCAAGAGCCCAGGAAAAATCCTGAAGTGAATACTTGGTTATGTAGTAGTTCATAAATAGGCTATCTTTTCCAATCGTGAAACCTATAACATTGCAGACGTGGACAGAGCGTAACAGAATTACACATACATGTTACATATCGCAAGTGGCTCTACAGCCATCATCTCATTCCAAGCTCCATGGAGATGATCTTTTCGTGTATACAAGAGGCAAGCTTCTCTGTATAGCAGAACCACAGTACCATCAATAGGAGCACGCTGTCCTGATGTAACTTACTAATCTACCTAGGTGCAGTAGGAGTTGACCATCGCCCAGCTCCAGCTGCCGCACGCTTACCCGATTGCCGCATCTCCTGTGCTTTGGCCAGCTGCGCAGTAAGATCCTAACCCACAAGGAAAAAAAAAAAAATTAGCTACAGCTGCCTATAGAAACCAAAAGATTAATGACGGGCAGCAAGATACCTTTGGCTTGAAAGAACCATCCAATGAGTGCAAGATTGTATCAGCAAGGCCGTAGTCAATGGCCTCTTGTGCACGGAAGTACCTCGGGCCTTAAGAAATTCTGCAAGCTCTTCCTTCGGTTTACCAACTCCTTTAGACAAGAGATCGAGATAGTAATCGGTGTTTGTATCTAACTCTTTGCCTGGGTACAAAATAAAAAATATTCAGTGAGGTACAGGTAGAGGCATAGCAGGGTATCGGATGGCGAGAGTTAAATTTGACCTTAATCCACATATCAATGGCAGCTCCTCCAGATTTGTGGACCTTTGGCAGGTGCAGTTTAGCGCTGCATTTTAGTGGACCAACCAATGATCATTTAGAACCATACATCATTTTCATATATGCGCACATGATTAAACAAAGAGTAAGCATGCTAAGAAATATAACATACTGATAGAATTTGGCAGCACTCCTCGTTTGCCCTTGACGCCAAGGGAGAGCAGCATTGCAGCCTGACCATATGCCATGCTAAGATTGATTGTGTAAACCTTTGATTTGCTTCGCTACAAAACCAAGAAAATATGATAAATGTCAGAGTAAGATTTTTTTTTTAAGAACCTTCTTGTTTGCTTAAAGCAAATAAACCTGAGCACTGTCAAGCTATTTAGTAAATGTATTCCCCTAATTACCATGTCAAGCTTCAGCATAGTTCTCAAAACAGGAGACATGCATCATTTCAATATGATATTCAGCATTTGGGCCCTTGCAAAATTTCCTGACAGACAAGGCTTTGAGTCATAATGTCGCATGATCACTAATCCACTAAGAATGTGCGAGGTGGAAGCTATTTACATCTACCAGAATCCAGCAGCTAACTCGTAAAATTGTACAAGGAATGAACCCAAATTGATTGTGATTCAAATTAGGTCGTTTGGTTCTTTCCACATGCGGTCCTAGCACTCTGACTTCATCCCACTTATACATTTGAAAAGATCATTGATCTTAAGTAAATGTTCAGTGTGAAAGGTTAGACAAGTCCTTTTGTATATTCAGTTTTAATTGTTTGCTACTCAAGTCAGCTAAAGTACCCCATCGAATGAAATTGTGCAAGAAGCATCTAAAAAACACTAAATAACAGCTGGCATCTCCAATGAGAAGCAATTTAAACTTGATGAGGATAGTCATCAAGTGTGCAACATATTTAACTGTTCTGAACTTGCAATGCCGATGATTGCAGCATTATGCATTGAAACTTTTATAAGGAGTGCATCCAACCATAGACAGAGTCCTAGACATGACACTAACATTATCAACCATAGATACAGTATGTTGGATTTCAGTTTGTGAAAAAGATATAGCCTTACAGTGATAAAATCAGCAATTGCATATGCATCTGTCTGATGCAACAAGCTCATTGTTTT